>CM050163.1:436346127-436946127 GCA_027410445.1 Discoglossus pictus | reverse complement strand
TTTACAACAGGATAGATCCTGTACTCACTTGTAATGCTGCACCTATTTTTTAGTTTAGCATTAATTAACATTAAAGGGACTGTGTCAAACCAACAGGAAGTTGATTTCATTTTTAAGAGCATTACACAATGGTTATACATTGTGCTAGCAGTTTTTCCCTACAGTAAATCATTTCTGAAATATTAAGAATTGATTTTACGGTCCTATATATGTGCAGGCTCAGAGTGCTTGGGGGTCTTCATTTTGGCCATTACATAGACAAATAAGCAGATTGTAATCCTAATTAGCAGATCAAATTAGATAATTAATATGCATGAGTTCATTATTTGCATATAAATACAGCAACAACATAGAATTTCCAAGGATTGATTAATTTTAGAAAAATGCATAATACCACATATATACAGTTTCCATGCTCCTTTAAGAATAACAAAAAAGCAACAACTTGATTTTGATGTGACATGTACAAACAGCAGCAAAGCAACATGTTTTCAAGAAAGTATAATGCAAAAACACTCAATCTCATTAATAGCCACTGATGTACTCCTCCCCACCTCTCATTCTCTTCAGCAAAACTGAAAGGAAGTTTTTAAAGAAAGATTTTAGCTGTGATAATACTGATTAGGCTTACTTGGTAAGGCTTGAATAATGTCAGAGCATTTGACAAGGAGGAGGTGGGGAGGCATGCAGGAACAGCCATTAATGTGGTTAAACCGTCTCGTTTAAATTACATGTTCTGGCTAAAGTTATTATTTGCTGATGTTTGTATTTTTTATGTTGATTAATGGTGAACTAAAAATAATTAATATCTGAATAATATCGATCCCAGGACTCAAGGGGTTAATCATATCATGAAAATCACATGGACTAAAACAGATGATCTAATGCATCTAGAGTGCTAGATTGCCGAGCCCAATCTGCAAATATTACTAATTGGCACTAATTAATTATTAGCCTCTGATTTCAGATTACTTTTAACTTCCATGTTTTACTGAAGTCATGATGACGTCTCATTTACTATTAGCTGTGTCTAAGAAGTAAATTACCGGCTTGTTTAAATATGGTCAGATCATATGATTCCTGCCCCTGAAATCTTACTTAAAAAGGCAGAGTTTAAGTGTTTAGGCTTAAGGAGGTAAGTTGTGAGCTTGAATCAATAGAATACATCTAAACATTTAGAGAAAAAACACCTACAACCAAAAGTACAGGTTAGAGGCATTTGCAAGCTTGTAATATAATAAGGCTGTATATTAACCTGCACTACATTATGTAATAATCTGCCTTCAATACAATATATGTGTAATTTTTTTTGTGAATTACATTTGTTTGCAGTTTACTAAATAAATATATATCATTGTTACGCTAGTTACAGTTGTAACTCACCCTCAATCCTGTGTTCATTTGGGCCGTGGTTCCCTCTGCATCATACGTTGTTATATGCAGGATCATAAGTATTCTTTGTATTTTAAAGAGCCACTTATACTATAATTGTATTCTAGTAAATGCTTCTAAAGAAGGATAACTGCCTACACAGGGGTAGACATTTTAGTATTGTTTGTCCACCCATTCATGTACCTATCTTTTCTCAAAAGTAAATAGATTTATTGAATGGACACTGTTATGGTGGGAAAAAAAAAACATTGGGTAACAAAGGAAATGTAGAACATTTGTAATCATTTCTAGCCCTAACAGGATTTTCATTACCGTATGTTGCATGCAATTTAGATTACTATTATATATTGTCCCTTTAAAAACTTTTTAAAATATATTTAGCAGGATTTAACTGGCTAGATCGTTGGAGCTTCTCATTCCACCTATTGTACTCAACACTTTATATTATATTGGCAATGACTGCTACTTCATTGAATTTAATTACCATAGTCACCTACATTTAGTTTTGGTTTATTTTGTTTACTGATACAACCATTGAGGGATATTTATTAGAATATGGTCATTTGTTTTCAGTCACAACCAGTATTGCTTTTTAAAACTCTGTATAACATTAATTATATATTCAATGGGTTTGTGTACCTTAATGGGAGTACAATGTTGGATTGGTATCTTATTGTTGAGCTGCAGTACCATATCTTAAATTAATTATTAATAAGCTTGTTGTTTCTTGTGTTTTTTAGGCATCCATAATCCATGACAACTCTAGGAATCTTTTGTTTGACCAAATTACAACCATCTTGGCTATGGATCACTGGGAGGCAACTCAAGTTTCTGTATCCAGGCAATGCTGGAATATTATCCCATGCTGCTGGAAAGAAGGATTCCTCTTGTGACCTAGTAGAACTAAATGAGAGCAATTTGGAAGAGCAGTTTGTTAGAGGCCATGGCCCTGGAGGACAAGCGACAAATAAAACCAGTAACTGTGTAGTACTAAAGCATGTTCCATCTGGGATTGTAGTGAAGGTAATGGTTAACAAGCTGTGCTCTCTCCCTTTTATTCACTATTTGTTTAATATTGACCACAAAATGTTGATGTCAGAATCTTTTTTTTTTTTATGTAGAGTATAAAATATGGATATTACAAATGTATCCATTTAATCTTCTTTGATAGACTGGCATGATTAGTTTATAGGCATATTCAATTGAGCTGGGTTATTAATGCATCTGATACAGGAGAATTAGTAGTTTATGAAAAATAAATTGCATGAAAAAATACCAAAATAAACATTTAAACAGTTAGCCTAAAGTTTGCTGAATTTCTTGCATTTGCAAACTGTTTTCTATCAATGTTGATAGCCCCTGTGAATTGCCCCTGGTATCTCTCCCAGCCCCAGTGATTTACACAAACACCTCCCACACCCCCAGTGAATTGCCCCTGGTATCTCTCCCAGCGCCAGGTATTTACACAAACACCTCCCACACCCCCAGTGAATTGCCCCTGTGATCTCTCCCGGCCCCAGTGAATTGCCCCATTAGCTCCCCAAGCCCAAGTAAATTGCATACACTCACTCAGAGAGACACATGCACAGAGACCATGGCTGGCTCTTGCTCTTGAAGTATTTAGGCCTGGCATCCTTGAGGGGGAGCTTTATCATTCTAGCACACTGGTTTCTCACTTCTGATTGCTTTTTCTACTTCCATTGAGAAAAAAACATGATTTTTTTCCTATGCAGAAACAATTCAAAGCCCTTCAGTATCAATAATTGATTCAAAGCAACCTGATTCATTGCCTGTGCTACAATGTATAAAAGGACATGGACAGTTTATTCTTTTGCGTCAGAGGGCATTTTAATAATGTCACAAAAACGTTTGCCGCCTTTTTTTAAATTAATGTCTCAGAGTACATAAACGTATTCAGATTTGAATATCTTTAAAAATGATTTACATAAAAAACACAATTTAAAATGATTTACATAATTTTAGAAGGCAAACATTATACAATGCATATTAATAATATAGCCAGTTATTACATTTATAGGCATTACATGTCTCCTAATGGATACAGCACATCTTGTATTCCATAAATGGTAAACGCGTAATATGTTTCCTAGCCATACAGTTCTATGATGAAAATAATTTACATTTTCCATAAGCCATACGGTATTTGAGGATACCATTGATTTTTTTTAAATTGGAACAGGATTGCAAATCTTTTAAAAGATCCAAACAGCTACATATTCATTCAATATTCTGGCAATCTTAATAGTAAGTGCTCCATTGTTTCTATATCAGTGATTCAACAAACCTCTCCTCAGGGCTCCCCAGACAGGTCAGGATTTCAGTGTAACAGTCCATGAACACAGGCAATTAGTATTCAACAGGCAATGGAGTCTCTAATTTCCTCATCTGTTTTCATACACTGTTACATTGAAATCCTGACCTGTCTTGGTTGCCCTGAGGAGAGGTTTGGGAACCACTGCTCTATTTTATTACATGTATCTTGTGGACGACTCCTATTATTAATGTATCTGCATTTTATATTCCGTCTGACATACATGTTTCAATGGAACCATAACCACAATATATTATTTTATCTTTGAGGGTAATCTGGGGTCATTTAATTGCTGAAAGACTATACTATGGCTAGACGCCAGCCGTACTTCCGGTCTGGTTTCGGTGATGATCTATCCAATACTAATTTATACATTTGATTTCTTGCCAGTTGTACATTTTCCCTTTTTTTTTTTTTTTTTATGATTTTAAATTTCCTGACAATTTTAACTGCCTAGATCACATATGATGGCAAGTATCCTATTTTTTGTGATCATTTTAATACCTCTACCATGAAACCAAATACTGATATAGATACTCTTGGGGATTTGTCCTCTGTCAGCCAATCGGATCTACAGACTAAAGTATGCTCCGTGCATTTCCTACAATTTTGAACAAAGTTTAAATAGGAACAGTGGTTAAAAGTGTGACTGTATGTATGTAATGTGCATGTAAATAAAATGTCTTTTTTATTTCATCCTCAGTGCCACCAAACCAGATCTGTTGAGGTGAACAGGAAGAGAGCACGAGATATACTGCAAGAAAAGATTGATGTCTTCTATAAAGGAGAGAGCAGTGACATCATCAAGCATCGAGAAGAAGGAGAGAGAAAAAAGCAAGAGAAGAGGAAAAAGGCAAAATACATTCTGGAAAAGAAAAAACATTTAAAAGAAATGAAGTATAATGAAGCAGACAGCAAACCATAAACAATGTGTACCATCTATACATGTGAAAGATGAAGGTATCCTAGAGACATAGAGGTGAACTGTAAATTGGGACACAGAAACTGAATTTGGGTTCTTTCCAAATTAAGATGCATGGTACAATAAATCAAAATATGTTTGAGGTCTTTGTGCCTGATTAAGTGAATAAATAAGCAGGTGAAATTATATATGTTATATTCAGGGACTTTGTTACCTCAGGTGACAGCAATCTCCATGAGTCTTTATTATAGATGTATAAAATAATGCTGCCTCACATTTAACAGAAAACTATTAGATGGTTAGAGCAACAATTGTGTGAAATATGTACATAATAAAGAAATCTGTCATTATATTGTTTCTATTTTTCTATATTTCCTTCAATCTTGATCTAGCCGCCTACTGAATCTTATAATTAGCAGTTTGTCTGTCACGCTGGGTGGGGTGGTGATGTCTTTGAGGGGCTGGGCCATGACATTGAGAGGCGGCATAACAGCCGCCATTACACACCTCAGAGAGAGACCGCACACAGAGAGCAGAAAGAGAGAATGCACAGAGGGAGACAGCAGAGAGAAAGAACAAACCGTGGGAGAGAATGGGCCACACAACACAGCAAGTAGCATAGCAGCTGTCAGAGAGACAGACACAGCACAGGGACAGACAGCACAGACACTTCAAGATAACATTCTATGATACTGTCATTTACTAGTTTAGATAATATGAGGATGGGTCCTATCCTGTTATGGTTACGGCACCAGTCCGCTGCTGCAGTGTGGTGACCAAAGGCTAGATGGCGCTGCCAACATACCAGTGCCACATCATCATCTAGACTTAGGTAAATGGTTAGAGTTAGTTTAAGGGTTAGGCTACCATTCTAAGCTTAAAACTTCTCTAACATCGGCAGCTCTGCAAAATATCGGCAGACCTGTGCCATAACTATAACAGGATAGATCATGAAGCTGCCTTCACATTTGGCTGCAGTGAAAGTTATTTCAGGGTGTTGGTTCCAGCTACTTCTATTAGAAATTAACAGAATGGAGTCCTAGTCAGTTAAAGGCTACATTTTCTATTGTTAAATAGTAAATATATATATATACAGTGTGTGTGTGTATATATATATATATTATATATATTTTTTTATCAGCCATTCCTTCTTGAAAAGAGTTTACTAGTTTATCAGTGGTACTCAACATGTATATGCTGTAGACCTGCTGGTTACCTTCCATTGCTGCGGGGGACACACTTGTTAAATTCCAATACATTTGGGGGCCAGCTTTGAGATTTAGGACATTAGGCTACATTTTAACAACCCATACATTTTTCAATAACCTATCTATAATTGTGACTAATAATAGTGATACCTTTTTAAAGGTTTAAGCACCAGTCCTAGGACCAGCTGTTGTGAACCAACTATAAGCATCCCTTTAAAACACATTTTAATGTGCAGACTCTAGTCCCATTTTTAATAGTTTTATTTGCATTGGAGGAATTAAGACCTACCGAAGAGGGAGGATGCTCCCACTAAGCAGAGGATAGGTTAGGATTCAGTAATACAGTTTGCTACCAAGCAATTTTTTTTTATTTTTTTTTAAATATCCATAATTTTTAACAATAAAACATATAAACAAGTATTCACTGAGTCTATCACATCTTATCTGTGACCGCTACAACATAATTGCAACTTTGTTGTTGGACGTTTGACCGCCAGATCTCCAAACAACCTATCTTTGCTTAATGTAGATAATTTTTAGGCACATCTAGGGGAATATTAGAAACAGGATTGGATGATTAGATAGATACGAAAGGTTCCCAGAGCTCATATAACTTCTGCCCCTCACTTTCTGTATCTAACAGTGAGGCAGTCCACTCCAACATCATGAAGTCTTTAGATTTAGTTTTAGATTCCAACAAGTAAGAGAGTATCTACTTCTGCTCAATAAGCATCAGGCAGTTTAGGAGGATGTTTTCTTTGGTAGATTGGCAGCCTAAGAGTATTTCAGATATGGGTGGTGCCAGAGGAATTGCTAGTGCATTTTGGATGTATAGCATCACATCTTATCAAAACTGATATATGGGCGAGTAGAACCAGAATTGTGTATATAATCATTGCTCTTCTTTGCAAGTTTTGTCATTTATATGTTTTGGAGATTCAAGGCCAGATCACATTGTTCGGGATAAACTTCAGCATGTTGAGTTGAGCATGATCAGCATATTTATTATGTAAAAAGGATGTCTATTGAACTCTATGAATACCGTTTTGAAGGCAAATCCTGACTAAGAATAGACAAAGTGCATTAGCACTTCTTTTTTATGAGGGTTATAGAAATGTAACTGGCTTTCAATAAATATATTTATTATTAGAGATTAGAGCTGCATGAGGCATATATTTGAGGAATGACTACATTAGAACAATAATATTTGTACAGATTTATTTTGAGGTGATATGATACCTTTAAAACCATATGGATGGTAGCTGAATCCAAACCCCAGTGAGATGCTCTACAGCCGCACTATGAACAAGTGATATTGTTATCATTAATCGGTGCTGTTTATGAACTTTCCCTGTATACAATGCCTTGCAAAAGTAATCACCCCCCTTGACTTTTTACCCATTATAATACATTACAGCCTTAAGTTCAATGTTTTGTTAATCTGAATGTTATGTGATGGATCAGAACACAATAGTCTAAGTTGGTGAAGTGAAATGAGAAAAATATATACATAAAACTATTTTATTAGCATGTTCGTATGTATTCACCCCTTTTGTAATCAAGCCCATAAAAAGCTCTGGGGAAACCAATTACATTCAGAAGTCACATAATTCGTGAAATGTTGTCCACCTGTGTGCAATCTAAGTGTCACATGATCTGTCATTACACATATACACTTTTTTTAAAGGCCCCAGAGGCTGCAACACCTAAGCAAGAGGCACCACTAACCAAACACTGCCATGAAGACCAAGGAACTCTCCAAACACGTAAGGGACAATGTTGTTGAGAAGTAAAAGTCAGGGTGAGGTTATAAAAAAATATCCAAATCTTTGATGATCCCCAGGAGCACCATCAAATCTATCATAACTAACTGGAAAGAACATGGAACAGCAAACCTGCCAAGAGACGTCTGCCCACCAAAACTCACAGACCGGGCAAGGAGGGTATTAATCAGAGAGGTAGCACAGGGACCTAAGGTAACCCTGGAGGAGCTGCAGAGTTCCACAGCAGAGACTGGAGTATCTTTACATAGGACGCTATAAGCCGTACGCTCCATAGAGTTGGGCTTTATGGCAGAGTGGCCAGAAGAAAGACATTACTTTCAGCAAAAAAGAAAATGGCATGTTTTGAGTTTGGGAAAGTCCTGTGGGAGACTCCCAAAATTTATGGAGCAAGGTGCTTCAGACTATAATTGAACTTTTCGGCCAACAAAGAAAACGCTATGTCTGGTGCAAACCCAACATATCACGTCACCCAAAGAACACCATCATTTTTCAGCAACCGGGACTGGGAAACTGGTCAGAGTTGAGGGAAAGATGGATGGTGCTAAATACAGGGATATTCTTGAGCAAAACCTGTACCACTCTGTGCGTGATTTGAGGCTAGGACGGAGGTTCACCTTGCAGCAGGACAATGACCCCAAACACACTGCTAAAGCAACACTGGAGTGGTTTAAGGGGAAACATGTAAATGTGTTGGAATGGTCTAGTCAAAGCCCAGACCTCAATCCAATAGAAAATCTGTGGTCAGGCTTAAAGATTGCTGTTCACAAGCACAAACCATCCAACTTGAAGGAGCTGTAGCAGTTTTGTAAGGAGGAATGGGCAAAAATCGCAGTGGTAAGATGTGGCAAGCTCATAGAGACGTATCCAAAGCGACTTGGAGCTGTGATTGCCGCAAAAGGTGGCTCTACAAAGTATTGACTTTAGGGGGGGGGGGGGGGGGGGATAGTTATGCACAATGACTTTTTCTGTTATTTTGTCCTATTTGTTGTTTGCTTCACAATAAAAAAAAAAAATCTTCAAAGTTGTGGGCATGTTCTGTAAATTAAATGATGCAAATCCTCAAACAATCCATGTTATTTCCAGGGTGTGAGGCAACAAAACATGAAAAATGCCAAGGGGGGTGAATACTTTTTCAAGGCACTGTATATCCTATGCAAACACTATTTAAATGTCAGTTTCCATCTCAAATTAAATCATTGGATCTTTTGGGATCTGACACCTTTCCCTGCCCAGAAGCAGGCAGTTTGCAATTAGAACTACTGCAGAAATATAAACACATCTGGCACAAATAACGCCATTTTTTTTAAGCCCATAACTCGAAAGCCGTCAGAAGACCGCCAAAAGACGCCAATTAATAAAAATTTTTACTTACAACCTCACACACAGCACAGGGGGAGAGAGCCTGTAAGTAAGGTTGCAAGCTAATTTGATATTTAATTGGCGTTTTTGGGATGTCTGAAAACGGCTAAGTGAGGGGGAAAAAATGGAGGACGTAAAGCTGTGACTTTTTTTTCAAGTCCTTAAAGGGGAAACACATTTCGGGCTTGGAGAAAATGAACAGTTTCCCAAGTCCGCAAATGGCTTCACACCCATAAATGCAAACAGGAGCACAGAGAAGGGAGAAAGACACAGGGTGGATGTGGGGAAAGAGACACATGGGAGGGAGTGGATTGGAAAGAGACATAGGGGAGAGAGAGTGGGGGAAAAAAAGACACAGGGGAAGGAGATAAGGGGGAAAAATACCCTGGGGTGGGAGAGGGGGCAAAGAGATACAGGAGGGAGTGGGGAAAGGCTCGCGATGAGTGCCCGAAAGTTGCGGCTTGGCCGATGCCTGCAATGAGTGGCAAAGCCGATCAATGTGGTGTCGCGATGAGCGACATAGGTTCTGTATGAAAGACCTTACCTCTATGTATGCAAAGGTTAGGGACCCTTTTAATGGCAGCTCACTGACACTGTATTATGAGTTATGTGATTTGATTGGCTCTTGTTTTTTGAGCATCAGCAGAATATTACGCATATCTGAACTATTATAAGAGAATTATTTCATATAAGAGCTACTTGTGTTCAGAAGAAGCTTCACCTTAAAGAAGTCTGGGCTGTAAAATATAAAAACAGCGAGTGGTTATTTATACATCCAGACATTTTTAGTGAAAATAAGCTTTATTACTTCAAGTAATAAATACATACAAAGATGCAAATAGTTAATTTCCATAGTTTTTTTCCCCCACTAACACTTACAGCCTTAATGTGAATATTTATTAATTGCAGGTAAGGCAGATGCTTACATTGACCCATAAAAAAAGCAGGTGTCTCCTCTTATTTAAATAAGTCATGCATGTTGAATTGTTAACCAAGATCCTTCAAACTTTAAAATACGCGAGTCAATGATACAATCCCTGACATATAGAACGGATCAAATGGGGCTAATTAAAAGTAACGCCTTAAAATACTTTTATGGGAAACATATTGATTTTAAAGCGACCTGGAAATATGCCTTTTTATTTGTTGCATTTAAAAGAGAATTTTGTTTTGTGTCACAGTGTGTTTTTTCTTTTCAAGTTAAGGACTTTGAGCACAATAACTGATTGAAATGTGCAACTGCAAATTTGGGGGGGGGCTTGGCCAGTCACCCAATGAGCAGTAATATAGCTGGAGTCACCCAATGAGCAGTAATATAGCTGTATGAGGCATATGTGTCTGCCAATGACACCTCATACTATAGTAAACCCTGTGCACTTTCGCTTTTTTTTTTTTTAATGATGATTAAACCGGTTTTACTTAATATTTCTTTCATGCAAAAGAATAAACAACTTTTGTACTAAAACATGCCCTTTTAAATGCACACAAAAACAGAAAAGAGTGTTCTATATCCCTTTGAACAAGTCTTCAGTTTAAAGAAAGCCTCTGTTTTAAAGAGACAGACACCACCAGAATCTTTATGTCTTATATAGAAAGATTCCATTCCAAGTAATGGCTGGGCCATCAGCAGACTAGAAGCCCAATGCTCCACCTGGTCCTTCACAACATACTGAACCATTGCACAGGTAAGGAATGTAACATATGTTGACTGCGTGAAGAAAGGAAGTATGCATCTTTAACCCTTTTGCTGCCAGAGGCGGCAACAACAAACTGTTCTGCAAAATTGTTAATCACTGCATGAGAAATGCGAAAAACACAAAACCTATTGGGCAAAAGAAAAACATGCATTGTTATTATAAAACCAACATAAATGATTTAGCATAAAACTGCATAAAAGCCTATGTATTATGCTAATTTACATGAAAGAAAATACGTATTTAGCTTATGATGCTTGAATGAATTTCCATGCACTCTGAAAAATAATTTGAAAGAGTATGTAATATTTTTGTTTTTGTTTATTTTAATGGAAATTCAGTTTATTTGTAAAAATCTCATTTTGTATTCAGCAGCTTTACAGTACATAGGAAAAACTGCAGGAGTTACTTTAACCACTCCCATTAAATATTCAGAAAGACTGCCCTGAAGATTTCAAAAATCCAAATAAGAAATAACTTTGTATGTTTCGGAAAGGAGATGTGCGGCTCGGCTAGGATCTGGCATTTCTCTCTGTTTCAGCCAAACATTCCCGTACCAGGCCTCTTGCATGGATTATACCTGAAGGAGAAGGGCAGTATTAGACAAATGCAATAATGTTGTGATGACAACATATACCTCCCTAAAACTGGGTGTCTGAAATATTTTATTATAAAGATTTAATCTATGACAAAAAAGGGCCACGGTAACTGTCCAGCTTTTATAATACAAAAATATGATCATTCATGGGAAAACCAGCTACTTTCAGTGTAAATTTTTCTCATCATCTTTAGGGTGAATCTCTTCCCATGTTTTTTTACAAGATTGATCAGCGTTGATCAACATATTTCCCATATTTCCCAGCAGCTCCCTCACTGCATACATTATACCCTGTACAGCAATGAGGCAGTGTGAGAAAAGTAACTAGTATTCTAAAAGATGGGAGGTATGACAACATAAAAATGAATATTGTTTATACTGATCTTTAATATTTAAAAAAGTTATCAATAATAGATATTGAACCTTTCCAGTTTCATCCCCGCCACCTCAGGTGTGCAGCAGCCACTAGCTGCCGCAATGGTGGCGCACTGAGGTTTTGCTCAATTTGTTGTTAAGGTTAGGTTTAAGTTTCAGGGTTAGGGTAGTTTACTATGTAAAGTTTATCATCTGCCACAACCATAACCTTGAACCCTAACCCCCACTCTACAAACAAACTGAACAAAGTCTTGGTGAGCAACTGTCATGCCACCTAGTGGCTGCTGCACGCTACTGCTGGCAGTTACAAAACCGGAAAGATCTAAACTGCCCTTAAAAAAAACAAGAATACATGTCAATAAATATATATTTGCTTAATTGAAATTATACAATTTAGCATTATTGGTAAATTAAATATTTAACAATAGAATAAATTGTTAAAAAAAACAACAACATTATTATTTAAATCAGTTGTTTCCAGCCATGGGCTTCAACATCAACCAGCAAGCCATGATTTGAGGATACCCCAAATTGAGTTGAAGTATGCCAGTGGGTTTGCTAAATTTGGGCGAGATACCAGGATGTTATCAAATCCTAATCTGTTTATTGAGTAGTAGGGTCTAGTTGCTTTTATATGAAAAACAGTACATAATGCAAGCTCACGCCTATTTGAATTAATGGTATTTGGGTTGTGGTTTGTGTCCTATTTGGAGCAAGCCAAACCTTGCTCAAGTCTTTTGTCCTGCTGCTTTACTGGGTAGTCGCAAGGCGCCTTGGTGGGTGGTTAATAACCAAATAATTATCTGCATTTATTTTAATGATTCAAGCTACAAAATCCACCTGCCATAAATGATATGTCCTGCATTGGATGTCTTACAGAAATGCAGAAACTGTATTCTTATTGTTTGGAGACCTGTGAGGATATTTACATGTATGATCTCAGAAAGAAAAGAATTAACCATTTCATAGGACTTTACGCCTATACACATTCTTACCTCTTTTTAGTCTCTCCATCGCACTTTTACTGCCTGCATATGTTGGTCTAATTTCTTTACCCAGTTCCTCTATGATGACAAGAAGTTCTGCATACTTGCTCTGGGGCACCTGATTACTGGAACTGCTACCCTAAAGTGATTTAAACAGGATTAGTGCTCAAATATTATAACAATTATGAAATATTGACCATTCACTGATGGGTAGTATTGAATGCATTAAAATTTGTATACAATAACAAACATATGTGTCTTCATTTAGAATAAGACTTTTTTTTTATTTTTATTTTATTATAATCAAATGTGCTATTAATCCCATTACAAACTACATTTGCAATGATATCAGGGCCTCTTTTTGAAAGACCCTGATTATGCCGTGCCAGATTCAGCCATTAGGGGACATAACCATTGAGCACCATCATTTGGTCAGTGCAGCATCTTAAGATGCCCTTATTAAAGTTTGGCAAGATGTTCTTACACAGATGCATTTAAACAATGGCTTTCTTTAACTAATTTTCATGAAAAAAATATGATGTGTGGAAACATTGGATTTGCGGTCGTGTCTCCCTTTAACTTCTGCATCCCATACACCCTATTTAGACCCAATACCCAGTTCATCCTCTGACATCACCATCTGATCCAGTAAGCATGCTCATTGCTTAAATGATCCTAATCACAGACCTTAAAGTCATACAGCAAAGATCCCAGTTAATGTAGAAATTAAAAGTACACATGTAAATAAATAGGATTGCAGTAGGGTATCATTAAAAAAAAAATGATTGGAACTGTTAGATAATTGAAAGTTATCTCAGAACATTAATTATCTCTCACTGCATGGGTGATAAGAAAGAAGAGAATGATTATATGCATAAATCATAATGCCCACAGAGACCTTTAAGTGTTAATGTTTTATCATTATTATACAAACTGGGTATGTTTAACAATCTATTGCAATTATGTTTATTTGTATATGTACATTTTATTTCCACCATAACTGGGACCTTTGAGATGTCTCTAATGTCTCTTTAAAACACAAATCAATATTGTTTTCTAAACCAATTGGATTTTCTCTTCACCTCACATAAAGTAATTAGTATAAAGACAAAATCTTTTCAGGTAATACATTCTTAAAATACCTAACTTTATTTATTTAAACACTTCCACACAAATTTTCTTGACAACATGAAAAGTGCACATATAAATATATAATTGCTTCTGGTTTTCTACATTAAAGAAGATCTTTACAGTGTCCCTTTAAATGTGCTGTTTGTTGAATGCATATACTATACCATTAGTAATTTTCTGGAAACCTTGTACATAATGCTACAATAATGGGGGCTTGATAAAGAAATAGTAATAATTATATGGTATGTGCTTATGTATATGTCCACATAAAATAGGGTTTGCGGTTAAATATCTAAAATGGGATCTCTCCCATAGAGTGTGCGCAAGAAATCACCAGCACTGACAGCTGCAGTGCCAGCAAGTAGCCACTAGATGGCGCCGTCAGGTTTCAGGGAAGGCCTATAATTATTCCCCCCTCCGACATGGCGCAAATCAACAGCGCTGAATCAACAGGGAGGCCATCTCTATGTTCGGCGTGGGTACTCGGTCCTCGATGGCGCCTCGCATAGCTCAAGGCCTCTTCTGTCGATGCGCATTATATGCAATGTAACAGCGTCATCTGGCGGTTGGCGGTGGCACTGCTGCCGCCAATCTTTTGCGTAGGGAAAGGACCCTAAAATTTACATTATTTGTGCTCAAAATAAGCTTAACATAAAATCAGCAATAATAGTACTTGTAGGGACACACTCTATAAAATGTTAGCAGTTAATACTGAGGAGTCATTCAGCCATCCCATTCATTATTTATAGTAAAGGCACAATTCCATCAGCATAATGCTTTGTTTCATAGCTTGCCCTTGAGTCAGGTTTTTCATATGGATATTGCATCCTGATTGGGATAACCATTGTTCCTTTTCGGTCATGCATATTCACCTAAGAGTTAATAGTGTAAACTGGTCTTTTATGTTAAAGAGATTTTATATTAGCCTCAGTCCTCTTCTGCCTGAAATTCTACAATTTACTGAAAGAAGCTTGTAAAGGGCCACTGTAGTGCCTATCACCCTGAGCTAGATGGTTTGATTAGGCATTCCTCAGTAATAACATTTATATTCCATGAAATAAAAAAGCAAATATTCAATATTAAACTTACAAAAGGTCAGAGTTAGCTGTTGCTGGTATCCACCACCATGATGCCAACAGGGGATGTGGCTTTGGCTGCCAGGAAGGTGCTATATTTTCAGACATATAATGATTTCTACTGACTGAAGACGTATTGTGTTAGAGCAGGGGTGGGCAAGTTTGGTTCTGGAGAGCCCCACACAGGCCAGGAATTGAGGATATCCCTGCTGCGTGCAGGTGAGTCAATTGCTTCCTCAGTCATCCTGAGTGACTCACCTGTGCACAGAAAGGATATCCTCAAATACAGGCCTGTGTGGGGCTCTCCAGGGCCGAACTTGCCCATTCCTGTGCTAAAGGATTCCCTTGGTAAAGAGTGTCTGCAGTTGGGGCAGCTTGTCAGTGATGGTTTACTCTCTTACCATATCCGATTGTTACTGGCTCTCAGTTCTCCTTAATGAGTTTATCAGGTAGGAGACAAGCACTCACTTGAAGGCAGGTATTCTAATATTTGAATATATAGAATATTGAATGTTGCTATTATGAATGATTAAATAGGAAATGATTTAACAATCAATGCATAATTAAAATAACTAGCTCCTCTTGCTAGGGCATTACAGTGTTCCTTTAAATTGCCTCAATCTCACTCTTATTCATTCTCAAATAGGAAACCCTAAGACTGGGCCATCTATTTCTCCAAGTTGTACCATTGGACCAGTGATTGGCAACTCAACTGTCTTATGAGGGTTACCAACAGTCAAGGATTTCTGGATCTCAAAACTTTTTTAGAGCACATGTTCCTGTTTTTCATCCATTGTGATTGCTTAATCAGTACTCAACTATTGTGTTAGAGACCCTTGAAGGACCCCGAGTTGCAATGATAGTTATAGGCAACCTATTGAGTGATAGCCTGTATAAGACACTTAAAGGGTCACTACAAGATTGGATTGTTATGGTAATATAGTATAAAGCCTTCCTATACATGTCCTTTTTTCAGACGCTTACCAAGAATAGAACAGATTCATTACAATATATGTGAAATACAACGGGAACAGAGGTAAAGATAGTGAGGGGGGTATTTTGTTAGGTAAGAGAGGGGGATATGTTTGATGTGTGGGGTGAGCAAGTGACCATTGTACCAGAAAACTACACAAAATTCTCAATAGACAAAACATTTAAAGGGACAGAAGCCATGACATACGACAAGATATTGTGGAGAAGATGTACACTGTCACATGTATATATTACACAATGCAGACACCATCTTACCTGAGTGTACCCTAAAGATGGAGGTCCGTAATCATTCAGCAGTTGTCTGTACTGTGCAGATGATGCCATGCTAGTTGAGGGGGAATGGGCACTTCCAGCTGTTGGTATTAATGATATAAAATGTTATAAGGCTTATAGGTAACCAGCTACATCACTAAGTGCCAAGTCATCACAATAGGTGAAAGTTTCCATAGGGACTAACATTAACCCCTTCACTGCCCAAGTGATCATAAGAAGATGACTTCAAATCATACCGGTAATAAAAACAATCACATAGTTAACGTAACAATCACAGCAGTAAATGAGTAGACGTCAGTACAAATGCACTGGTAATTAGTTGTAGCCTTGCCTTATGTTGATAGACAATCTGACACCATTTGAATGCATTGGTACATGCACAATTGACCTTTTCATAATCATTCAGGCCTACAATTTATTGTAATTGGTTTGTGCACCATCCTCCGCCATACACTAAGCATTGCAGGGGCTTCTCAGGAGGGCTGGGGAGTTATTCTCTAGGAAGATCCCTGAGCAGCACATGCAAAGCTTAGTGAATCTAGAGGATTGTCTGTTATATGGCTACAGATGTGTTTATAATAAAACCTGAATAAGAGCACACACAGAAAAACTATTGTGTGTGTGTGTGTAATATATATATATATATATATATATATATATATATATATATATATAAAAATAAAATTAAGGAGCATTGCATTAATATTATACATTACATTGTTATTTCAGTAATATACAAACAATGAAATAATATTTATAAATCCATTATATATATATATATATATATATATATATATATATATATATACACACACACACATATATATATATATATATATATATATATATATATATATATATATATATATCACATTGTTCAGAGTCTGTGATATTAAATATAAACATAGCAGGAAAAAAAATAATGGTAAAAAATCGTAAAAGAGTAATTTTATGCACAATAGCATTAATTTGAGAGTATTAATAATGAATGGTGATGATCCTATGAATGGGCAGGTCCCACACTAGCAGCGCCCTGCACTTCCACCAGTCACCAGCAGATGTCCTCGCAGCGCCTCACGGATTCAGATCAATCAGCAGCCCTGGGGAGCCGATCATGGAGGCGCTGAATCGGACTTGATCAAAGGGCTCCTGCTGATCCATCTCTCCCGCGTTTGTCACCGGAGCCCCCATCTCTGCCATCAGGCCCCCTAAAGCACCCCCAACCGCACCCCCGGGCGCCCAGCACTCCCGGGCCTCCTCCTATCCCGGCTCAGAGGAGTGGAAGGGGCGGGATGTGACCTTATTTCACCGGCCAGCACATCAACTCCAGCCCGGGCTCTCCCCAGGTATCTCCATCACGCTCCCCCCGCTCCAGGGCCTCATTGTCCCCCTCACTAAGTTACCCAGCCGCCCCACTCACCCTGTGCCCCCGGGTTGCCGCCGGGGAGCTGCGCGTTCAGGTTGGGCTTGTAAGACATTCCCAGAGACATGACTGAGGGGAGGAATCACCAACAACAACAAAATACAATGTCCTGAGATCCACTGGAGCGGCTCGTCTGTCTCACTCAGACACTTTTTGTTGTTTACAGCGGCGGCACCGGCAAATATGGCGTCACTTGTGTGACACCCACAATGCAAGCAAGGCCCAGACACCATGTCCTGTGCAGACCCCCAGGGACCCTCATAGGGACCCCACAGGACCCAGGGGCTGCCCTTTAGGAAACACATTGCAACAAATACACATTTTAACACAATTTTTTTAACTTTCAACTACTTTTACAACGCACATTTTTTACACCATTTTCTACAATAATTTGGATTTTATACTAGTTGGATAAAATAATTAAGATTAATGTAAAGTAACATTTATTTTCTCAATTTGAAAAAAACACACAGATATATATATATATATATATATATATATATATATATATATATATATATATATATATATATATATATACACACACACACACAACAATATATTTATACACACACACCTATATATATATATATATATATATATATATATATATATATATATATATATATATATATATATATATATATATACGGTATATATATACACACACAACAATATATATATATATATATATATATACACACACACAACAATATATTTATGTACACACACAACTATATATATATATATACACGCACACACAACTATATATATATTTATACACACACACAACTATATATATATTTATACACACACACAACTATATATATATATATATATATACGGTACTAGGAAATTGCCCGTCAAAAATGACGGGATTAAATTGTAAGGCAGGCTATGCTGTTTACCACACAATGTGAGGCTTTTAGTCCTCTGAGCACCTTTGGCACTCATTGTTAGCCCTGCGCTGGGCACCTTCGGCGCTCATTTTTTGAGCCTCTCCCCCCGTTTACTTCAAGTTTCCTACTTTTCACTGTTCACCTTTGGCGATCTTAGCCAGCCCCACGCTGAGCGCCTTTGGCGCTCATTGCTGGGCTCCTATGAGCGCCTTCGGTGCTCATTGCAAGGCTCTCCCGCTCGCGGTGCTCATTGTGAGCCCGGGGATAAGCTCCTTTGGCGCTCATTGTGAGCCTTTCCTCTCGCCTACTGAACAGGCCGCTCATTGCAGGTTTTGTTAACCTGCAAGTTTAGTGCTTGGGAATGCCATGTGTCTCTTCCCAGCATCTCCCCCCTGTCCCTTCCCTGTGTCTTTCTCCTCTGTATGAATATTTGCGTGGTGCGCAGTGTCGTTGGTTTTATTTTCAAAGTCCTGCGTGCCTGGTGTTGTTCGTGTAAGTGTTACTGTCTTCAGAGTCGTGTATTTTGTACGTTTTGCAAGCCTGGCATTGCTGAGCCTTTTCATGCTGTTTCTGAAATGTTTGCGTTTTTTGTCTGCCATTTTTTACCTCGCTTCGAGTGACGAAAAACGCAAAATATGGGTGTAATTCCCTTGCAACCTCACTCCCAGGCTTCCTGTGTCTCCCCCTGTGCTGTGTGTGAGTGTATTATAATTTTTTGTACATGATTTCTTTTTTTTGGTGGGTTTTTAGAGTTACGTGCTTGAACAATGAGCAAATATGGCTCCAATTAGTTTGCAACTTCACTCCTAGGCTTCCTGGCTCTCCCCCTGTGCTGTGTGTTAGTGTTACTATTTTTTTATTATTAGGTGGAGGCTCTATGGCGCCTCACAAGCGGTTACTAACACCCACACAAGCGGCACTTTGACAAAATAGATCTAACACGTAATCACTAAATACGCACTTAAAAAATTAGAGCCGCAGGACTTAGGACAAAAAATGTACGAACTTAAACTAAAAAAATACGAGCTCGCAAAAATACGACCTTAACGTCCGAACCGCGCAGCAGAAAACATAAAAAAAACAGGACCTCTGCACCCAGGACCTCTGCAAGTGAAGTTACACCTCAATTTAAGTCCAAATTACAGAGTTTAGACACACCAAAATCCCCTAAGCAAGAGAAAAAATGGTCTCCGGAAAAAAAGCAAAAACGAGGCTACAGGACCCTAAAGCCGCAAAACACCACCAAGCACATACAGCTTTTCCAAAAAGCCGTCCGAGGTACAAGATACATTTTTAGCAAGAACGCTAAATCATCCACAGCCGCGTACCACATACACATTCACTGCCATTTTACAACACTAACTTACACAATGCGGAAGTACACAGCTACACTAACGGCTTCCCCTCCCGCACACAGCCTATTTACACTACACACTGCACACATTGCTGACACTAACACATCAACTCCACAACAGTGCAAACCATCATTGTATGCTGCAGGAACAGCAAAACCGATTGTCAGCTCTTCAGCACAATGCTTCCTGCATATATTACTTACAAATAGGTAAAGTATATTCATTTATTAATTATTTAAGTAGCATACAAAAAGACATATACACACAAAAAGAAATATCGCAATAAACACAAAAGCCATTCACTGTGTGCCTTACAACGACCGCCAACGCTGCTCATCGCACACAAAGCCTTGCAATAAGTGCAAAAAGCAGATCAGCGCCGACCTTACAATAACAGCAAAAGCGCCTCTGATAAAAAAAATAAAGCAACCAAGAGCCTCGCAATGAGCGCCAAAGGCGCTCAGCGCAAGGATCGCAATGAGCGCCGAAGGATCTTAGACCACAAAAAAATGTATGTCTGTGGCAAACAGCATTACCTGCCTTACAATTTTATTGCCCCGTCATTTTTGACAGGCAAGTCGCTAGTAATAATACTCCCATGTTAATGATTCACGCTATTCTTTTCTTGTCATTGTGACTTGCAGGCAGCTCTCAATCCTAGTTTGTCTGTGGCTATTAGAGGAACAGCTTAAGTCCTTGTCCCACTCATAGGCAGATGTCAGATCCATGGCCAACGTGATATTTGTTAAGGAATGATGCAATGCACACCTATACAGAGTAGGATTACCAGTACTCCTCTATGATAGAGTTGATAATATTGGTGATTTCCAATATAAAAGGAGTACTGTATTCCCCACAAGTGCCTATTTTTAAATTCACAAATTGCTGGATTTTTTTATATGTTTTTATTTGCCATTGTTAACCCTATCAATAAAGTTGAGCTCTCAATCTAAAATAACTTGCAATGTTTAAAATACAACAGAATACACTTTTTATTTTGTTATTTCTCCTGATTATGTAGCATTCCCCAACCAGCCTAATACCCCCTAACAAAGTTTATTTTTTATTTTTTTTACATTTATTCTTAAAGTTTACAGAAAACTGACTATACATTGTACTAGCCGTTTTTATATAAAGTAAATCATTTCAGAGATATTCAACATTGTTTGTGCCACCCTATTCAGATGAATGGTTCCTTCTTTGATGTGCTAAGAAGTAACAGTCTATTTGTTTTTGTTTTGGTGTTGGCAAAAACTACGTGCTCCATTGCTATCATGCAGTTATCAGGCAGTCAAAGCTACTAATTACAATATAGGGGTCCACATTTGCATAAACAACAGTATCTCTGTAGCAATTTAATATAGAGAGAAATGTCTAGTAAAATGTACACCGTTTTCTGTGCTAGCGAGGCGAGCCGGTAAGGCACTAAAACTTGCAAGTACTTAGGCGATGAGCGCCAATGGTGCCCATTGCCAGTGAGCCTTGCGTAGCGAGCAGTTGCCATTAAAAGTCGCAGCACTTAGGCGATGAGCGTCTTTGTCGCTCATTGCCTGCGAGGTGAGCAGTGGAGGCAATGAAACACGCAGGACTTAGCCATAAAGGAGCGCCAAAGGAACTCCTGCGAGCCTTGCGAAGCGAGCCAATCACACATTGAAACACGCAGGACTTAGCCTACAAACACTTAGGAAATGCGGGATAGCTTTTGGCTGCAAGCAGTTCACAAACGTGGGACTTAGAAAAAAATATACGAGACGCGGGACTTAGAAAACATTTTTTTATTTAATGAGCGGACCGTACAGTAGGTGGTAGGAAAGGCTCGCAATGAGCGACAATGGTGCTCATTGTGAGCCACGAGATGAGCGCCAAAGGTGCTCATCGCAGGGCTCACAATGAGCACTGCGAGTGGGGGAGGCTTGCAATGAGCGCCAAAGGCACTCATTGCGAGCCCCGCGATGAGCATCAAAAGTGATTATTGCACGTGGGAGAGGCTCGCAATGAGCACAAAAGTTGCTTAGAGGAGCAAAAGCCTCACCTTTTGTGGCAAACAGCATTGCCAGCCTTACAATTTTAATCCCGTCATTTTTAACAGGCAAGTTCCTAGCCTAGTGTGTGTGTGTATATATATATATATATATATATATATATATATATATATCCTTTCTGGATCGCTACCTTGTCGTGGTGAAGGGGCTTGTGTAGCTGTGAGCTATACCATGTAGAGTCACTCAAGATGGGCAGGTCATTGCAGAGAGGTTAGACAAATCCTGGTCCACTGCTGAAGGAATTGGCAGCCCACAGTGAGTCAGACACGACTGAACGACTAAACAACATATATATATATATATATATATATATATATATATATATATATATATATATATATAAATGTTTTTTATATTTCTGTTTTTTTTACTTTCTTTATCTTTAATAAAATGTAATTTAAATATGGAACCTCACATTAATTACTAGTCTAGCCAAACTAACAAAGTGACCTTTTAAGTGTGAGAAATACTTCTATACCTACTATTTTTCTCAGTATTAACGTGCCCACTGGGGAGCAGGGAAGGGAAACTGTGGTCTGCCCACTCCACAAGACCACTCCCATACATCTGCAAAGCATGTTCCCCAAATGTGCCTGAATCTTTGTCCGAAAAGGGGACATTATCGTTGGATTTATACCTTCTTATTAATTATGTATTGTAAAATAATGCTAATTGTTTCCCAAAGGAATAAGCTATGGTAAGTATGATGGTAATAATATATATTGTTATTGTATAACTTATTTGTGCAGGGGGAGCTTGTTGCAATAAATTGCAAACAGATCTAATTAAAATCTTTTTTTATTTTTTTAAACTATTGAGAGCATTCCTATACTGTGCCTGCTCCTTCACTACAACTGCTATATACACAGCATGATCTGGGTTGAAGTCTTGGATGAATGATTTTGTCAGTATTAACAGCCATTTTGTGACGTATGGGCACAAAGCAGCTAATGTGACTGCCAGAGAATAAAGAGAACAGAAGATGGATGTCAGCAAAGAGCAATCAGCGCATAATCTTCCCTTTATGTAACCTGTGTGCGGGTGCATTTGCATGCATCACACTCAGCTGCCTTGCTGGCTTTTACAGCAGCAAATAGGTCAGTGCTTATCACCAGAATACACACTCATACTATCACTATTTATATGTAGGATTTTTATATTTATGCATATGGATAATTTCTTGGCATTATATAGTTCTGGAACGTGTACAGATTATTCTTATTGTACAGCCATATTTTATCTTATATAAAACTCTTATAAAAAAAAGTTTTAAGCAATCATTTAAATATAAGTAGTTTAAATGCCCCTTTCTGGTTTTGTCGTGGTGAATGGGCTTGTGTACTTCAATGAAGCTGTGAGTTATACCTTGTAGGGTCACATAAGATGGGCAGGTAATAGCAGAGAGGCAGAACAAATTGCAGTCCACTGGAGAAAGAACTGGTAACCCAATTCAGTATCTTTGCCAAGAAAATCATATTGATAAGCAGGATCAGAAACACATAGATGTGCCTGGTGTGCTGCATCCATATGGTGATTGAGAGTTGGACACAACCAAAGGACTGAAAAACAACAGTTTAAATGCAGATGGTAATTAAATGTTTGAGATTTAAATGATTCAGTGAAATAGCATTACACACAGATTAATGCCTAATACACGAATATATACCTAGATTCTAAGCTACTTCACATAATCACACTATGTTTAGTTGTTCAGTCGTGTCCGACTCTCCGTGATGCTATGGACAGCAGCACGCCAAGCACATCTTGTGTCTGGTTGTGCTAATCCATAAGGTTTTCAAGGCAAAGATACTGTAGTGGGTTACCCATTCCTTCTCCAGTGGACCACAAGTTGCCTGACCTTTCTGCTATGACCTGCCCATCTTGGGTGACCCTACATTATTATTGTTTTTTTATAACGCGCCAACATATTGCGTAGCGCTATACATAAGTTCTGATCAAGGCAAAACATTATTAACACATTACAAAGATGGAGGGCCCTGTCTTTGAGCTTAGAATCCAGTGTCCATAGATCTCATTGCAAGATTGAAAACTCGCAGACTTACAATCTACATGGTATAGCTCACGGCTATACTGAGGTACACAATCCATTTCACCCCGACAAGGTAGGAATTCAGAAGGGGAATCACACTATAGTGCATGCTAATTCTCACACATTTACTACCAGCTTCACCTCATCAACACTCATTGATTCATGATTATTTGTACAAATATATCCCCAACCATGGATATTTCAAATACATGTCCCTTAACTATCCCATATGAGTACACCTTGATCTATAGCTATTCAATACAAGCACACACGGATCCAAAGTTAGTTACCAGAGAAATACCTTGACCCATAGCTATTCCACACAAACATCCATATGCATAGCAATCACACACACTCTCTCTTTTTCTCTCTCTCTGATAGTTATTTCATACAAACATACAATGATCCATAGTTCTGTCACACAATCACACCCTTTTATATAGACATTTCACACAGATACACCCTGATCCATAGCTATTTTCCACAGAAACACCCTGGTTCATCAATATGTCACACAAACACCCCCGTGATCCACAACTATTCAATACAAACACATTGTAATCTATATCTATTCCACATATACACATACTGATCTGTAGTATTCCATACATACAAACTCTAATCCAATAATCCATAGTTTGCCACACAAGCACGCCCTTTTTATGCAACCATTTCACACAGATACATCCTGATTTATACAACCATTTCACACAGATACATCCTGATTTATACAACCATTTCACACAGATACATCCTGATCCATAGCTATTTTCCACAGAAACGCCCTGGCCCTAAGATATGTTGCACAAACCCACCCTGATCCACAACTATTTAACACAAATACATTGTGATCCATAGCTATTCCACATAAACATATCCTGATTCTTATCTATTCCACACATACACAGTCACACCCTGATCCTTAGCTCTTCCACACCACAAACCACATTGTAGTTTTACAGGTAAACCTTGGTCAATAGATATTTACACAAACATGGATAAATCACAAGAGTACAACCTGAACCATGGGTATATTAGTCAGACCAATATCCACACACACACTGGCTATATTGTATACATATTCCCCTCTGACACATGCACAATCCATACAAGAATTATTGTCAATATTATTATTATTATTTTTATTTTATTTCCTTCACTCCACCTCCTCAGTTGATACTCTGTCCAAATAAGATAAGTCTAATGATTGGTGTAGTGATACATCTACAACATTATAGTACAGAATGCAATTATATATTTTTTTATTCGCGAAACAGTGACAGGCTTTCTAAAAAAAATAACTATTTCAAGTTAAAAGCAATGTTGATGCAAATTTACAAATTACCCCACTAAAGTGTCATATTTATAAGAATCTTATGAAGAATCTGACTTGATAATGCACAATTACAGTCTGCAAGCAAACTACATGTCCAAAATGGGATCACCCATATTATAGGCAGAGTCTACCAAATTGAGGATTTTCACTTGTATGGCTTATATAGCTAATAATGATTTTAGTTTGTTACATACTTTTACAAACATCTTTTTTTGTTGTTTTCCTTTCACTCAAGTGGTGGAGTCTTTTTCTTTTTTTAAACTCCTCCACCGGACTAGAAGTATACTATTATGGGAGGCTGCATTTTGGATTGGCCAACATGAAGATCCCGTCAGTTAGGTTACTGTTTTTGATCTGAAGGGGTCTGACTGGCAACCAGACTCTAGAGGAGGTGTGCCTCAGGAATAAATACTAAAGATGATGTCCGCTGAAATATAATATAATGATAATGATGCATATGTATAGTCAAATAAAATAATCACAAAAGAGTTCCTACAACGGCAGCGTTCCTACTAGTTAATTTGGGGGTCGGTCTGATAAATAGGATGGTGTCAGCCCACAGGAGTCAAACTTCCCAACTCTAACTTTGATAACTAATCAATGTTAGGCCTACATCAGTGCTGTAATTATTCTCTGAAAGGATTAGGCACCCAACAAATAAGGGGAATGTCTATACCCCAGGGTAATGTTCTCCCAATCTCCTCCTTTCCTCCCTGATTGCTGTTATTGGCATGCGGTAGTCGTTCCAGAGGGGTCGCTCTCTCTCACGATCTCCACCAATAGTGAGGCAGCTTTTCCTTCATGATTGAAGGTATCTGCATGCAGTAGTTGCACCAGCATTGATCCAGGCAGCTTTACATCCACATGTATGCATGTGATAAACTTGCAATATCTTCCTCCGGCTGATCTTTACTATATTTCTCTGAACTCTACTCTTGGAGCTCCCTGAGTCAAGCAAGGCTTCCTCCATACTTTCTGTGGAATCTTGTTCCTTTGGATCTCCTGGGCCTCTCTTGCTAATTGGATCTATCTGTGTCACTTAGGGCAACAGTTATACTTCTCCAGGAATATCTCTATCATAATAGTGATCAGTAGTATAGTTCATCTATCATCAGGCTCTCTGTCTTGCTACTGTGGCTTTGTTGTGCTGGCAAACCTCATCCTCCTTTTTCACCTCTTGAACCCCTGGCTTAGACCTAGTTATGACTTCTTCTTCTGCCACACTGCGTACATCTTCTGTGTAGTGCCAATCCCACAGGAATGTTGCCAGCTAGCCCGGCCAACATGAAGATCCCTCGGGTTAGGCTGATGTTTCGAATGTGAAGGGGATCAATTGGCAACTGAACTCTGCAGGAGATGAGTCTCGGAAACAGGAATGATAGATGATGCCGAAATACAATACAATCTTCCCAACCCAAGAAATATTGCTTACTATATATTCTTACAACAGGATCTATCACTTTATTGATTGGACACATTTATAGTCAAACCCAAAAAATAATCTAAAAAGTAACACATTAATGAAGAATACGCATTTTGAATTTTTCTCCACTGTAACAGATCATCAGATCATACATTGCTGGCATTCCCATTAGTTCATTTTGGGGTTTGCCAACCAGTAGAATGGCATAAGTCCATGGTACTCACTCCAAACTAGGAACCAACCATTGGCAGCTTATGTCTGTGTTGTAATTATTGGCTGAAGAGTAAGGTGGAAAACCATGAGGGAAATACCTGCTGGATACTGAGAAAAAGCCAATTACAGCTAAGCCAGCAGTATTAGATTTAAGGTGTAGAGGTGGTAAACATGAGGGTTGGATTGGAGTGCGTGGCACATAGCCCTGATTAAGTAGGCACCCCTTAGTCTTGGGGAGACACACTCTAACACAGAGGTTCCCAACCCGTGGGTCGCCACCCCTTTGGGGGTTGAATGACGGTTTGCCAGGGGTTGCCAAACACCATCAGAAATTCGTTTTTTTTCTAATCTGTAAAATTTGTAATTGTCCACATTTTCTCCACTGGTAGTTAGTACTTTCTTACTATAATTGTCATTCGATAGATGTTGGCAGACAATTTAATCATAGTGATTTCCATTCTCGTAACTTTACTATTTTTAACTTTCACAATATATATTACTTGTTATTATTATAGTTCATTTATAATGCGCCGACATATTCCGTTGCGCTGTACATAAATTAAGTTCAGACAAAGATAAATACAAATTAACATATAGCAAAGCAAGGAGGGCCCTCATTGAGCTAGCAATCCAATGTCCATGGTGATTTCCCAAAGTACTTAAGATTAAAACTCGCAGACTTACAATCTACGGTATAGTGAGTGGTAAAAGAGGGAGACAGAGGTGATAAGCGTGTTAGGGTAGAAGGTGATATGTTTCTTTAAAGAGATGCATTTTAAGTGAGGTTTTAAAATGTTTTGAGGCAAGAGGATAGTCTGGTGGAGCGAGGCAAGGAGTTTCAGAGACTAGGGGCAGCACGTGAAAAGTCCTGGAGGCGGGAGTGAGTGGAGGTAACGAGTTGTAGAAAGAAGAAGGTCATTAGCAGAATGAAGAGGGCATGTGGGGGAGTATTTGGAGATGAGAGCAGAGATGTAAGGGGGAGCGTTATTGTTGAGAGCTTTGTAAGTTAGGGTCATGATTTTTTATTTTATTCTTGAGGCTAAGGGAAGACAGTGGAGTGATTGTCAGAGAGGTGATGCCGACACTGAACGTTGTGTACGGAAGATGAGTCTAGCAGAGGCATTCATAATGGATTGAAGTGGAGATTGTCGGGTGGTGGGTAGGCCAACAAGAGGCGAGTTGCAGTAGTCTAGTTGAGAGTTGATGAGAGAGTGCATAAGGATTTCAGCTGTTTCTTGTGTAAGATAGTGACGAATTCTGGAGATGTTTTTTAGATGGAGAAGACAAGATTGAGTTAGTGATTTTATGTGAGGGATGAAAGACAGAGCGGGGTCCAGTAGAACTCCAAGACAACGGGCTTGGGAGGAGGGGATGATGATGTTGTTGTTGACAGTGAGAGAGATGTGAGAAATTAACGCTGTGGGAGAGTTAGGGAAGATTAGGAGTTCAGTTTTAGACATGTTGAGTTTGAGATGATGGGTGGATATCCAAGAGGATATACTTGAGAGGCAATTGGAGACGTGTGTTAGAAGAGAGGGGGATAGATCTGGTGCGGAGAGGTAGATTTGGGTGTCATATGTATAGAGATGATAATGAAGCCCAAAAGAGTTTATAAGGGTACCAAGTGAGAAAGTGTAGATGGAGAGAAGGAAGGGGTCCCTCTCTCGCCCTGCCTCTTCTGTGGATGGGGCCCTCAGCTGCTTCATACATGGTCAGTCCCTCTCTAGCCCCGCCTCTTCCTTAGGCGGGGCTCTCTGCAGCTTCATAAGCGCTTCCTGTTTGCACCTCAGCTCATTTGGCTCTGTGTCCTTGCAGGGTACTGCTGCGCCTCCTGTCTGCTGCTCTGTTCGTTTTTTGGCCTTTTCAGATATCTCACTTGAGCTGTTTGCACCTCTGCTCATTCTGACTCTACGTTCTGCAGTTTGCTTCCCAGCTCTGTCATCTAACTATGCCTGCTGCTGCTCTCCACCATTTTCAGCTGTCTCATTTCAGCATCTGTGCATATCTCCTCGTAACTGCTTTGCCTTGCAGCTTCTATATTTCCTGCCTTCAGCATCTGTGCATATCTCCTCGTAACTACTTTGGTTGCCTGAAAAGGCACTCTTATTGCTGGAGAGCGATGGTTCCTCTCGAGGTAAGTTATCCTGACTTCCTTACACTTTTCTACTATAGATCTGGTCCTGAACTTACTTTGGCTTCCCTACGCCTTATTCATGTGGTATCTGGCCCAGATCTATAAAACGTCTATCCTCCTTACACTCTCTACTCGGCCCTCTCTGGGCACCACTTCCGATACCTCCGTAAATCCTATACTTGCCTACGCTAGACATTACCTCAATCAGGTTTTTATAGTGCCATTCGCTAGGCTCAACCACACTCAATCACGCTTTCATAGTCACACTTGCCTTTGCTAGGCTTCATAATACTCGCAGGCCCCACATCAGCCTTCGCTAGGCACCAACGCACCACTCCTTCTCCTACATCCTACACTAGCCCTCTGATCGGTTGTCGCTTTCCCTCCAGTAGCCTCCTCCACAGTCGCTGCTGATCCCGGGGTGACCAGAAGTTTGTCGCTCCTCTCAGAGACCCACCTTAAGCTCACTAGCGACCTCATCTGCTATTGCTGCTGTTACCGGGCGTATCAGCAGTGCCTGCTTTTGAGCAAGGACTCATCTGGTCCTCTGAGCAGGCCGGATGTCCGGTAGCACCCGGCACTTCTCGGCTTCTTCTCGCCACGTTATTCTACTTTGTCCGCAAGGGTGTTCCATAGTTGGAGGGTCATGGTTCTCATTGTTACCCCGATCGTCTGACCGCTGGGAGAGGGCCACTCGCACAAATGCCAGATAAGATTCTTTACTTGGCCACATATTGTTTTTGGGATTAATCACTATGCTTTAATTATATTAAATTTGTAAGAATAAAAATACATCCTGCATATCAGATATTTACATTTCGATTCATAACAGTAGCAAAATTACAGCGATGAAGAAGCAACGAAAATAATTTTACTGTTAGGGGTTGCCACAATTTGGGACATTTTATCCACGGGTCTGCCCTATAAAGGTTGAGAACCGCTGCTCTAACGGGAACAACATGAGCCATATGTCATATTACTTATTTATCCGGCTTCAAGCTCATTTAGTGACAAGATGGTAGCATAACAATCTGTGTATGAGTACATCCATGGGTAGTTCACACAGATAAACTCTGTTCAGTAGCAGTTTTACACACAAACTCTACTATGACCCATCGATAATTTATATTAATATAAACTAAACTATGGATGCCTTAGCCAAATCCAAGGCCACACAGTCTTGATTCATAACTATTACATGGATCATTTCCACAACCACATATAGAGCATATGCTCAACTAACATAAAAACTACCTTACTATTGGATTATTGATGGAGTAGTGACGTCTAATAATACTCAGCTTTTTTTACGAACGATTGATTTTTAGAAACAAATAAAGTTTTTGTTTTTAATACAATCAGTTTGTGGCTAATACAAAAATCTTTACCACAAAAAGGTGTTCTTTATGTAGTTTTCTTTCTGAACTGTCTCTAAAAATTTGTGACTACTAGCCATGATCGTGAGAACTTAACACCTTAAGGTTAAAAAAGTTCTAAAATACAGGAATGTAAAAAACAGTGTATCAGTATATCTTGTCCAAGCTTGCCATAGGTTTCCTTCCCAGAAGCAAACGTTGTTTAATTTCATGGCTACACCATTTGAAGAGATCTTAGATCTCTTAAACCATATCCTTTGCCAAACGTACTGAGTAGGTAGAAGGTGTCAGGAATACCCCAAAAAAAAATTTCTCTACTTTTTCCTCTTCTTTTAACCTCACATATTTTTTCACAGTCTCCTTCTGCTCAAACCCCTCTTTTCCATTTTATCCACACCCCTTTCCCCATTCACTCTCATGCCAACCAAATCAGTTCTTAATTCCACTCATCTTTCAACTCTTTTCTCTCTCTACTTCCCTCCCTTTTCTGTTCAACTAATCAGCCATTCACTTTCCTTTCCAACCCATTCCCTCTTCCTTGCCATTAAATGCATTCTTTCCAACCATTCTCTCCTCTTTCAAACACATTAATTCCTCTTTTCAGCCTCTCCATCTTCCCTCTCCTTCAAACAAAACTACATCGTCTTTCCCGCCGCTCAGTGCCTTTCAGTATTATTTCAATTCCTCCCAGGCACATTTCCCCTTCATCAATACTCATTTTTTCTAGCTTCATCCATTATTCCTTCAACACCATTATCTCACTCCATTCCCTCTCCTCACCCACAATTTCTTGTTCCAACCCCATTAATTCTTCTGTGCAGTCATTCGGCTTCTCTCTATCCCATACCATCATCTTATCACGTATCCTCTCCTTCCAACCCCATTAATTCTTCTGTGCAGTCATTCGGCTTCTCTCTATCCCATACAATCATCTTATCATGTATCCTCTCCTTCCAACCTCATTCATTCTTCTGTCCAGCCATTTACCCCCCTCTGCCCTTTTTCTGTGCTTCTTAATGATTCATTTATTCTAGCTATTAATCCTTCTTATCATTCAAATCATTTCCTTTATAAACTGTTTCTCAATCTCTCATCTCATACCCCTATTGCCTCTCCTTCAAACCTCATTCATTCTTCTTTATGGACTCTCCACACCATTTACTCATTCCCACCCAATTCTCTTTTCTCTACTCACACTTCATCTCCTTTCAACCACATCTTTCCTGCCACTCCTTACTCTTCTGGAACTCTGTGAGTTGCGTTTCCATTTAAGCCTATTGTTAAGTTGCACAAAAATGTGATAACTTCCCTGTAGAACTGAATTGGCATTGTATATGCATACAAGGACTCTCCCACGTGACTAAGCCTGTTTGGGAACACAAAGTAAACACCCCCCCCCCCCCCATTTAAAAAAATAATATAATATTTAAAATCTAAAAACTGTATTTTTAAGCATTCTAAAAAAAACATTTTGTCCCAACAGTGTCACAGTTGTTTTGAAAACTAGGTTGTTGGGGACTGGATTTGGAGAACCCTGTACTATACACTCTTCAAACATCCACCCATCCTTCTTCACTACCCCTCTTGTGTACTCATCATCTTTCACCTTCTTTCTTCTATTTTTCTCTTTGCATATAATAGTATGCAAAAATGTTTTTTTACCTATATCCTATAGATATAGTGGAGAGTATCTATCTATCTATCTATCTATCTATCTATCTATCTATCTATCTATCTATCTATCTATCTATCTATCTATCTATCTGCATTGTGCTTGTATACAGTACATTTAATTTTATAATTGCTATACAGTACTATAGGTTACATGTGAATATCTGAACAGGAATAGTAATGAAACCACACTGATCCAGAAATATCTGGCACTTCTGGCTTTTATCCTGTTCCTATTCTTAATGCGTAAGACAAGAAATGTATTTAACTCCTTCCGTTCCTATGAAGATGTTGATGCAGTGGTACACAAGTGACTAATATTTCAAAAATCTTTGGCTAGCAAATAGCTTAACCCTTCTAATGTCACTATTTTTAGGGAATATTCTTAGATATTCTTAGATTACAGATACAGTATTCAGGGCAGACTTGTCTCCTGTGTCACCTATCATGACAGTGCACACACTTCTCTTCCTCATTACTATGCCACCAACTTCCTGCCACTCCCTGCAGACAATGAGCAGCAGCAGTGCCACAAATGGGTTAAATCAAACAGCTCTTTATATCTATAACATGTCTCTGCTCTGTGTTTCCAGGCTCACACTTTCTGCCTTGCGCACGTGTCTAACAAATAAACAGATTGAGACGTTAGTGACGGGGTGATGCTTCTTGACATGAGTCACATGATGATGATGAATAAAGCACAGGAAATGCAATTTAATTGATTCAACACAAGTCAGCCCCATTAATTAAAATAGAGTATGTAATATGTAATAATATACACACATATCTAATTATCTACATACATATATATATATATATATATATATATATATATATATATATATACATAATACAATATATTCAGATAAATATACAGTATATACATAAATAAATTATATATGTTTGCAGGTATATACAGTATATATAATATAATGAATAAATATATATATATATATATATATATATATATATATATATATATATATATATATATATACTAGCGACTTGCCCGTCAAAAAATTATGGTCAATAACATTTGAAGCCATGGCAATGCTGTTTGGCACACAATGTTAAGCTTTTTATACTCCAAGGACCTTCGGCGCTCATTGCGAGCCACTCCTCACGTGTTCATTGGCTCCTTTCTATTTAAAAAAAAATACTAATTAATTAATTAATTGAATAATGAATTAATATAGTTTGCCTTTTTCTAATTAATATATGTAACAATCAGTAGCCTTATTGTCCCGCAGCATATAATGTCCAGTTGGACTGTTGCTGGCCTGAGGAGATAGTTTTTTGAATGTCCCAACTGTGCATTAGAAATAGGCTGCGTGCAAGAGGGCAAGCCGTTGGTTTATGTATGTAAAGCGCTACTTTAGGAGCGTAATGTTGTTAGTTGCAAGTTAGTGTTGTAACATGGCGTCGCTTGTCTATGTGCTACGCCGTTCGCAAGCATTTGTCGTCCTTTGTAATAGTGTATTTTGTACCTTGTACGTTCCTATGTGAAAGTGGTACAAGGTTGGCGGTGTTTTGCGCGGTCCAGGGTCGTGTAGCATCATTTTAATTTTGTTTGGCCGCCATTTTTTTTCTCGCTTAGCCGATTTTCGAGTGCCGAAACTCGGAAAAAACGCGTTACACCTCACTCTCAGACGTCCTGGCTGTTCCCTCATGCTGTGTGTGATATTTTTTTTGTATTTTGTGTTTTTCATGTTTTTTTGTTTTGCGCGGTTCGTCCATTAACTTTGTGTTTTTACTATCTCGTATTATATCTCGTTACTTTCTTCGGCGCTCATTGCCTAAGTGCTCTGAGTTAACGGATTGCCTTGCTATGCGAGGCTCGCAGGCGATGAGCACCTTCAGCGCTCATCGCCTAAGTTATACGCACCAGGCAAAGCGTTGCAACGTCTCGTGGTTTGACAGTTATAATATGTGATATATATATATATATATATATATATATATATATATATCTTTCTTTCTTCTTCAGATCCTGAACCCAACAACAACTGTAACTTTATACCCTGTCCTTATCTGCATCCAAGCATCCTCCAGCTGAGATCCTGAACCCAGCAACAACTCTAACTCTACACCCTGTCCTTATCTGCATCCACCAGCTGAGGTGATTCTACTGTTACAATGCTTTTCACTGCTATACTTAACTGTAATATTAATTAGTGTCTGCTAAATGTTCTAGAATTATCCTCTGTTGAGCTTTGCAAAGCCATGCTTCCTCTGTTTGTTTTCCCATGTACCTCCCCACCTTCTATCACCCCCGCCCTCTTTCCCTTTGAAATTGTCTTACCCCCCAATATCTTTCTTTCTTCTTCAGATCCTGAACCCAGCAACAACTCTAACTCTACGCGCTGTCCTCATTGAACGCACTTGCCCTCCCACCTACCCACCTTTGATTCTTGTTCTTTTATAGCACAGGTCTGTGCACTATCACCTGCATTTCCCACAGTTGGTACAGACACATAATACACTCTTGAATCTCATCAAACATCCCATTCCCCCTTACTCCTTGTAACCTAATTTTCTCACTCTCTTCTGGTCTATTCAATTCCTTAACTTTTTACTCCTGTCCAGGTTTCCACTTCTCTCATTCCCTTTTAGATTGTAAGTCTGCGAGTTTTTAGTCTTGGAAGGTGCTTTGGAAAAAGCACCAGTAGCCACATTAAATTCCAAGCTCGTATGTGCAATGCGAGACCTGCAAAGGCTGCAAGCTTGACATTTTTGGGATTTACGGACCTATTAAATTAGAGCAGGGCATGCGCTACGGGCTTGCGACTCAAACCCGTAAAGCATCTGTCGAACATTGGATGCGCGGCTGTAAACGTAATCAATTAGTCAAACCCGTAGTTAAGGTTTTATATGGAGCCAATGGCAACAGAGATCGTCAGAATTACGTCACTGAAAAATGGAGGTGGGATTTCAAAGTCTTACGGATTTCAATTACGAGTTACAATCGGATCCAAATTCCAGAAATAATACAATATTGATAAAGCCGTAAATATGATATTCTATTCCATTATATGTATTAACACATTGATTGCCAGGATCGATATAACACACAAATTAAACATAAAATAAAGTATTTTTGTGGGCCGATTTGCGAGCTTGAGAATGTTGTGCTATTAATTCTAATATGTAACATCACTTTCCCTGTTTATAAAAGTACAGTAGTGTGTGTTTATGTGCATTTAAAGTGCTACAGATTGGACTTTGCCCCCCTTGCGGGTCCGCTCTTGCGCTCGTTAGCTTTTTGGCTCCATTTGAAAGTTACAGGGTTGAATGCCTGTGATTTTGATGCAATTTAATAGCGAAATTGGAACATATCGGGTTACGGGCTTGACAGATCAAAGGATTTGCAAGCTCACAAGTTGCATTCACATGTCCCATAAGGTTTTCTCACTCCTATCCCGCAAGTCGTCGGCGAGCTGCGTTACGAGCTACGTTTTTACACGTTATGGGAATTTAATGTGGCTGCAAGTACCCAAGATTATTAAGCTCAAAGACAAGGCCCTTCCATTCTTTTTGCCATGTGTTGATATTGTATTTTTCTTATGCTCAACCCTTGTGCAGCGCTACGGCATATGTTGGTGTGTTATAAATAAAATAATAATAATAATATATAAATATATATATATATATATATATATATATACATACACACACAGTATCTCACAAAAGTGAGTACACCCCTCACATTTTTGTAAATATTTTATTATATCTTTTCATGTGACAACACTGAGAAATGACACTCTGCTACAATGTAAAGTAGTAAGTGTGCAGCCTGTATAACAGTGTAAATTTGCTGTCCCCTCAAAATAACGCAACACACAGCCATTAATGTCTAAACCGTTGGCAACAAAAGTGAGTACACCCCTAAGTGGAAACGTCCCAAAGTGTCAATATTTTGTGTGGCCACCATTATTTCCATCACTGCCTTAACCCTCATGGGCAGGGAGTTCATCGGAGCTTCACAAGTTGCCACTGGGGTCCTCTTCCACTCCTCTATGATTACATCACAGAGGTGGACCTTGCACTACCCCACCTTCCGTTTGAGGATGCCCCACAGATGCTCAATAGGGTTTAGGTCTGGTGACATGCTTGGCCAGTCACCTTTACTTTCAGCTTCTTTAGCAAGGCAGTGGTCGTCTTGGAGGTGTGTTTGGGGGTGTTATGTTGGAATACTGCAGTGAGGCCCAGTCTCCGAAAGGAGGGGATCATGCTCTGCTTCAGTATGTCACAGTACTTGTTGGCATTCATGGTTCCCTCAATGAACTGTAGCTCCCCAGTGCAGGCAGCACTCATGCAGGCCCAGACCAAACATATATACACATATGTCTATATATGTATATATATGTATATATGTTTTCTATAATATATTGTGTTGATTCCATGCTGATGTCAGAAGCTGTCTCCACTCTCTCTGTATTGCTGTTTACGTTCAAACTGAGGATTTCATCTCATATCAGTGTTTTTGTGCGCTTTGTGCCGTATCCGTTTATCTGTCATTTAGGGATTATTTCAACTACCTTACCTCAGTATAGATGTATACTTTGGTGGTGGGAGTGTCATGGTCTGGGCCTGCATGAGTGCTGCCGGCACTGGAGAGCTACAGTTCATTGAGGGAACCATGAATGCCAACATGTACTGTGACATACTGAAGCAGAGCATGATCCCCTCCCTCCAGAGACTGGGCCGCAGGGCAGTATTCCAACATGATAACGACCCCAAGACTATCACTGCCTTGCTAAAGAAGCTGAAGGTAAAGGTGATGGACTGGCCAAGCATGTCACCAGACCTAAACCCTGTGGGGGATCCTTAAACGGAAGGTGGGGAGTGCAAGGACTCTAACATCCATGGAGTAGTGGAAGTGGACTCCATAGGCAACCTGTGATGCTCTGGTGAACTCCATGCCCATGAGGGCTAAGGCAGTGCTGGAAAATAATGGTGGACACACAAAATATTGACACTTTGGAACCAATTTGGACATTTCCACTTAGGGGTGTACTCACTTTTGTTGCCAACGGTTTAGACATTAATGGCTGTGTGTTGCGTTATTTTGAGGAGACAGCTAATTTACACTATAATACAGGCTGTCCACTTACTACTTTACATTGTAGCAGAGTGTCATTTCTTCAGTGTTGTAACATGAAAAGGTATCACAAATATAGTGGTCGTATTTGCAGGGTTGCCAAAAGTTGTTGGTAAAGCAAGGTTAAAATTTTGGGCTTGCATAGCGAGCCCCGCATCTGCGGCCGTCGCAAATCGCAGTGGATCTTGAGAATGTTCGGAACGTTGGCAATGTTGCTCACGCATTTGAGGCCCTCCCGAAGTGAGGGTAGCAGTTGAGGCACGCGACTGAGGCCTGCCCGACTTAGGCTAAAATCTATTTGCCATACAACAATGCGAGGCTCTTCTAAAGTATATTAAAATTTATTAATTCATTATTTAAAAAAAAAAAAAAAACATAAAAAATAAGCTAAATACTTACTTTATGAATACAGAAATGCTGTGCACTAATACATTTATTCATTAATTAACACATAAATAATTATTAATTTAAAAAAAATTATCCTTTTAACTGCATTAACAAACATTTACATTTTACAATGCTCTTACATATCTGTATTAATGCTCATTGGCTGACAGCGATAGGACTCAAAGAAGTTACATTTTTAAATTACTTTATTATGCTCCGAGACCTGCAAAAATGGATCGCTTTTACTCTACTAAAAAAATGGTATATTTTACACTATATATCTGGCTTTGCGATGAGCGCTGAAGGCGATTGTTGCAAAGCAGGAAACTTGAACACGAGGGGAGAGTCTCGCAATGAGTGCTGAAGGTCCGCAAAGGATCAAAAGCCTTACATTGTGTGGCAAACCGCATTGCCATTGCTTCAAATTTTATGGACGTCATTTTTGACGGGCAAGTCGCTAGTAATAACCTAATAGTTGTCGTAATAGTGAGTTTGTCGGTAACGCAATGCGCTGAAGGTGCTCGTGCGAAGCCCGCCCTGCAAGTTTGACGAGGCCTGCAATGAGCGGCAAACAAAATTTGAAGCCTGGCAATGCTTTGTTGCTAGTAATTATATAATAATAAAAGCAGCAATGGTGTCAGATCAAATACAAAACAATTGAACAAGAAGGGGGAAAAAAAAAGGGAGTCCTAGTAGGTCCTAAGTAGTATACAAATTGTGTGTGCACTTGGTTGAGATAGGTGTACTTTGAATTGACAAGTGCTATTCGCAAATTTGGAATTCAAATTGTTCACTGTAATAGCAAACTTAAAATAAAGCAAGCACATTAAGGCAAGGTTTAAAATACAGACATTCACTACACAAATTAGCATCTTGTTAATACAATAACTTTTATTTGTTCCCTACAAGATGTTCAGACCTTGCAGAGTATTTTAAACAGGTTTATACAGTCTCAAAACGTTCAATAGTGCAACCTGTGCAAGCAAGAAAAGACAAACATTGTCCTTTTCACGTCCTTATAAACATCTACTATTGGAGGCGAGAAAAAAAAAAAAAAAAAAAACCTTACCCATATTATAAGTAACTATTCACATTTGTACATTACAATTTTAAACAGCTCAAGATAAACTCTACAATGTCTTACAACATATTAAATGGTTTTCAAGTTACAGAGAAGCCAAAACACAAACAGGGGTTCTTGAGTGATCTAAAGAACATAGTGTACATCTCAAGATCTGTCTCATTTTACCAGTGGATTTTGTCTATTAAATTACAATATGCAATGTGAAAAAAATAGTTTGATGCATTTATATTGTTTGATATATTTAGGAAATGTTTTCATAAAAAAAAAAAAAAAAAAGGCACAAGCCCTTTTATGCAGCACTTAGAAAATTGCATTTATACATGTAAAACTGTGGCCACTTAGAATGTATCACAAGTGTTAAGAGCAAATGTGTTGAAACATTTAGTTGCAGAGGAAAGTAAGAAACACAATCAAATTAAATAGGTGAATATAAAACAATTTTTAAAAGGGAAAAAATAAGTCTGTGTTTTCTTTCCTTGCAATATCATTTTCAAAGCCTCTAGTCATGCTTTAAGAGACATGCACTGCATTAACCAAAATGGGGAGAACACAAATATACCCTTTTTAAATACAGTGCATTAATGAACTCATGCATGCTTAAGGTTATACAGGTGAGGGAAAATAACCTATATATACACATATATCTGTAATGCATCATACCTTCCACGGACATGCATTTATCTAGGGAAAGCTCCCAGCGAATGATTGTTGATTACCAAGTTAAACCCTGAGCACTGTATGTAAGAGGAAAAAAAAAAAAAAAAAGAGATTGAAATGAAGAAGTGTTCTACAAGTTACAAAACCAACATGCCGCTACCAGGAGTCAGTCGACCCAGCATAGAGTAATAAAAATGAGAATTTCTATGGTAAGAAAAAGGTAGCAGATGGGAAGCACCAAAAAGAAAAGAAAACGGATATGTCACTATAAGGAACGTGGATTTCCACTCTTAACCTCCTGAAGTGCTCAATGTCCTGACTTGTAACAGAACTGAGCAACTAGCTATGCACAATAAACTCAAACTCTTTGGAATCTGTCCCTGATTTGTATGCACAGTTATGCTCCTACAGCTTCTTCCAAGTCTCCACAGGCATATTACTCTTCACAGAGCACTGAAGTTGCTGATACTCTGAGGATGAAGTTGTTGCCACATCTGTTGCTGCTGCACTGCAATCTGCTGTGACTGGTCTGAAGTTGACAGCAGAGTCACAAGCGATGACACACAGTTTGCAGGAATGATTAAACCTGTTAAAAGTTAAGAAAAATAAAATAAATAGTTGAGTGCAAAATGCAGCTTAACATAATAAGTGATAATTATGCCATTATCCTATTGAGAATGGTGACAGCAGAAATATAAAGTGTCAACAAAATGCAGATGGAAAGGTTATTTTAAAGACCTTTTCTATTTTTAACAGTCTGAAGCTTGTTGATGGTAGCTCAGACCAGTTGCATGCAGGTGGCCCTGAATGTGTCTATAATAAAAGAAAAAGTACCCCCCCCCCCACACAAGAAAAAAAAAATGCTTACAATAATTATTTCATTTAGATCTTTAAAGAAAAAAAATTGGTATTTCCATGTAACCTTGACCAAGTACTTAATGATTGTGAACGAAAGCCAATAAAATTCACTTTTCAGCAACAAGAGGAAATTACATGAGCATTACATTCACACAATGCTGGATTGTGTTGAGGTAAAAAGAGTAAAATATGAGAATTAAGCACTTACCAACAATCCTTTGCCCATCTTCAGTTCGTAGTCGAACTATTTGCATTTTTACATTTGTGCCACTGACAGAAGCTAGAACACCTTCTACTTTAGTCCATACACTCAGGACTGAGCCACACAAAACATAGTAAGTCCGACAGCGCAGTCCAATTTCGCAAACCAAACCAAGGCTGGCCTTCTTACAATTGCCTCTCCTGTACAAAGAAAAAAAAAAAAAAAAAAAGATCATAAATATACCACCATGGACACAGCAGTTTTATTCCGTTTCTCACAAAAGGTAATAAATACAATTCAAGCAGTACAAGCTCAGCACAGTGGAATGAATGGCAAAAATATTGTTTAACAGGAAATTTACTACTACATTTTACAGTAAGTCAAAAATACATAGTTTGGTAGACTGACAACTTAAGTAGAAAAGCTTGTAATTTTTTTTTTGTGCTCAATATGAACAAAAAGGTTTTTAACCCAGACACCAGACTGATGCACTGTTCTGGCAAATTTCACTGCATTGCAGAGATTATAAAATTAATTTCTGCAAAAACAAAGCCACAAGTGTGCTGTTTGACTCATAATTACAGATCTTAAATTCATTTATAAATAAAGAAAAAAAGTGAATGGATGTAAACAAGCAAGTTCGAATCTAGTTTAGCAAGAAGATAGAATTAGTTTAACTTTTATTTGTAGTATTTGGTGCTACAATGAAACAGAATATGCATCAACTTAACATCCCGAAGGTAGTTTTCCCTGAAGGTCACTGCCTTTTGACCACACACAGACCTAAAATACAAACAAACTAGAAACCAGAGATGGGTACTATGCAGAAAAAATGTATAACCTACACTAGAAAGTATGGGGAGGCAGCAATTTACATCAGGAATTCTGTATTGGAGACCTGATGAAGGAGATCGCATCCTATACTTTACATCCTGTTACTTCTATACAGAAATATAATTTAGAAATGTAGCGAACAGTAATTTATTGTGGTTAGCTTGTGGTAATATCACCATCAGGTCAATTAAATGCTACAAAAGCAATATTATGGACACAGCGGACTCACCAATAAGCATGGGTACATATATCAGCAGATGATATGTATTGTTCTTTCCAGTGAGACACTGCATCATCTGACACCACCTGCAGAAATACAGAGGTAAAGCATTCAACAAACACACGACCAAAGATAAGTGTGAAATGAAATACAAATTATGTACTATAGGGACTTGGAAAGTATGTTCTTTAATATATCAAAACGGTTTGATAATGTATCAGAATTGTTTTCTTTTTTCAAATAAAGGTCTGTTAGCACAAAAATGTAATTAGAAGTTTCACACAAAAAAAAAATAGTTTTAAACATGCTTGTAAAATCCAGTTGTGTTCCATGTCCGTTTAAATATAATTGATGATAAAGTTTCACAAACCTTCTTGTATTTCTTTTTCAAGTCCACCAATGTCTCCAGTTTCAGTTGTTTCCCTGTGTTTGGCCTGTACACCAAGAAAAGCTTCTTTTTGGGATTAATTTCTTTGACTAAAATTGCAGTCTTTTTGTTATTTCTTATCTGAAAGGAGACAACACTAATATAAGTAACAGTTGCATGCTGCACAATAAATTATAAAGCCTGGACCAAGTTATTTTCTGAAAGAAAGAATTCAATTTAGAGAATCAGTGCAGTTCAAGAAAAGAAGAAAAAAAAAAACAAACAAACAAACCCATGGACATAACGTTTTCTTGGGGGAATTACCCGTCAAAAAATGACTATCATAAAATTGTAAGGCAGATATTGCGGTTTGCCACACAATGTAAAGCTTTTGGTCCCCTGTGCGCCTGCTCTTTTTTTTTAATATAAATATATATTTTTAATAAGAATTAAATAATCAATTAATATACTTTACCCATTTCTAATTAATATATCCAGCAATCATTAGGCTGAAGAGGTAACAATCTTTTTAGATTTTCCTGCAGCATACAATGTACATTTGAACTGTTGCTGACCTGAGGAGAAAGTGTCAGCAATGTGGCAAGTGTGCAGTGTAAATGGGCTGCGTGCGCGAGGGCAACACATTTGTTTAGTTGTGTAAAACGCCATTTTAGAATGGTAATGTTATTCGTTGCAAGTTAGTGTTGTAAAATGGCTGCGATTGTCTAGGTGTTACGCGGGTCTGGAGCATTTTCCACATTTCCCAATGGCGTATTTTGTACCTCGTACATTCCTGGGTAAAAGTATTATGTGCCATGCGGTGCTTTGCGTGGTTAGGGGTCATGTAGCCTTGTTTTTATTGTTTTTCGGCCGACATTTTTCTTGTCGCTTAGGCAATTTGAGTGCCAAAAGTGGGCAAATTGTGTTTAAATTCTCGTGCAACCTCGCTCCCAGACGTCCTGGCTGTCCCCCTGTGGCGTGTGTTTTTTTTTTTTGTATGTGAGCGGTTCGGCCGTCAACTTTGTATTTTTTGTACCTCAGATTTTTTTTTCTCTCTAAGTGCTGTGGGTCGTATTTTATTTTTCCAAGTCCCGCTTTCCTTTTTGCAAAGTGCTACAGGCTGTAATTTTCCCACTGGATTTTTTCAAAGTGCTACGGGTCTCGCATTGTGAATTGTGCAATTGAGATTTCTGTTGATGTGTAGTCCCGCGGGCCATAGGGATGAGCACCTTTGGCGCTCACTGCCTAAGTTGTACAGGGTCGTAGGGATGAGCACCTACGGCGCTCATCTCCACCAGCGCAATAACCGCCTTTGGCGCTCATTGCCTGGCGGCAACCACGAGCCCTCAGTTTTAACATTGCGTTACCAACGTTTTTTGGCAAGCCTGCACTGCTGAGTACTATGTGAGATTGTATAACATTGATTGACACCACACTAATTCCCCTTCACTGGTGCAGAAACAGGCAGCTTGAGGAAATGTAACTATAACTCTGCCGATATGTAAACGCCCTCTCACACAACAACTTCCTCTAATGTATTATGGATACATCCATGTTCAAAGCAGAAGTATTGAAACTTTTTTTTCTCTTATTGAGAAACACACAACCAAAGAAGAAAAAAGAAAAAAAAATTTTTGCAGCGCTCTGTTGCTATTTTAAATGATCAAACAAAACTATATAGCACAGTTTTAATGCACATTTCTAACCTGAAGTGATAAATAAAACCCATCGTCGGGCCCTATCTGCTCTGCCCAAATTTTTGTTGCATCTTCCCAAGACATTCCTCTTTCCACGCTTATCTGTATAAAAAACAAAAACAAAAAAACAATTACGTTTTTTCCATCCCATATAACATTTTCTTGTTCAAAGTTCAGTGGTAACACAGCATTATTAAAATCAGTCATACATACCGTATGCAGTTCAACATGTCCTGAGGTAGAATAGCCTGGAGTCAGGAACTTCTTAACTTCAGTTTTCCTTACTTTTTCATCTCCAGAACCAAGATCTAAAAAATAAATCAATAAAAATATAAAATGTGAGAAAAGGTTCCACAAAATATTAAAGATAAGGATGCATAATAATATACATTTTTGCAACTTTACCTAAAATACCCATGTCATATCTTCCGTTCTTCTTTGCATTTTGTATAACAGCACTGAGGGTATCAGAGAAATATTGGAAGAGAGCATTTTGTTGATGTACTTCCATTCCCAATATACGGTTAAGGAACTTTCCTATATTATTGTAATCTGTTAAAAAACAAAATAAAAACATGAGAACTGGAGTTCTGTTATAAAACACCTTTGGCAGTAATGTACTTAAAGGTGTTGAGAAGACCGCTGTACAACACTAAGGCTCAACCTTTGTCTTAGTTTGAAATCTAGACTGAATTGCAAGATAAATCACACAGAAGCCAATCATTTAGCACCAAGTGGTTATATCCTTTAGATATACCACAGAAACTGGCCTATTCAAGTTGGTAAATATTAAAAAGAAACTGATGCATCAGAAAGGGTATTTGACTGTTCCACATTGTGTTTTTTTTTTTTCCAAATAAAAATCTTAAGACAAAAACATAAGACTTTTAACTGGAGTTGGAAAGGGGCTTGGCCTCTGCTAGGCAATGTGCATCAAGTCCCTTTAAACTGTAATACATTAACAACCGTAAGGCCCAAGTTGTTGCTTAGGTAGTTTTGAACTACATCAAAATGAAATCGTTTATGGTATGGGACATATATTTCTAGAAAATCAGGGCAATCACAAAAACAGGATAACAGAAGTTTGCACAGGATTCCAAAAGTTTGGGCCTAGAAATGTTATTTCACATTTGTACAGAGCTTTCAATTGTTGGAAAATTAATGACAACAGTTACAGTTTAAGACTTAATTGGTTAAAGGGTTATTGAAAATATAGACTTAAAACATACAGATACACGAGTGGGGAGCCCCTGCCAGGAGCAACATTTACATTATAAACAGCCATAGTACCACTGGGTACAATAACAGGTGCAGCAGGTCAAAAAGCTAACTCTCCACAATGGATGATGTGTAAGTACATGATAATAGAACTAATGATGCCAGAGTGATCAGGTAAATACTAAATTCATGCTCCAAGCGGGTGCAGACAATGATCTTTCTACAATTGTCCATTTTGAAACAATTATTTCATTGTGAAGTGTTGTGGAATATATTGTCAGTTTCTAAATAGATCACTTTGTTACAGAAAAGAAAATGAAGTTACCTTTGTCTAGAGTCAGAATTCCCGACCTGTCTTCCACATTTATAAGACCAACGCCAATTAACCCTTGCCGAACATCTGAGAATTAAATATACATATATTAGATACACACACACACTAATTAAATCCGCAAAGGGCAGAATTTTGTAGGAAAAGGTACAAAACAATTAGGCACTAATGTAGCAGGCTCGGAGGAAAGACAAGAAATTAGATCTGCTAGGGTGTACATAACTCGTAACAATTTCTTTAATAAATTCTATAGCACTTGTATAAAAATTAAATTATTTTGTGGACAACAATTAGTAAAATATATAAAAATCCATGGAAGAAAAAACAAAACAAAAACGTCTCCTAAATCGCAAATAAACTCTTCACAGGGCATGCAGCTTCCCAGAACAGACTGTTCACTGATAGGTAACTTTGTTAATACATAAAAGAGAAGGAAGAAAAGGAAGAGAAGCACACAGCCCTTTAATAGTGCAAATACATTTATTTAAAAAACAGCAAGATAAAAAAACCTCTCACATTTGATCACCTTAAACTATGAGGTATATGTGGTAGTACAAGAACAATCATACAGGTGTAGTCCAGTAGCTAGGATCACGGGGTAGAACTCTTCAAAAGATGCATGGATAGATGTAGGCAACTGCTCTCACATAGAACACCCCCAACCAGGATTTATTTTAAGTTCCTGTATCTCTGATCCACATGGTCTGCCTTAAGATCAAATGTGTTTCATAAATAATCCTGTTGCTTCCTCCGTGATAATTATAATGACAATATATACATTCACACCTATAGATATGCTATTTGTTTACATATATATTTTGAATTCATATAATGCTTGATTATTAACATTCCTACCTATATGATTGTTCTTATTTATTGTAACTTATTGTGTTTAGATTATGTATAGAAGATTGCTTTTTAAAAGTATCTCCAATCATGAATTCTACTTCGATATTCTTGTTTCAGTATGTAGAGATCTTGTGAACATTTTTTTAGTTTACATCCTTGGGAGGAGAGAAAAATTGGAGATTGCCTCCTTATCTTGCTGTAATTTTAAAATAAAAATGTAAAATCTGCAGGTGGTGCAGTTCTCTACCCTTCCTTCTCCAAGGTGGAAAATACATTGAAATAATGCTCAACATTGAACATCAGTTTTATTTATTGCAGCAGAAGAAAAACAAGTAAAGTAAAAAAAAAAAAAAAATCTATAGCCATCAAACTTGAGATTTCTAGATGAAAAAACATTCAAGGAATACATTTTGAAAATGCAGAGCTTAAATATCTGAGCATATATTTAGGGAATCAGATTATAGGAATAGTATAATAATTTAAAAAAAAAGGATAGAGATTATATATATATATATATATATATATATATATATATATATATATATATATATATATATATATATATATATATATGTATGTAACCTCCCATTTCTCAGACACCTCCTTAATTCTCCTTAATTCAGGGGGAAGATGCTTGAGAGGGCAGACTATATATTTAATTTGCCAAAAATACAAAAGTAAAAACTCCCAGAAAAGATCAGAACTTACCTTTAAAAAAGTCACCCAGATAGTCTCCAGGTGGCGATACCAGAGGCGAATCCAAGCTCACAATAGATTTCATTACTATCTCCAAAGCATTGCGTCCATACTACAAGAACAGAAAAATGTTACAAAATGCAATTATACACTTCTGCATGAAACCATTGTAAAGACTAACTTTTAGGCAGCTATGTCATATAAAGACATGTCTCACCTTGTTATCAAAGTTAAAGCGACTCAAATCCCTCGATTCTGTTGCTCTCCTGTCTCCATGTGTTAAGGCCCCCTATAAAATTCAGTTCAGTTATATGCTCTGTACAGCTATGAAAGCAATTGTTTACAAAGCAAAAACACACAAGTTATTCTCAGGTGAGAAAACACAAGAATATATGTTAACCTTCATTACAATTATGTGAAATACATTAAAAAATAAATACTTACCAAGCTTTCAAGTCTTTTTGCAACTATTGAAGCAAATCTTTGTTCTCCAGCTAATTCAGAAATCAGGAAGACATATTCAGGAGCTGTAACCTGATTGGATCTGTGCGTTCTACCTACATGGGACAAGTTAAAACTATATAGTTATACACTGGACAAAAAAGGGGGATTTGCACTATAAAAGTCATACAGGGATTACACAGATAAAATGTTTATATGGGTCGATAATGGTCGTGTAAAACAAATATATGTTTAATATAAACAAATACATATTTGAGCAAACATTTAGGGCCTCAGATTGTAGGAATAGCATAAGCAAGATTTTTTTTTAGCTAGTTAGAATAGGCAAAATAATTCAATTGAGGCCTACCAAACTGCTGAATAGCTCTGTCTGCACTCCAAGGCAGCTCCAATGTCATGTGTACTCTCCTTCTCTGGTTCTTCGCTCTGCGGTCAGCTTGCAAAGAAATTCCTGAACTAGCAGCTTCTGAGATGATGGCTATGTTCTACAGAATGAAAAAAAAAAAAAAAAAAAAAAAGTTTGTAGATTACAATATACATTTTTATATAAAATGTGTGTTGAACTGTAAATTGCTATATACAAAACATACCTTCTCTCCATCCATGAATCTCTGTTTTTCTGTGATATTTAGAATTTCAACAGGCACATCAAGTTCTGACCTCGACTCATATGATATGCTTCCATCATCATTGCTTACAACTCTGCCTTTTCGACCAGTCATCTTTATGAAACAAAGAGGTAAGGAGAATACACTTACTGTAGTGGTCAATGCTAAAGCAGGCTAAGCTGTCAATACTTGTACATTAAGGAAATGTTTAAAGTCACTGCTTTGTCTGTATTAAGTTTTTCAAATACATAAACACTATATAGTTTTGTTAAGGAGAAAGTATCAAAAATTCAAGAGCCAATCCATCTACAGTTACATAATTTGTAGAAAAAAAAAAAAAAGAAAAAAAAAAATCACACAGGTTTGATCATCTGCAATTGTACTATCAGAACAAAAGCTTGCATTTACAGTGAAACTTCCCAATCAATTGGCTGTTGAGGAGGGTAACGAAAAAAAAAATCCAAGGCAGTGAAGAAACAAGGAAAATGGATCCACAACCACAATAATATAAAAAAAAGGCTTATAGTATCTTGATTTGGAATACTTGTGTTCATTTAAGAAAATATTTTATCTAGCTTCATTATCACACTTTGTAAAAAGACTGCCAATTAAAAGCATTCCGGCTCTCTACAACTTTAAAATGGCTGTGCATTTTTTTTTTTTAAATGCACTAGGAGTGTGTGACTTCTTACCTCTGCTACATTATCAGGGCCTCCAAGCTCATCAATCAACTCATCCAATGTGTTTGGTGGGAGAACTTCAGCCAAATCATCCAACTTATCCAGTATTTCCTTTTTCATCTTCTGGGCCCTCTCCACAGAATCTTGACTGGTTACACAGCTGTTGCTTGTATTGGTATTACTGACAACGGCTGTAGAGTAGGAAAAGTTACGTTCAGAGTTATGAAAGCAGGCAATTATTCCTAGTTACTCCTGTGCATATACCAGTTGCACTCGTCTTACCTGGAATGTTTGTAGCAGTACTTGCAGGAGCAGCTTTAACTGCAGATGAAAAGCTAGGGCGTTTAGACCCAAGTCCAGATGCTAATAAGGCACTATGAATGGAATCTGGATCAATGCTTTTCTTTTTCTTTTTGTCTTTGCTTTTCTTATGTTCTTTTCTAATTAGCCAGGGATCTGAAAGTAACCAGGTGTAAAGTTAACTGAATGAACATATAGGTTTTGCCAACAAATGTATTACAATTACTGGAAACACAAACTTGTTCAATAAAGTTACAGTATATACAATCTACGAGTTAGACCCATTACATTTCGGCTTACAAATCATGATCTGATTTATTATGTTTTTTTCCCCATTTTTGGAAGGAATGAGATGTGCCGTGATAAACATTTCTAAACAGATGATAAAATAAATTTATGTGTGGGGAGGTTTTTGCATGTGCTATTTGTCTTTAAATTGGTCATGACATATTGTATATTTTGATAGCTATGTATGCACAACAGAGATTATATTCTGTTGAATAAGTTTTGTCCTTTATTCTACAGAACCAAGATTTTGCAAGCACCTTTTATCTGCCCCCCCCCCTTATGTCTAGCAGCATAGAACAATTCTACTTGTTAAGTCTATTTTAGTGTAGTTTGCATGTAAAGTAAATATTGCTACATTGTAAATCTACAACTCACCATCTTCATTGTCTTCACTTGATTCATCTCTAAAAGGGTTAAAATCATCTTCATCATCTCCAGAGCTCACAGACTTAAAACTTTCGCTTTCACTTTCTTTATCAGAAGTGTCTGACTCACTGTCCATTTCATCAGAACTGCTCCCTGCTAGGCCTCGTGATTTCCGAGGTTTCTTAGCTTCCCGTGACAGCTCTTCACCTACAAGATGACAAAGCAAATTTAGAAGAGAATTGTACAGAAGAAAAAATGGAGGATAGCCTAATTTGCTAAAGAACCTGTTAAACTAGTTTCAGATTATGCATTGGAGCATGTATGGACAATATTTATATAGTGTATTAAAAAAACAAACAAAAAAAAAAACTTAACTGAAAATAAAAATTATAGACAGACTGTCTTTTTGGTCTTCAAACTTTTTTTTTTTTTTGCCAAAACATTTCAAGTGTGCAACGTGGCATTCCTTAAATATGGATTTTGTAAATATGTATCTCAACTCCTGAAGACATATTCCAGCTTGAAGATGACAGGCTTTATATAACCAGTGGAAATGTCAATTCTATTCACAAATTAACTGATCTATTAATGGTTAATCTGATATAGCAACACATGGCTTCTACCTTTTTTTAAACATATCTTCTGTAATATAATAATAATGGTTGCCATTTTACTATTTTGTTGTAACATGTTCTTTTTAGCTATTGTTTCTGCTGATTAAATCTACAAAGATGTTTTCCCCACCATAAGCACTAACTGCTTAAGTTAGGACAAGATGTTCTAGATAGGATTCCCTTTTGTTTCCTGATAGATATTTTCAGAAGTGACCTTGTGCCAATGTATTTTGCTTGGTTAAGTTTCACCCTGATAAATTTTTCATTTTGTGCAACTAATAATTCCTTATTCTAGTCTAATAAGAGCACCTTGAAACATTCCTACAGTTAATCTCTACTGAAATCAATAAAAATAATTCTTCCAAGATCTCTCAACACATACAGCGTTCTAGATACCAAAGAGTCTTGCAACACATTCAACAAACCCACACTTGCTTTCTGTGATATGGTTTTAAATCTTTGTATTTTGGTCTAAAAGAAACATTCTTGTAACATACATGTACGGATATGTACTACAGCTATTCTGCTTATTTCAAAACATAAACCATATTTAGCGGTGTTTGAGACTACCAAAAATTACGTTTATCCAACCATACATGAATTCCTGTCACTCAATCTTCTTGGAGTGGATTTCATTTCTGCAAGATGCTTACACCAATAAAAAGTGGTGCAAAAGGTATGTTAGGGGGCATTCTCTCGAGGGATCTCATGCAGCTTAACGAAGAACTACAAATTGTGTCCCTGCACACAAGTGAATATTGAAGGGTCTGTGATAAACAAAAAGCTTTGAACAGGTTTGTCAAAGTTTCTGTCTGTTCACAAAGCCTACATTTTGCACCTGCCCAAAACTACTGAGATCTCACGCAACTTTGAAACAAAATATTACTTATTTTCTTGCAGATTCTTTTTTTGGATGATAAGAGTCACTCTTTTGACATTAAACAAAAAGTATTTTTTGGGGGAACGTATATCTATTCTTCTTAGGAAAAAAAAAATTATACTAACCATAAAAAAATAAAATTAAAAAAAAAAAAAAAAAAGATTTAGTGGGATTCTTCAAGAGCATTGTTAAAAATCACAGAACTAGTTAGAGGTGGGATGCAAGCGAGGGATCGACAGCATTATGAATACAGGTATTAAGAGAAAATGAAAAGCAAAAAGAAAATATGAACCATTGCTCTCTGGCTACACTGGTTTTGTTATTTTACAAAAAGGGGAGGTTAATGGATAGACCTGGGTTCCCTTCAGGACCGTCAGCCTCTAACATCTGAACCTTTATGTACATACACAAACAATTTTACAGTTTGAATGTAAGCTCCAACAAGAAATATAATACATAATATAAAATACTGCATCAAACATTTTTTACACAACACAAAATATAAAAAAAGTGACATGAAAACCAAAATACCTTTTCTCTTCTTTGCTTTGCTGTCTTTACATGGACTGTCACGGGGCGAGTTGTTATTGCTTTGTGCAGACAAGTCTATTCCTAGCAGACTAAAGAGTTTTTTCCGGTCAGGAGCAGGGAAATGTTTTTCAATTAAAGACTGTAGTACGCCTCTGTATAGTAGAAAACATAGTGGAAGAGGGAAAAAAATAATTAAGTATCTCCAATTAATGTTAAGCATAGATATTGTTGTGCAGCTGCAAGAGTACAATTAAACACAATGTATTAATTTTACAGGCCTTCTATTTTTGCTTTAGGTGGTGACCGCTGATGTAATTTGCTCTTTTTTACCTCTGATATTTGCCATGTCTGGTCCACTTGCAAACAAACATGCCACAATAACAGTGTATAGCTGAAAGAATAAAGGAACCCTTCTAAAACACTTCATGAGGCAGATTACTTATTTCCTCTCTAACCTAAAGGGATTGCTTACTGAGCAAGATGCAGGATCTATAAAAGTTTTCCAATAATAAAGAAAAAAAAACGAACAAACGTTAGTTAACATGGGGAACAAAAATGTCCCAAAAGTTATAATTTAAAAAGCTAGGCAATAAATGCTTTATCAGTTTAGTAAATTGTTTAATTCTCTTACAGTAAACTTACACGGAAGATTGAATGTTTATTATTCTTATCTTTATTTATATCGCGCCAACATATTCCGTAGCGCTGTACAGGGGTACATAGCAGAAAACAAATTAAACACCTTGTAAAGAATGGAGGGCCCTGTTTTTGAGCATAAAATCAAATGTACATAGAGCTTGTTTCCAAGGCACTGACACAAGATTGAAAACTCGCAAACAAGTTAAGCTAACAAGTTAAGCTTTCAAAACCCAACAAGCAAAGATCCACTACTTCTTCCCCCCCTATATTAGTAACAAACACTAATCAACCCTCAAGAATATTAATGCAACAGGTTTCCTGGAAAATACTTGCAAATGAGCAACAGCAGGTCAATGAGCTCTGATATTATCAGCATCACAGGAGGAGATTGAAGGTTAAATGAACCCAGAATTTGAGTGAATGGATGTACATGAGTTTTAAAAATCATGGCATTTCAAAGATTTTACTAAACTCACTTTGCTGTGGATACAAAATCATTAAGTTCCCCGCCTCCTTCTTCCAATGCCTCCAAAGTTCGTGCTTCTCCAGTGGATTGTAGACCAATAACCACACACTAAGATATATATATAAAAAAAAAAAATATAGAAGACATTGTCAATTTACAATACAGGCAGAAGTACTGTCAAGCTACAGACTTGTTTTCCACATGAAGTACTGCACTTACCTTGCCGTTCTTTATTTCTTCTCGGGCAAGTTGTACTACTCTTCTGACTTTGGATGCTATACATAGGTATTTAAAAAAACGCTGATGTGCTGACCAGAACTGCCCCCACATTGATTTCTTCATTCGTTGCTCAGCATCAATGAGGTCAGCGGATAGCTGGAACCTCTCCCTTGCTAGCACCCACTTTTCAAAGAAAAAAATAAATTAACTTCCAATCCTTGAGGTGCATAAAGATAAAGTGACACAGCAAATGCAGTTACTGAAAAAATGGAAGGTACACAATTTTTTGTTCCCATAACTATAGTTCATGCTTAAAAAACACACCCCTTTCAAGCTCAATTTGAAATCAAAAGGGTTCTAAAACAATAACAGTGTACTTTTTAGCAACTGGAACCATCAATTTTTTTTCCTTGCTGCCTCTACATCTTTCCATCACTCCATGTGAGATCTGTGCAGTGGTGAACTTCATGTGATTCTCCATATTGCATCTTCTAACGCAAAGAGCATCACTATTACCTTAATACTGGCCCACAGTCTTAGGCCCTCATTCAATTGCAATTTTGCCAATTCAATAGAGGTCTAAATAAGCACATCACATATTTTTTGAAAGAAGTTTTTAGTTGGTAAACATCTATCCACAAACAAGGTTTTCACAAACTAAAAAACGATTTATAAAAAAAAAAAAAAAAAATGTTATCTGCTTATTTAGAGCACTATTGAATTGGCTAAATCGCAATTGAATGAGGGCCTTAGTATTTACTTTTCTAAAAAGCTTTGGCCCAATTCAAATATATTTGTTTTCAAAGCCATGGGCTGTTAATAGGGGACATTAGTAGCCCTTTAATATATGTCCTTACATCAGTCAATGGTAAAAATCACTGCAAATGTTAACATACAAAAAAAAAAAAGAAACAAATATATATATATATAAAAAAAAATATTATTATTAATAATAACTCAATCCTTTAAGTAATTCTAAATTTAGTTGGTGAAAGAAAAAAAAAATCTGTTGTACCAATGCTTATAACCTTTGATCATATAATTATACACACACACACAAATTGATGTAATATGTTAAAAAGTTACTTACCAACTTTACAGACTTATTATACATTTTTACATAGTCATGAGACAGAGGAACTTCCTCAATTTTGAAAGTAACACCGGTGAAACTCAGTTGTCTTGCAATATACATGCCTCGTAATTTCATATCCATGGCTACAATTTCCATCGCACCTACACCTCTAAAATGAGAAGAGAAAAAAGTATGAACCAGTCTCCTGTTAAAGAACCACTGTACAAGGAAAACAAATATAACGTTTGAAAACTCTGCAGGACCCTGATGGAAGTGGTGTGTGTGTGTTCATTGTTCTCCAGAAATATAGGTTATATTTTCTGAGCCAAGCAGTGAAGTTCTGGATTAGTAAGGGAGAAATAAATGGATTCCACAGCCTCTTACAAAGCACTAACTTCTCCCTGTTCCCTTCACATAATCCAGTTTTCAGGAATTGATGTAAAAAATAAATAAAAAAAAACTGGATTACTTAACGCAAAGAACCTTCAAAATATTTGATTTTTCCCACAAGTGTTTTTAGGTACATGGCTTACAGAGCTGGTATATAATTTTGTTACACATTTAACAAACAAATGCATTTTTTCTTGAAGCACAGTAATCCCTTAAATACTAAAAATCTATTAAATCTTACAACAACCATTAAGTTACAAGTAATAATAATAAATTGCTAAATTGCAATGGAATCTGCCTTAAAAGTAACAACTGTATTGCAGCAGTCTTCAAAACACTTGCTGTATTAAGGGAAGTCTTCCAACCTGTTATTTCTATATGGTATTATTATTAATAGTTTATGCTATACATTGCTTAGGGTTCATAAAATTAAAATTGTGATATTCCAGTTTAACTTTAGCCCCATATTACTTTGCTTAGATCCCAACTGATTCATAATGCATTGTTTTGTTTAGAGTGAGAAGGCTTTCCAGGAGGAAGGGGAAGAGGAGGAAGGGAAAGAGGAGGAATCGGAAGAGAGAACTCCTTTGAGCTTCCAATAAAATGAATTGGCTTTTTTATTTTTTTAATGAATATGAATATGCATGACTTGCCTTCTTTCCACCGCTTGAATGAAATCATTAAACTCTCTGAAGGGAGTGCCTTCCCCCCAAATTCCTAGCCGACTCATATAAGCCATATTTCTTGGCTCAGAGGCACCTGGTAAAAAAAATAAATGAAAATAAATATAAAATTCAAATATAAAGAACAAAAACACCCAAATACTTTAATAATTAATTATGCACATACCTGTGGCACTGGCGTATACTACTCTAGCTTTCGGAAGCTTGTTCTGAAGTTCTAAAACTGCTAAACCAGTCTTTGTTGGTTTTGAAGAACCAACAGGACACAAGTTTTTGGCCTTGTGACACTCATCAAATACAATCTGAATTCAGTTGTGTTAAGGACCATTGGTAAAAACGTCACATGCTTGTATGTAACAAAACATTAGTAGGTATACAAAAAAAAAAAAAAAAAATAGATACTTCTTTTACCCTCCATACCCATCCTTATCACTTTACAGCACTCTGTGCCTTAACACAGAACCACCACTAGGTGAAGATAACCGCATACTAGTAACACTTTCACAATACTTCCCTATCAGATTACCACACTATCATATTGAATTAAAACACCTTCACAGCTTTGGACATCTTCTACCCAATTAAACTTAAAACCCGTCTTATAGCAACAGAATGGCCTTGTCTTTCACGCTCTTCCTGGCCGATCCAAGTTCTTGTCTGCTACTCTTACACAGGTTTCTGCTTCTAGATTATAAATTTGCAAGTTTTCAATTTTGTAAGGGGTTTTGGAAAAAAAAATCATGTTTAAGATTTTAAGATAGGGCCCTCCACTTTTTGCCATGTAATTGTATTTTTCTTTGTACTTAACTCCTGTATAGTGTTAAGGAATATGCAGACAAGTTACAAATAAAAGGATAATAATAAATGATGATTATCCTAACTTGAGGAGACAGGTTATCCTATGGTACCTTATTCTGCCATTGACAAGGGCGTATTTGAAATAGACCTTTTGTAACAGAAGTGCAGACAATCTTATTTGTGTCGATTGTTCCTCCCAGGTTTCCTTTTACATTAAAACTGTCTACAGTGAAAGGAAAAATAAGTAAAAAATGAAAGGCTAGAATATATTTTTTACCTGTGTCCATGAAATCCTTTAAAAGAGCAAACCATAAATGTTACACTGAAGTTGTCCTTTAGGAAAAATATGAATTTAATAAAGGTGATCTCCCACTTGCAGTGAAACAGGTATTTCTGTATGGAAATTAGATTGATGGGTCAGTATAAGCGCTTTTCATGTTAAAATCTATTTCTTAATTCACCATTAATATTAAAAATGCACATCCAAACTACAGCAAAATCAAAGCTTTATCCAGAAAATGCAAACTTACCAAGAAGAATGTATAACAGTTAGGAAGGGTCGGTAACCTGAAGCATGCTCTGTAGGATAGTTACTATTCCATAATCCACTGCACCTACAAAGTGAGCAAGTTCCAGGTAACCTTCCCTGCCTAATTAATGTTCTCAGTCAAAAATGTTTGTTTTCCTTTCAGTAGTGTTCAAGATAATGAGAGGTGAAAAGGGTTACAGCAGCAGCCATTTAAATTTTTGTAAGGTACTTTTCCTGGCGAAAGATTTGATTTGCATTTTTAACATTAAAGGTGATCTAAAAATAGATTTAACATGAAAAACTCTTACACTGGCCCCTTAAAAACACAACAGGTCAGATTCACTAGAATACTGAATTTGCAGTAATTTTTTTGTGAATTACAAAAACAGCCATTATAGTCTTAAATTTTTCAAGGCTGTGAAACACTTGTAAGAAGTGAATCTGGCCATATTAATATATTTGCTACTTTAGTCAAGAATCCCACAAAGGACAGGTTGGGGCTACATGTAAAAAAAATAATCTTTAATCCAACATTTCTTAAACCTTTCAAATAAGCAAAAAGGTTGTTTTGTTGCAAAAATACATTTACACACTTTGATGACTAATAGCACCGACCATTTGATGGTTGGAAAGGATACAACACCGTCAAAATCATCTCCGCACCAATGAAGAAGCTGCTTTAAGCGCGTTTTGTATTTACCCCCTGATTGACTTTCTCCAATCAGGGAAGAGTATGTAGCAAATATGACTCCTTTCTTAACGCTCCCATTATGCTTAGAAGAAATTTTTCCGTATTTGAACTGCAGAGTGGAGAAAAAAAAAAGTTTAAAAAAGACTGTTGAACACTACAACTATAGTAAAGTAAACTTCATTAGTAATCTTTCCAATGTGATCCAAACACATAGGAATGGATGGTTAAGAGATAAACTGACCTTGTTCAATGAATGAACTTGTATGTTCTTTGCTCCAATATCTCTTAAGTCTCTTTCAGCATCATATTTTAAATCATTTGAGACACTAAACCTGTGAATAATAAAAAAAATAAAAAACACAGAATTAGCAAGTTTATATATTTGCATCTCAGGCTGCAATTTCCAAAATAATTACAAATACGAAGAAAAAATTAAAACCTGTGGCAAATAAGCGGCATCAAGCTTTTTAAGGTGAAATATTTTTGAATCATGCAACAAAAACTAGCGGTCGTATAAATATAAAAATATTTTTCCGACAATCTTTATTTTCTCAGACTGTTGGTGCATGGAAGCTACTATGCTAGTATACTTTCTTTTCAAGGCACAAGGGAAGTGGCTACAATGCAGTGCACGCAAACTGCCTTTTGATCAGAACCATTTTTGACTCAAATAACATACTTATCTGGTAACTTACCATAAGGATCTTTTCCTACTAAGCAAGTAGTTTTCAAATATAATTCCACCTATGGTTCTTCCTTTCCCAACTCCTGCCCCATCGCCAATTAAAAAGCCAGCTCTTTCCCCATTAGGAAGGAATGTTTCATGTTGCTATAAAAACAAAATTTATAAAAATTAGAAGATATACTGTAACCATTTAGAATAATAAAAAAAAAAAGCAATCAATATAGTGCTGAAAGACTTAATCCTAGCTCATACAACTTTATACAGTTATTTATTGCAAGGTACTGTTATCTGCTACTACAAATTAATCAAAAGGTTATAAAGCTGGAAGGTTCCAGGATGTGGATATATTAATGTAGGGTAGAGGGAACAATGTCGTAGTCGTTTTGTTTTTTGGAAAGAAAAAAGAAACCAACCACAAAACACTGAAAAACAGTAGTAAACTTACTAGGAAACCTTAGGTGGACTTGTGAATGATAAATTTGGGAGGAGTGACTCCATGAGGGTTGCAATAATTGTATCATTTCAGAACACAGATAATCTGAATCAATTCAATGTGTCAATATTAACTTTGAAGGCACAAATGGACAAAGCCATGTATTTGTTTGCGTAGCTATTTGCACATTCAAAACTATGGTAATAAAAACACAAACTATGAATATGCCACAAATTCCTAAATTTTCCTCCTGCTTTGTGTCATGGAACAGGTACCAGGGTAAGTAAACAATCCTCCATCTTATATCAATATAAAGCTCCTACACAACAAATAACCTTTTTTTTGTTTTTTTATTTAAAAAAAGAAGAGGATAAGCTTTAATAAAAACGTCATGGAATGGGTATAGTACAAACCTGAGCAGCATATGTGACTGCTTCCAGTTGTAGCGCAGACAACCAGCCATTATCAACGGTTTCCTCAGGGATAGAAGCCTGGTACCAGACATCAGGTGGAGTTACACTAGATAGTGAGCTAGTTTCTACCACAGGATCAGGATGCCTAAGACCAACTTTTACTGCAAATAAACACAATAAAAAGAAAGTCATACAATGAAGGTTATTTAGTTTTGCTAGATCAGTCACTAGCTTTCCTTAATTCCAAAATATACTCAAAACAACCTCCAAGAAAGTAGGAAAATTACTTGTTTATTTTAGATTGCCCTGCTATGAACTTATGTATTACCAGAATTATTTTCATGAGAAAGTTCAATACTTTTTGAGGAAATTTACAATGTATATAAACACAGTCATTGCAATGGACAAGATACAAATGAACTGCTTACTTCCAAAATACTGATCGTTACAAACAACATGACTACTAGATCAAACATATAACTCAAAGGGGAGGGACAAAAGTAATACATATAAAAAAAAACAAAAAAAAAAACATACATTTTATAGGCATATATTCTGCATAAGTCTCTGCATGTCCCATTTCCTCTTCATCTTCCTCTTCAGGTTCATCTTCCTCTTTAACAGGGAGTTTCTGTAAAACCGTAACGTTAGCTATTGCAGAACACATTTGAGAGGACCGTCACAACATTTTTTTTTTTTAGAGTGCTGTTATCAGTTACTTATACTAGAAGAGACATTTTTATTTTACACCCTACTAATTCAGGTCAGTGGGTGGCTGGGACAACTTGTCTGGTATGAATTACAAAGACATGGCCTTAATTATCATGCAAAATGTGCCAGAATAGCTTTAATCAAACATTGTTTTAAAATTACAGCAGATACAAAATATAGTAATGTTTTAAAAACATATATACATGCAAACACTACAGATCAGATGGACAGTGTATAAATGGATAATCTAAATTTATATTAAATATTTGCATAGTTGATTCTACTTACATTAGTTGGAGAAAAACTTCTCATTTTGATATCATCGTTGATCCATATCCTTGTTACTTCCTTGTTAGAGATGTCTTTCTTTGCTCCATTGAGCAGATCAGCTAAAAAGATCATAACAAATTAAAAATGCTGCACAAAAAGTAAATAAAATCAGTCTTTATTTCTAGATTTTAAAAAAAAAAAAAATCACAAAATTCACCATATGTATTCTGCGCCATCAGTTAAAGGGTAGAACAATCATGTGGAAAATGTGTTCATTTTTAATATTGAGCAATAATGGAACACATACCGTTTTAAAAAAAAGTATACTAGTTAAATGTTATTTCAAATTTTTATAGGTTTTAAACAAGTAGTTCACAGAATAATTCAAATAATTGTAAAAATAAAAAAGCAAGTTACTTCATATTAAGCGCTCACATAAATAACCAGAAATGTCCTTTAGGTTAACAGTAAAGAAAAAAAAAAGTCTCTATGGGGATTTGAACCCACCACAGACTGCAGCTTTACCTAATGTACTATATTTTCTGTTGCTAGAATGTAATCAAGTAGTTACAAGTCACTGCCTGATTCAAGGCCTATATACCAGATTCTATTATTCATTACATCCCACACAGTACACAGCTCATTCAGGCAGAGACAAAACACTGAAAGCCTGACTTCTACTGATCATAACTCCATAGACTCAGTACTAATTTTAAAAAACAGAAAAACGTTTTTCACATGCTTTTCACACTCTAATGAAAAGCACATATGACGACTTTCGTGGTGCATTAAATATTTTTCTATTTATCCTAGAACATTACTGCATGGACTAATTATTCCGAAAGAGTACAACACCACACCTCCAGAACCAGTGTTACATGACATTTCAAATAGTAGTCCATACAACCTATTTTACATTTTCTGGGTAAAAAAAATAAAATTACTTGGTGAGTAATTTATATGAAAGTAATGTAAGAAATACACCCATTAAAAGAGGGAAATACAATTTGATGGACCTTAACCGGTTTTCTTCTCCAGTTTTAACTATGCAGTTTGGAATTGCTGCAATAAATCAAGATTCATAAAAATAATAAAGATGCCTGCATTTTATATGAAACATGGACTAATAATTGAAAAGATTGTATATATATATATATATATATATATATATATATATATATATATATATATATATATATATATATATATATATATATATATTACCAGTTAAAGCACCATTTGCACACACCTGCTTAAAAGTACATAAGGAAAAAAAATAAAAAAGTTCTCCCAGACTGATTTGTGCTCCAAAAATAATCTCCCTTACCTGCTTTGGCTGGGCATATAACTTTTGGAGGTACTATTATAAATTCTGTAAGAAACGTAACATGTATAACTACACCACAAATTGTAATAAGCACAGAATATATCTAAAATATATACATTTTATTACCCTGATATCCCACAAGTATAATTTCTACTGCAAAAAAAAAAAAAAAAACTAGGCAAATCTGGTAAGGCTAAAAGCACACTTTTTTCCCCTTGTTGCAGCAGTAAATTTATATTTGATAATGTTGCAGTGTGCTTTCTTTTTTCAAATAAAAGGTCTCAGCAGAAAAATTATTCAGAATTTGAACTGCTCTCAGGGGCTTGCTCTCTGTCAACAAATGAGATCTAAAGACCAAAGTATGTCCTCTGTATTTTTAAAAAAATTTCAATGCAGTTTAAAATGGTGTGTTTTTGAACGCATGAGAAAAAAAAAAACAATTGTGTTTCATGGGACTTTAAACTTTCAGAGGCTCCTTTTACTTCCAGAATATGATCAACCATTGAGAATCTTACTATGAATGATTTAATCAGTTCCTAAAAACAGAAATAGTTCTGATAAACATAGAGTGCACATTTGCCAATGACATCTATTTGAAATGTGAGCTGTTGATGCATAATTAGCAAAGTAAGTAAATATGTATGCTTAAGAACACATCAAGGTAATAAGAGTGCGACTAAAAACTTTTTTTTTTATTGTTACCCAAGATTTCTGCAGAAACTAACCAATCTGTTTACATAGTAACATAGATGAATGGGTAAAACTACAAAAAAAAAGGGCAGAATTATATAATGCTGGAAATGGCAATAAGCTAGAACACAACAGATACTCACTTGCAGCTGTTGCAACTGGTGGTGCAATATTTGGAGGTGGTTTTAGTTTCATTAGCTTGTTTAGACTGCTATTCTTCAACAAATCCTTGAGCTGGATCTGTTCTTTAGCTGGTACGGCAGTCACTGTGGTTTGGACTACAGGTGCAGTGGTGGATGGTCTTGTTGTAGCGCTGGTCTGAATAATTTTTGTTACAGTGATTGTTTGTCGAGTGGTTGTAACAGGTGTGTTTTTGGTCATCACAATCGTGTTACCTAGAGTTGGTAACTGGTTAATCTGATTGAGAACAAACGTTGTGGTTGACGGAGGCTGCAAAGGATAAATAGGCCATTTAAAATAGAGAGAATGTCTTTCAAATCATGTCTACTTTGAATCTATACATTGGAAATTTGTGAGGTATGTACCATTTGTGGATATTTTGCAAATACTCATACTTGACTACTTTTTGTGGTCTCTAAGAGGATTTACTTTTAAATAAAAGTAAAATAAGGTATATAAATAAATCATGCAAAACCTAATAATCTAGTCTGAGCTCATAGTGGAATGGTAGAGAAGGAAAGCATATAGCCTTTTATAAAAAAAATATATATATATACACGTGTGGGAGTTTTTTTTACAATAAAAAAAATTGAAAGGTCTTTACATGGATTAAATAAATGTCATGTCTTACCCTGACATTTAAGAGTGCTGGGGCAGATACAGCGGATGTTTCTTGCTTGATAGAAATTGGTGCTTCAATATCCTTGCCTAAGGTCAGACTACTAACTGGCATAGACTGTACGCAAGAAAATAAAATATGAAAACAGTTCAAACAAGATTTTGAACAGTATTCCACAAAAAATAAAATCAGTTTTGCTTTATGTATTACTTAAAATATTAACAAATGGAACAAACTGGTTTGTGTAAGTGTAAACCCTTCACAAAAATGTTTTTGTGGCATTTCAAAACAAACATAGGCATAAAATAGGTAAATCTAAAATGGTAATTTAATATATAAAATTTTACTGCAAAGCATAGCAGTTACATGCATTTTAAAGTCCAGTAAAATTAAAGATATGTATTAGACCATAATGTTTTTTTCCAGCAGATACATTTTCAGGCACAGTTTGCATTGTCAGGGTTTCCTCTGGCAACAAGCTTTTGCTGCAGCCTTTTAAAGATTTTTTTAGCCTATCATCTAATCAGATGGTTCTTACAAACTGTTACTTGTTTCAGTTAAAATCCCCTTTTGTTACCAGGGTGGACACAATTCTCTCAACTGGAGGCTAAAGCCATAAAAAATGAACTTAATATTCAATACTGCTATTTTAAATTATTAAATGGGAATTTTATTAAGGATCAATACATAAAGCAACCAGAAGGCCATGCTTTAAAGATTGATTACCTGCTGGACAGCTGGAACTGGCACTGGGGCAATCAGACCAATATCCAAGGAGTCACCATCAAAAAGGTCGTTGGGGCTTATTCCACACTCACTCAAAGCAGCAAGCAGCAAATCTTGCCCTGGATCCATCATCTTAAAAAGAAAAGTAAATGATTAAAATACTTGAAGAAAGACATAGGAAAATAAAAATGAGTAAACTAGGTAGTTTTCCTTTGGGAATGTTGGTCATGCAGAGGAGATGTTTTACTACGATTAAATTATTCTATAACTTCACACAAAAAACATTGAGTGTTTTTTATGTGTGAATAGCTTAAGAAAATAAAGAAGTCACAGGGGTGGCACATGAGAGATTCAACCCCAGAGCAGACACACTGGCCATGTTGAACTCTTTACAGATAATCAATATTGAAATGACTGGTTCAGACACTAATCAGTTAAGAATTTGTTATGGCTTATTTTAGAGAATAAATTAGTAAACAGGCAGGTGTATTCAGGGCCAGGAAATAAAGTAATTGGATAGAATCATTACACTTCAATAATAGGTGTGAATGATAACTACACTTTTTTCACATTGAGCAACATAACAGAGGAGGTATTGGTAAGATTTTTTTTCTTCTTAATCCAAGACATTCACTAGATACACAGAATGGAAATCCTACATACCCGTCAGAAAAATAAATCTAACCAAAACACTTTACGTATTATAAACAAGCTAAAATGGTACATGTCTACCACACTTGTGGTGACTGTGACTTGTGTGTTTGCGTCGCTCAGTCGTGTCTGACTCTGACCTCATGGACCACAACACACCATGCTCATCCATTTGGTATTTATGGCAGAGATACTGGAGTGGGTTGCTAGTTCCTTCTCCAGTGGGCCACAGCTTACAGCGCCTGATCTCCCATCCAAGTACTGACCAGGCTCAATCCTGCTTGGCTTCAGGGTGGTTTGACCTCCAGTTATCTGACTGGAAACAGAACCCAGGTCGCAGCTGTGAAAGAACCAAATCCTGACATGGGGTATAGGAGCCAGAATAATTTGGTGGGTGATTCAGCTACATTGTATATACAGGCCATAAAATAGCTTATTTATACATACATAGAAAATCTGGGGGAGATTCCCCCCCCACATTCCCCCCAGTTCCTACACCCATGCAGTGGACCACTAGGGAACAGTCAAGGCATGTGCCAAAGAAAAATAGTACCAGAAGTGACTAAAATTAAAATAGTCTATACAATCATATGACAAGTTATATTTTACAATTTAAGCTCCCAAATTTAAACTCATACCATGTAATAATTAATGTACATAGATGCAGAAAATAAAGTTATTTTGTAGGAGCCATTGAAGCTTGGATTTAAAAAGCCCTAAATGCTATCGCCGTTAAAAAAAAAAAGTCTAATCAGTTCAGAGAAGTTACAATTATAAACTAAAACATTATAAAAATGAAATAAAGTTATCACTAAGTTCCTTTTAACACTAAACGTTTTACAGTATATATGTACTATACTGTAGAAATACTGTATTAAATAAACTTACCATAATAACTCTATACTTAATAAAATCACACAAGACCGTGGAACAGGACACGTGTTTGCCCAGCAGGATCGTGACTATACTAGTAGGTGACACGGGGCCCCCAGCGTGTGAGGACACAGCCCTGGTTTGGCAGTTATAGAGTGATACAAGAAGGCCGTGGTTCCCCTTCTCTAATATAAAGGTCAGCCGTATAGAGATGCCTCGGGTCTCCTAACCTTCCTCCTAACACGTGTTCACAACATAAACTTCCGGGTTGGGCCAAGATGACTAATCCAATGTCCAGAGATAAAGAATCATGCAGGGTGTAGTTTAGGCAGTGTTATAATTATATATGTCACATCAGCTGTTTGATATGGTGGAATAACTAAGGAGCTCAGTGTGACCCCGGCCCTGGGGCAGTTTCAGGCTCCCGGGGTAGAAGGCCGTATACAAGCCGGGCTCTGCACTTTGTGTCCAGCCGTTACACACTATGGAGGAGCCGACAGGGTGGGTTCGGATCCCCCGGCTCAGAGCGCTATAATGTGCGATAATAACGGACACACACAGCTCACGTGACCGATTAATACATATATACAGTAATGAATGGCTAGTAATGGGTTAGTGATATATCCCCGGTGTTAGATCCACGGTCGGGCGAGGTGTACAGGCCGGGCCGCACAGAGCTCCTCACTAGCCGGCCCGCTCAGTACTCCAGCACAGCTCTAGTCCGCTCCCAGAGCTCACACCCGCTCCATACTCACGGTGCTATTCCCAGACAGTCCTCTCGCCAGCTGCGCTGTCAGGTTGAAGTGCTGCCTCTCCTCGGCCCTGACGCTTTCTATCTCACAGTCGCCATCTTTACCGGGGAAACACCACAGCGCAGCACCACGTGACCCGCACAGGCCTCTCCACCCCCCCAGGCGCTCTCCAGCCTCCTCCGTCGGTCCGTTCGCCTCTTCTCCGCCCCCTCTCTGTATCAACAAACCATATTCCGACGAGTCCGGGTTTTTTAATTTTCATTATTATTATTATTTTCGGTTACAGGGGAGCAGGAGGCGGTTGAGAGTCACGTGACACGAGGCGTACCCCCTCCTTCCAGGACGTGACGTCAAAATGGTGGCAAGGGGAAAGTTGCTGTCCTGAAAATGACGCCATATTGAGAAGGTCAAGCCAGGAAGAGTACCTGGGTCGGATGCGCACGCATCATGTGACGGAGACGTAAAGGTTACAGACATGTACCCGGGACACAGAGCGTCACGTGCTCTCTGCTTCTGTTAATAGAACACAACAAATGCTTTTTGTGTAACAGTATTAAAGAGACACAGTAAAGACTGTATATGTAACAAAGGAATAAAGTAAAGGCTGTATGTCTAACAGAGTATTCAAGGGACACTGTAAAGGTAGTATGTGTAGCAGAGTATTCAAAGGACACCGTAAAGGCTGTATGTATAGCAGAATATTAAAGGGATACAGTAAGTTTATATGTGTAGCAATGTATTAATGGGGCGTAGTAATGGCTGTATCCTATCTTGATACCTTGTCATGGCGAAGGGGCTTGTGTATCTCAGTGAAGCTATGTATGGTCACCCAAGATAGGCAGGTCATATAAGAGAAGTCTGACAAATTGCAGTCCATTGGAGAAGGAACTGGCAACCCTCTCCAGTATCTATGCCCAGAAAAATCTTATGGATTGGCACAACTAGAGACATAAATGTGCATGGAATGCAGTGATCCATAGGGTCATTGAGAGTCAGACACAACTGAACAACAAGAAAAGCTGTATGTGTAGCAGTGTATTAAAGGAACACAGTAAAGGCTGTATATGTAGCAATACTGTAAGAAAAACTATGTCTAAATAAGCAAGATTGCAATTAGTTGTTGACCAAAAATATATTTATAACAAATGTTTACCAAGTGGCTGATAACACTGATAACTACGAAATAAAGAAGATGAATCCCTTGGTCTTATTATTAAGCAAATGTTTTCAAAGTAAAATACAGTGGACTCTCGGTATTCAACTACCTCAAAACTCGTCGATTTCGGTATTCAACTTGATTTCTTGATGAGCAAAAAATGCTTTGGCACTTTACGCTTCTTTGGTACTCATAGCACTTGCTAAAACCAATTTACATTACTCCTATGGGAGTTTGGTACTTTGTGTTTTCACCCCTCGCCTTGCTTTCTGGAACCAATTAACGCTGAATACCAAGGGTCCACTGTACTTGTCGTTAGATTTAGGTTTTGCTACTAACAATATATCACAATTGTCTTTAATTAGACTTGTAGTTTACAGTACTGTAATAATTGGACCATTTCTATGTTTTTATCATTTCACATTTGAGACATCTACTTATATTTGACTGATTCTATATAGTAATTCATTATATAATTTCAAGTTTTTCCTTGTTCCCTTTACTCCAAGTCGTCCCTGTTCCTCCTTCATTTACTGTTTTGCTCACCTACTCCCTAATCTGCACATCTTTATTCTTCTTTCCCCTTCCACACTTTCTGCTTGGTGTTTCTCTTTCTTTGTCATTTTTGTATTACCTTCAGCTTTTTAAAAGTAATCTCTTCTACACTCATTTTTCTTATTTTACTTCTGTCCTTCACCATTCCCATTCTCCTTAATTACCCTTGTTCCTTCTCAGTTTGCCTCCTGAACCATAAGACTGGCTTGTCTAATTCCTTCTGTTTCCCAGATTCTCTTTAGAGAAGCATTACAATAGTCAGAGAACACCTTCCTTTTTAAATAAAAATGTACTTATACTCCTTGATATCCAAACTCTTACGTGTTTTGAGCACAAACTATACTCAGCAGTAAAGGCTTTTTACCCCCCAAGAACGACACCTGGAATATACCTGTGAGGCAGTGGGTGTACAGACCCTTGAGATTATAGAGCATATATGTTGTTTAATCATTCAGTCATGTCCCACTCTATGACACTATGAACAGCAGCATGCCACTCAAACCCATAAACCATCTGTCGACCGTTTAATGCGCGTCCTTGCAGGTAATCATTTAGTCAATCCCGTAGTTAAGGGTTTATTTGGAGCCAATGGCAACAGAGATCATCAGAATTAAATCACTGAAATATGGTGGTGGGATTTCAAAGCCTTACGAATTGCAATTACGAGTTACGATCGGACCCACAATCCAGAAATAATGCAATATTGATAAACATGATATTCTAGACCATGCGAGTTCCATTATATGTATTAACACATTGATTGCCGGTATGGATATAACACGGATATTAAACATGAAATAAAGTATTTTATATTGCAGATTTTGCGACCTTGAGAATGTTGTACTATTAATTCTAATACGTAACATCACTTTCCCTTTTATTATAAGTACAGTAGTGTGTGTATATTTGCACTAACATCTACATATAGGACTTTTACCCACTAGCGAGTCCTCTCTAGCAAACATAGGGCCTCATTCAATTTCAATTTTGCCAATTGAATAGTGCTCTAAATAAGCACATAGCATTATTTTTTTAAAGAAGTTTTTAGTTACTAAAAACCTTGCTTTTGGATAGATGTTTACTAACTAAAAACTTCTTTAAAAAAAATATGTTATGTGCTTATTTAGAGCCCAATTCAATTGGCCAAACTGGAATTGAATGAGGGCCATAGTCTTTTTGGCTCAATTTGTGGGTCACGGGCTTGAACGCCAGTGATTTCGTTGCAGTTTAATAGCGCAATTGGAACGTAACAGTTACGGGCTTGAAAGAACAAAGGATTTGCTGCCTCGCAAGTTGAATTTTCTCGTCCCGTAGGGTTTTCTTGCTCCTACCCTGCAAGCTGAAGGCGGGCTGCTTCACAAGGCCAATTTAATAGCCGTAAATCTTGTAGGCTACATTACGAGCTACGGTTTTACATGTTAGGGGAATTTAATGTTGCTACAGGTCGTGATCCAGACGGGGAGATTATAGCAGAGGATGTAATTATGGGAAATGTTTAATATGTGATCATGAAGAGGGGTTGAAGGGCAATTCTTTCTATAAGAAACCGAGTATATTATACACAGTGATGCACAATGTACCCCCAGTGACCCTTAATACACTTCCATCTATAATTTTATTTAAAAAAAAAAAAACTTGTGACAAAATGGGAACAATTCACTAAGCTTCACAGATGAATGTAAAATACTAGCTGTGATCTCATTCAGGATATTAAGCATTGTCTTAAGCAACCCTTTTTGCCCAAAATGATAAATAGTTTACCTTTATATTTACATTGTATTATAATACATAACAGCAAATATATATTTCATATTACAAATAAAAGTTAATAAGAATTGTATTTGTCATTTGTTTTTCACATTCATAGATATTTGTACATTTATACCATAGACAATCCACCTGGACATGACATCAACAATGGAGATGGTGAACATGACAAATAAATACATATAAATAGGTGGTAAATTAAATGTTTTTATCTTAACATTCTACCAATAATCCATTTTTCAAAATAGAGCATTGAAAATATGAAATTAGTGTCAGATTAGTAATTTTAAGAGCTGTGGCTGAATACCATACACATGTAATTAGCCTGATTATTTTAATAAATAAAGTTAAAGAGGCTATGCATTTTTTATTTGGTAGACATATTGTAGAAAATGCAGATGAACCCCCTTCCCAATTCAAAGGCGCAAACCGTTGCTTCGTACAGGGCTTCAGGTAAAATACGCAGAGTTATTTTGTAATCAGTGTTGCCCCCCCTACAGTTTTTTAGGGACAGTGGACATCGGCTACCTTTTTGTAATCACAATAAATAACTTGACATTGGTTTTGTTTTTCTTATTATAATGTCCTGTTTTGGTAGAAAAGCAATGCTTAGTAATCTATTGTATTTTGGTTAAGGTAAGGGTAATACCCAAGTAAACAAGACATTGCCATAATTGTCACTGGGATGCATTTACATATTCAGGGAGCTTCCATTGTCTGATTAATGTATTTCTGGGTGGGGCAAAATAGACCAACAGTTGAGGGAAAGTTGCATGGCCTGTAGCGGTGATACGTTGCTATGGATACGGAATACACATTAAGTTAAATTGACATTTGGCAATATTCTCAAAGGTGATAGATTTTTCTTAAGTAAGAGAGACCTCCCCTAAACGTTGTTATTCTAGTGAGCATATCTTTTTAATGGGAATTATGGGATGTCTACATAAGACACAACAGCACAGTCTACCAAGCCTCATGGTCAGTAGACAAGAAGGTGAAGAACCATTGTGGTTCTACAAACTAACGGCCCTATTCTATGGCCCAATTCGTAAATGTACACACACTTAATATTGCTACATACTTGACATATATTACTTATTTGCACTAATGAATTCTTAAGTCAATAGAATGCATATAAACATTTATTTTAAAAAAACACCTAAAGCCAAATTTACGAGTTCAAGGTATTTGCAAGTAGCTAATAGAATTAGGCTATAAGAATATTACTATGAACATAAAATTCTTTATAGAAAAAAAAAATGTTTTTAGTAGACTCGATTTATGTCTAGAAAAGTTCCTGTCTTGTCTGACTTCACTACTTTTTAATAGCTTGGAGCCTGAGGGTATGGACTAATTGAATGAACAATGGAGGGAGGGGTAAGAGAGAGTATTAGGATTTGTTACATTATTAGAATTTCTTGAACTGACACGTGGCCTTCCACCGCTCTTACTCGGAAGCAGGCAGCTTGCACAGTTAACTACAAGCCAGACAAAGGGAGAAAGAGACTCCGGGGAGGGGGGAAAGAGACACAGGGGAGGGAGAGGGGGAAAGAGACACAGGGGAGGGAGAGGGGGGATGAGACACAGAGGAGGGGGAAAAGAGACACAGGGGAGGGAGATGGGGGGAAGAGTCAAAGAGGAGGGAGAGGGGGAAGAGACACAGGGGAGGGATAGGGGGGAAAGAGACACTGGGGAGGGAGAGGGCGGGAAAGAGACACGGGGGGGAGACACATGTAATATTATACCGTCATTTATGACGGGTAAATGACTAGTATTATTTAAACTTTAGAAGTAAGGTGTATGTTTTTAAAACACACAGAGATAGACATAAATATGTTTGTATCTGGTTGTATGTTTATAAAGCAAATGCTTTTATATTGTTCTAAACTCTTCACAGTAGGGACCTAAACTCTGTGGCACCAAATTGTCTTTTGCCTCACTTTTTTGTATTCACTGTGTCAATATAAGGGGCACAGTTGCTATTGTGCAAACAAATCTTTTTCTATTGGTTAAACATGTACTTTTAACCCATGTACAAACGCCTTTAAAACAATATCATGATCTCCTTCTTAAAGGACAATGACAATGACAATGAAAACATATTTTTTGACTCAGAACATAATTAAGCAGTAAAAAAGTAATACATTTAGTTCTTAATTAGAACAGAAAATAAATGTTGATGCCTTGATAAAGAAACAAAAACTTTATTAACTGGGCAATTAAAGGATTACTTACAATGTTTTAATGATCCCCCAGACCATATAAGCTCCAGATCTCTCCAGCCCTTGAATGTAGTATTGTGGCTGAGCAGACTTGCCTTAGCAAACTATTCTTTAGATTGCCTTTTATAAGACCTCTAAAAGGATCTTTAAATTTTTTGACCTTCTTCAGAAATTTAGAGGGATAACCAGTAGAGGGAGTAACAAATACCCTCATAAACTCCTATAATACACCAGCTCTTCAGAATACTTACCTTTTGCACAGGTTGGCCAATGAGATTCTCAACAGTTTTGATTTACAGTGGACCCTTGAAACTCGTCGAATTTGGTATTTAGTGCATTTTGACAAGGAGAAATACCTTGCCATTGCTAAGACCTGCATTATTACTTATGGGAGCTTTGGTACTTGTCCTTTTCATCACTCTTCGTGCCTCCTGGAACCAATTAACGATGAGTACTAAGGGTCCACTGTACTTTTCAATGTTAACACAGGAATACCCTGAATGTTTGCATGGTTCTGATTGTTTCTATTGCAAATGAACGCGCCTGATTTAAACCTACTTATTATTTTCATCAGCGAGTAAATCTATTTTCGACCATTGCACCTCTCCCACAGTAGGACACTTTCAATACTAACACTGAAACATTTTTTTTTAAAACTTCCATTTTATCTACATTTTGAATGATGGGACAGAGTCAGGAAAATCACACACGTTGTAAAAATGTCCATTTAGCATAGCCAACAGATTTTATCACATTGGAAAAAAGAAGAGATGCAGAATATTCAAGATGGCGTCAAAATTAGATAGTGTAAGACAATCTTCCAGTTTGTATTTTGAAGAACTAAACATAAGGTTAAACTATTTTAACTATTGACTTGACAGTAACAATTCCTGTCCAGTGGTTGAAGAAACAGAGCAGGATGGTCAGAATGTACTGGGAGTGGGAGGTGTTTAACTCATTTTCCAGTGAGACCAGACATCCCTCCTTCCTCCTCATCTCTCTCCACTGCTGGAAGTTCCAAGTTGTGTTTGTACAGTACATCCTGGTAGCGTGCTGTCTGACAGCTTTTTGCTGAGCTTTTGTTTTGGTATTTCTAATCAAATTAGTTATTTTTAAGGGTCTGAGCATGCCCAGTCTTTTGCTTTGCACATAGCTTCCATAAAAGACAATTGATTCAGAGTATTCAACAAATATTGGCAAGAGATACTACTCTCCTCTTACCACTCAGCTATTTCTTCACATCTGTAGAAAGTGGTGAAAAATAATGTATCTAATGAACATCTAAATATATGAGAACTTGTGCCTTCATATGCTCATTCTAATTAGTTCCACCGGCTGGTGCAGCTCATTATATATTCACTAGCTACTTGCCCGTCAAAAATGACGGCAATACAATTGTAATCCTGGCAATACTGTTTGCCACACAATGCGAGTCTCTGCCCCCTCTGAGCACCTTTAGTGCTCATCGTGAGCCCAGCGCCGAGGGCCATCATTGGGAGCCTCTCCTCCGTCTACTTTACGGGCCTCGCGATGAGCGCCGAAGGCAACCCGCAACTTTCATGCTTTACAGTGATCACCTTCAGTGCTCATTGCGAGTCTCTCCCCCCCTGTAGTTTACGGGCCTCGCGATGAGCGCTTTAGGTCGCTCATTGCAAGCCCTGCAATGAGCGCTCATTGCAGATGTCATACAACCCGCCACCTTGGTGCCTGGCGCTCATCGCGAGGTCCGCAATGAGCGCCTTTGGGGCTCATTGTGAACCTCTCTCCACTCTCTGACCCCAGTGTCTATTTTCTCCCTTCCATGTGTCTGTTTCCCCCTCTCTCCCTCCCCCTCCTCTCCCTGCCCTGTGTGTTCCCTTATTTCCCTCCCCTGTGTCTTTTTTCTTTCGTCTCAGCCCTGTGTTTCTTTGCACCCTCTGCCCCTCTCCCTCCCCTGTGTCTTTCCCTTCTGTGTCTTTGCTCACGTTTAGCGTGGCTCGCGCAGAGTGCCGTTACTTTTATTTTCAAAGTCCTGCGTGCCCTGCTTTGTTTGGCTGTGTTACTGGCTTCTGCGTTGTGTATTTTCTAAGTCCCGCATGTCACGCGTTGTTCGGGTAAGTGTTATGTGCTTCGATCTCATTTTGTTCCTGTTTAATAAAACTTACGTTTTTAGGACCGCCATTTTTTTCCTTGCTTAGCCGATTTTCGATCTCTGAAAAATGTCAATTAAGCCTAAAATCAGCTTGCAACCTCACTCAAAAGCTCCCTGGCTACCCCCCTGTGCTGTGTGTGAGTGTTTAAGTTATTTTTTTTATTATTATTTGGCATTTTTTGTGGGTCTTTTGAGTTACGTGATTTAAAAAATGTTGTCAGTTAAATTCGTAATTTACTGAAAGTGTTTCATGCCTCGCGATCAGCGCCAAAGTGCTACAGGCTTTGCCGCCGATCGCGGCCATCACTATGTGCTTCTGCAATCTGTTTCCATTCTTTATCGTTGGAGCGTCCTTGGGCAAATAACAGGCATGACGGGACAGATGATACATAGAGGGACCCCGAAAGGTCACAATTTGTTGCACCAAGTCGTGCTGAGCGCTCATTGCAGCCTAAGTCCTGCGGGCCTCGCGATGCGCTCCTGTGGCACTCATTGCGAGCCCAGCAATGAGCACCTTTGGCGCTCATTGCAGATTAAGTTGTATGGGCCTTGCGATGAGCACCTACAGCCTCTCATTGCACATGGCAAGCCCGTAACTTTTAACATTGCTTGACCAACATCACATTATATGTGATGGAATATAAAGGCAGTTTAGAGGCAGCAGGACAACACCGACTTCAAATTGTCATGGTATCTCAGGTATTAGAGCAGAGATTTTAATAAGGAAAGAACCTTTTCCTTACACGTTTCCAGCTTTTCTCTGATGCTGCAGAGAACATATGGTGACTTCAGGATGCCTTTAAATTTCTGAAGATCCGTGTGGGAATGTTTAAAAATTTAATATAAGCCAAGACAAAATGGTGGTAAGATATTGGAGTACTGAATCAAGGAGATGGTTGTTAACAGCAGGTGTAAGTGTTTTCTAATCAGAAAGTGAGTGTTGTTTGCAGAGTGTATGAATCCTAATACACCTGAATGTGACAGTGCCACTGATCCTAGACATAAGATTACATGAAGAACTGAACTTTCCAAAGGCAATAAGCAAAACAATGGTGCATTACTGCCTAAGTTATAGTGGGACAGCATAAACACATTTGCACTACTGAATTTGTTGGCCAACGTCCATTGTGAGTAATATTTTATTTCAAATGTGTGATTAAACAAAATCCGTTTTCACAGCCAGATTCCTTTATCTCATCCTCCCTCTATCTCAGTCAACATTCTTTCTCCTCTTTCTTTTTTTTTCTTTTCTAACTTTTAAGGAATCATAGGGGGATTCAGAGTTGGAAGCAAAATTATCCCTTATCAGACTTTAAGGTGACAGCATAATATCATATTTACAGTACAACAGTTTGAAGAACTAAACATAAGGGTAAAATATTCTAACTACTATATTCAATTGTTTACTAAGGCGGTCATTACTTTGCATAAGCTGCTTGTATGAGCTGCTTCTCAACATGTGATGCTGACATCAGATTTTTATCAGTCCTATTAGAAAATGTTGCACTAAGGATCGTCACATGCAATAGAGCCATTTTAATAAGTTGTACTGGGGGAGGCGCTAGCATCCTAACATGGCGGACGCATACTAGATAGGCTCTGTGGCCAGCTTGGGCTAAAGCCCCTAATTGCTGCCGAATTGTTGCCTATGCAGCCCCCAATTGGGGGCAATACAGAGGAGATCAGCCAGAACCCAGGAATCGGGTCTTCTGGCACTGAACGGCGCGTACAGACTGCAGGACTGCTGAGACGCCTGGCGGCGTGGGCCCTAGGGGATTCAGCATCCAGTGCTGCTGGACGCGTAACCCTGCAGTGCCCCAACAGGTACCTGGCACCCCAAGACTGAAGGGCCACTGTGAAGGAGGCTCTGGATTCCACCTCAGGAAGTCCCAAACCAAGAGGCAAGTGTGCTGGGGATACCCCTACACCCAATGCACCCCAAGAGACTCCTCTAGCCCTTCTCTTGGAGGAAGGCCCCCCCAACACACACACAACACCCCACTGCCCATTAGTTATTGCCCCCAACCTGAGGAGAGGCACATCTTAGTGGGAGAGGGGCCCCAACATATTAAAGCAGCCATCTTGATCAGCTCACGTGGCTGTGACATTACTATGCTGCCAAGTGTTGCCTGCACTACTCTAGCCTGGAAATTGGGAGAGCTTCCCACATATCTAATCCTTTCATCTATATACACTGATCTTTGGTCAGCACAACAGGGGGGGGGGGGGGGGGGGGGTTACTGAATTGATCAAAGCTGATTTCCAAACAGCTTAAGTCTCTATAAGGACTATTATTATGTTTAACTACCCTTATTTTAGGCTCCCCTGAGTGCCTTAAGTATGAATCTCATAGAGATCATCCATTTTATCTAATACATTTCAACTGTGCATAACTTGAGATACACAAGCTTGTTGTTGGCCGTCTAACCCACCTTAAGTCAGATAACTATCTTTTCACTTCAGCTTGAACATTTCTCATATTTCTCTGCTGCCATCTACTGGCCATACGTTACTAAAGGCACTGGAGTTTCACTTACAAGCATATCCAATCCCGTGTACACTGCATTCTCTATAAGAAATCCCTCAATAACATCTGAATAGCCCTGACTAGACCTTCTCTTGATCTTGTCACAAGATTAAAGGAGGGTTACAGACTTACTTTTTTATGGCTGAGCTGCATTTGAACTTTCACAAAACCCTCACAATCACCATGGGGTAAGAAGTTGAGTTACAGGGGGCTCTAAATGGGCACAGCCTTAATTATTCCTAAGATTCTCCCTGAAATTGCTACACTCTCTACGCTTTAAATTATATGATCTAAGGGAGACCCCTTATGAATAAGTTACCCCACTTTCTAACAATCTCTGACTAACAAAGTGAAAACAACAATCATCCTCATCTGCTTAAAATGGGCAAATCAAAGAGGAATCTATTTTCTAAGAGCATACCGGAGCTTTTTAATAAATCAGAGGTACACTCCTCTCAACCTCAAACTCTCCCTTGAGGCAATCTGAATCCTCAGAGATTGAGGTAGATGAAACAAATATAAGGCCTGACATGAACCTTTTTAGCCAAATCAATTGCTATAATAGGGCAAATGCTACAGGCCCAATCAGCACAACTGGTGAAAAACATCAGGAAAGATCTTAACGAACTGGGGCAAAGAACTAATTTACTAGAGGCCACGACAGGTCAAATCTTGGAAGCTCAAGAACATGATAGAGCAGAAATTTCAGCCTTGGCGCCTAAGTTTTAGCCCAAGATGAGAAAATAGATGATCTGGAAAATTGATCGAGGCGACACAACATCAGAGTTCGTGGGATACCGAAGCAGTTCCAGGTCTGGTATAATATCTTACCTTGCATATGGTTCCTGGGAGATTGAGCGATCTCATAGAGCTCTGGGGGCCTCAAGAAACCAAGAGCTCCCCAAATACATAATTGTACGCTTCTTAAGGCAAAGAACCAGAGACTTGATTCTTAATGCAACTAGGAAAATGTCTACCATCAAAGGACCAGATGTCTGTCTGCTTCAAGTTTATATGGACTTATTCCCATTGACATTGGAAAAGCGCAGAGCCTTTAAACCAGCTCTAGCCATCCTTATTAAGCACAAAATACCATACCGATTGGGATTTCCTTTTTCCCTTTCTATTTCAACAAAAGGGGACTTCCTACTCGATTCATTCGCCCGAGGAATGCGCCAACCTTCTCCACCGCCTTCATTTAGCAGCTCCAGAAGATATCTGTACTACCCAGGAACAATTGCCCAAACCAAGACCTTCCAGAAGTTGGTCGACATCCAAGAAACCAAATCGCCCGACTTCTGCTTTGGACCTTCAACCGACTCTTCTTCCGGATCCTATGAGCATCTCTCCCAAGCAATGGCTGAAGGATGATTGTTATACTTTCTATTTGTTTATCTTAAAAACATAGAGTATTTTGCTAGTCTAGTTTACAGTTTAAGAGAGAGGATTTAATTGCGATGCCGTTTGGGTCGACCCAACATAGCTGTTAGACTTCTATTTTCTTATGCTTTCAATAGTTAACTTGTTGATGCCTTTGTCTTTTACTATGCTAGACTTCATTTCTGTCTTTCTGGACTGTAGCAATATAACAGTTTGAGGTAACTAATTTAGTGCCTGTCTGAGCCCTTTACAGGGTCCTACATATATATATCTGACAAAGCTGCTTTATTTTATAGTTGTTTTCACACTGTTTTCCCTTCAAGAGTTAAGGTTACATACTTCAATGTACTGAACAATGTCTCTACGTTTTCCTTTCTTAAAGGCAATCCTAAATGTTCCAGTCTAACACCTCCGATTCTCCAGGGAGCGGTGCCGGGGCTCCTGCAGTTGCTCAATGGCCGGCTCGTCTCGGAACCTACTAGGGTAATAACACATTTGTGGTCCTTGCAGACTTCTACACCTCTTAATGGCTACTTGACAATATACTTTTATCACACACAATGTCAGAGGTTTCAATTTGCCTAATAAAAGGAGGAAAGCCTTTATCTCATATAAGAAAGACAAACCCTCTGTACTCTTCTTCCAAGAGACCCATTTTGCACAAAACAAAACACCTTGCTTCCTGCATAAAGACTATCCAACTTTTTATACCTCTAATCAGAAAAACAAAAGAGCGTGAGCAGCTATATTGATCCACAAAAATTTCCCTTTTAATGTAAACCATAAAAGAATAGATAAGGAGGGTAACTTCATTAGTCTTCCTGGAACCTTACTAAACACTAAGCTTACCCTTGTATCTATTTATGCCCCTACTACAGCTCCACATAAGGCCCTCATAAATCTACAGGAAACATTAGATTCTTAGGAAACGGGCAAGATAATCATAGGGGGAGATTTTAACCTGGTTTTAAACTCAGATCTGGATAGGTCATTTTTTCAGAATCTAAATCCCTACTTAGATGTGCCTTATGCGTGGCGTATACATGACAGGCTCCTATTTAACCCTATTATACTAGAACAAATTATAAAGGAATTTAAGGATTACTTTCAAACAAACACTAATCTCTGCACCAGCATAGACTGACTTTGGGTGGCACAAGGCATTTATAAGGGGCACATGTATACGTTTAGCCGCATCTTATAAGAAAAACCTGAGAGAGCGAGAAAACTCATTGACGAAAGAACTTCTTAATCTTGAGAAACAAAACCAGCAACATCAGTCAGATTTAACCCGCCAGCGGATTGACACTATTAGTTTAGAACTAGATAGTATTTTTTCTGTCCAAACAGAGAAGGCCTTGAGGAAAACCCGAAGCAAATTCTGTGCCCAAGCAAATAAGCCAGGAACCCCTTTTAGCTAATAAGTTGAACGCCAAATATAAGCAATCTAAAGTCACTCAGATTAAAACAACATCTGGCTCAGTAACAATGAATCAGGCAAAAATTCAGGACACCTCCCTTAAATTTTATCAGGATATTTATACCTCCCATGCACATATAGATGAGGACACCCTAGCTAACTTTCTAGATAAACGGAACCTCCCCGCTTTGGAAAACTCTGATCTGGATTTGCTTAACTCTGACGTGATCCTAGAAGAAGTCAAAGACACTATTAAATCTCTCAAATTGGGCAAATCGCCTGGGCCGGATGGCTTTTCCAATTTATATTAGAAAAAATTGTCGATGTCTTGATTCCTCATTTGGTAACATTATGTAATGCTATTTTACAAGGGGAACAGATGCCACCGGAGCTAAACCAAGCGAATCTGGTCTTTTTTCCCAAGGCGGGGAGAGACCCACTAGGGGTTAAAAACTATAGCCCAATCTCATTGCTAAACAGGGATTTTAAATTATTAGCTAAAATAATGGCAAATAGGATTTCCAGATTCTTGCCTAAGCAGATCTATAAGGAACAAGCAGTCTTTATGCCACACAAGCAGGCTGGGGATAACATTAGGAGAGTGTTGAATGTACTTCATCTTGCCCATCACTCAAAAACTCAACTCTGCACCCTAGCTTTGGATATTCAGAAAGCCTTTGATTCTCTAGAATGGCCATATCTTTATGCTGTTTTAGCGAAATTTGGTTTCAAAGGCAACTTCTTCTTCTCCTCCAAACTTATTATCATTTTCCTAAGGCTACTCTAAAATTACCAGGCTCTGAGAAAACACTTTTAAACATCCAAAGGGGCACTAGGCGAGGCTACTCCTATCCCCCTTACTTTTTGCTCTTGCAATGGAACCATCGGCACCGACTATTAGGATCTCCCCTGAGATTCAGAGTTTGACATTGGGTAATCAAAATTATAAATGTTGTTTCTTTGCGGATGATCTACTATGTACTATAACAAACCCCTCCACCTTTATCACGGCTCTTTTGGATATATTAAATGGGTTTAAATAAAAAAATAATAGATAAAACAGAAGCTTTATGGTCTCATCTCACACACTCTGAACGGGAATTCTTAAAGAATTCTTTAAATTTTTCCTGGCCCAAAACTTATTTAAAATATTTAGGAATAAAAAGTACCCAAAATATCTCAGATCTGTACAGAGTTAACTATCTGACTCTTTTTAAAGAACTATCAACCGACCTAGAGAAATGGAACAAGTTCCAAATCTTATGGTGTGGCCAAATACATACGGTCAAAATGAACATCCTAGAACATCCCTAGAATCTTATACTATTTTAGATCCTTACCTATCAAAGTTCCCATTAAAGATCTAGACAACTTTCAAAAGCAAATTATGAGATTTATTTGGCATAATAAACCCCCTATAATTAATAAGTTTACAATGTTTATACATAAAGATAAATGTGGTCTTTTGTGCCCGCACCTCAAGCTTTACTACAGTGCGGCGCAAATTTAAGTTCTACCCCAAGCTCACTCCTTAGAACACCAACCTATTTGGGTTCTGATTGAGAACCATCAGTTAGAACCCCTAGGGTGGGATACGATAATATGGCTTCCTAAATCTCAACCCCATGATTAGATTGTCCTTAGCGTGTTGGTCCTGGGCAAACTCCAAACGTCAGTTGACTCCTGATCTCTCCCCCTTTCTCTCCATTACTACCTCTCCCCCCTTTTCAAAGGACCTTTCCACAGACTCAAAGGCTTGGTGGATTACACACATTCTTGATAGAATAGATGCATGTAATACCTAAGGGATAACTTTGAATTTTGAATTTTCTGCAAGTTTAGACACTATGGCCCTCATTCTATTATCGGCCGCAGCCGCTGCGGGGCCGCAAGGACCGGCCGCAAGCTTTCCGGCTATTCTATTCCCCTCCGGCCGGGAATTCCGGCAGGCTTGAAGCCGGTGCCTTGCTATCTCTTGCGGCTGCTCGCGCCGGAGGAAATCCTTTGATCTAAAACGGCCGCAAGGAAATCGGCCGTAAGAAATTCCTATTTGCAATTCAATTGCTCCGGGAACCCTCTCTGCAAGGCTAAAAGCGAGCCGCAGCTTACTTGCAGGAAAGAGGTCCCGCTAGCACCAATTAAGCACATAAAATAGGCCAAATAAAGCCATCCTGCACTTTGCAGAGTCTATAAAGTGATATTCGGTGTTAGCAAAAATAGCACATAATTACCCTATACTCAAATCCGTAAAATAAAAAAAATTTAATATACGTAAAATATCCATGTAAAAAGTCCAGAGTACTTGGAGCACCTCAGACCCGCCCACGCCGCAGCCGGAAAATAAACAGTTAATTTGAACTCGGGTTTGGGCTGATGTGCAAGCTTGAGAGTGGGTTACTTTTAATCCTCATGTCCCCCAATATGATCCCTAGCATTTACAGAGCTGTACAGTGCAGGCTTGAATTTATTTTTGCGTTTTTAGATTTCAGAGCTTACGGCCGGTTTCAAGATATGCGGCCGGCCGTAAGGGGAGATCCTTGCAGGGCCGTATAATTGAATTGCGAGTTAACAGAACCCCCGCAAGGAATCGCAGCCTTACGGCCGATTTACGGCCAATAATAGAATGAGGCCCTATATATTGACCCTGAGGAGGACATTTGGTTCCCCCAAGGTTAATTGAATGACTCGCATCTGCAAAGATGCCCCACTAACAAAGGGTATTCTAGGTCAAATCTACGAGAATTTCAATAACCCAGTGAGAGTATGACCGATTTACAATCTCTAGACTTAAGGTGCTTCTTAGGGAGCAATCTGGGAAACTGTAACCTGCAGGACAAGCATATCATACCAATGCATGATCTGTGCCTGGCCCAGACATTTTTAGCATATCTTTAAATGACCATGTTTTTACATTACAAAAGTGTATAAAACATTAATTTTATGTTTAGAAAATTTCAATAACAACAGTGAGAGTATGACCGATTTACAATCTCTAGACTTAAGGTGCTTCTTAGGGAGCAATCTGGGAAACTGTAACCTGCAGGACAAGCATATCATACCAATGCATGATCTGTGCCTGGCCCAGACATTTTTAGCATATCTTTAAATGACCATGTTTTAACATTACAAAAGTGTATAAAACATTAATTTTATGTTTAGAAAACTAACACCAATGAAACTCTGTGGGTGAGTATTTCCCAAAGCAAAACCACTTCCTATTTTGAAGATATCCTCACTTAAGCAATCGTCTCTCAATCAGAATTACCAAACTAGTAGTAGCACACCTAGGGTTGATCAAAATCCCTAACGTATCTGCGTAAAAAAGACTGCTCGCAACTGCTGCAGCTTTTTTGAGCAGACAAACTACCTATCACAATCCTAACTACTCTAAACCCCACCGTTAACTGGAGACCATGCATTAGAGCAGTCTGACCGATGTTGTGAAGACTACTGAGCTGCACAGTTCAAACACTCCCATTTGCCTTATTAATTTACATAAACCCCTTCCCATGGCATGAGGTTTAAGACGCCACTGGCAATTACTACTACAAGCCCTGGGAACCCTGTAGGGTCCCTTTGCTGCATAGTAATTTAATGTTAAAGTTTTATAAATTACCAACAAAACTCTAATTAAGTACTGTGGGCAAACTATGAATGTATAATGAAATCTGTATATGTAGATAATAGTTCATATATATACCAGTTTCCATATAGGCATCAAGAATACCCGAAGTGCAATGAAAAGCTATTTTTGTGCTCATTGCAAACCGCTCCCCCTCTGTAGTTTCTGGGTGCTCATTGCAGACGTTGTGCAACTCGCCACAACGTGCTGAGCACTTTCAGCGCTCATTGCAAAGTCCCTAAGTGTTACTGGCTTCGACTAAGTGTTACTGGCTTTGGCTAAGTGTTACTGGCTTCGGCTAAGTGTTACTGGCTTTGGTTAAGTGTTACTGGCTTGGGCTAAGTCTTACTGACTTGGGTTAAGTGTTAATGACTTTGGGTTAAGTGTTACTGGCTTTGACCTCATTTTGATCCTGTTTGACAAAATGTACCTATTTTCGGCTGCAATTTTTTTCCTCACTTAGCTGATTTTCTATTTTCAAAAAACGACAATAAGGGCTCAAATTAGCTTGCAACCTCACTCAAAATTGGGTAGTAGATAATAAAATTGTAACTGCAACAGAGTGCTATAGTTAATCTTGCTAGTAATCGACTTTCCCAGCATCAGATTAGCGCAAACCAGTGGAGCTGATATCTTGAGACGTCTGTATTAACAGTGACCTATCTGATATTTCTATGTAAAGCCTGTACACTCTATAATCAAAGAGAGAACTCATGTCAGGATAGACAAGAAAACACAGGAGGGACCCTAATATCATGGGGCATTCAAAGCCATCAACACCAAAGATGACCGGAGGCAAAATTATAGATGGGCGGGCATGTGTCAGGGCTAATTACAAAGAATCAGAACCCAGAATCAAACCCAGATCAGGGGAGCCAGAGAGTGAGCTAAATATATAAAACTAAGTAACTAATGCACTGTAGTACCAAGTCTGTCATCTTCTACCTTGAATATGACTGTTCTAAAATACATATAGGGAAGACTTCTGGAGAACTAAAAAAAAAAAAAAAAAGATTGGATGACCAAGGAGGATAAAAGCAATAATAATGTGTTATCCACTGTGGCTAAACTCTTCATATACCACCATGAATGTCAATCTAAATTAAAGTGATGATGTCTGGAAATAGTGGATTAAGGTATTAGAAGAGGCATTTTGGAAGAAACTCTCCTAAGAGTTTAAAGTTCTTGGATTTTCCTTTAAAATATCTTGGAACCTTTAGGTCTGAATATAAATATCAACTATTCATTCTTTTCAGGATGAATAATATAATAAAGAAAGTGGTGATATAAATTAGGAGAATTGTGGCTGTTGTGTAATAGATCTTATGGAATAGATTTATTGAGTGCATGTTACAGTACATCTGAATATCAGCAATTATATTTATACAGGGGAATAGCAGTAATACAATTTGATGTTTAGAAACGTTTATATAGTATATTGTACACAAGTTTTTATTCAATATTTTGCTTTAAAATTGTGATGAATTGCTGTATAGATCCCTCCACCTGTATGTATCCTTCTTAGTATCTGGAAATCAAGGAATTAATTTATCTGATACCTGTGGATAACAACATGACATCATTTGTCAATTAATTAAACATACAAGTAATTATCACTTACTTGAAGAGCATATATACCCTCTGAGGATATGCACCTCTCACTGATTCCTTGTGAAGAAGTCTACAGTATATGCAAAGTGAGTCTTAGGTACACTTCTGGTAACATCACTCATTGTCCCCAGTTTTTTGCAAGCTTATGTTTATAGCTTTTGCTGGTATTAGTAACATAACGTTTTTGTTTAGATCTGTCAGGAATTTGTTATGCGCTTGCTTGCTTACTGATTTTACCAATGTATATGTTTGTGTAATGTATAGAGATTTGTCACAATTAGAGTATGCCCTTAATTTTACAAATCATTCCTGATGTGATATATGGGGAATATGATTTAACAGCAGGGCTAGCATTTTAGTTGGGTTGGCACCATATCAGTGTTGCATTCTCTTTTGGCAATCATATCCCTGTTTCTGTGACTATTTTTTTTCTATGCATAACTATTGTATTAGTAGCTTACACATAATCTGTATAAGATTATACAATAACAGTATTAATTCCTGGGAATTCCCATGACCTGTTTGGAATTAAGTAGCCATAATTAACTTTTATATTTCTTAATTGCCATTAAGGTTTTTTATTACTTTTGTTCCACAATTAATTATGTCACAATTAATTATGTTTTAATCTTCTCAGTGGTATGCCTGTTAGACTATATGTGAATTATATGTGTTTTTTCTTTCTCTTTAATTTACGTTCACTGAGATATCAAAGAAAATATTTGTTCATATGTGTGAAAGCCTGCCCTCGGCCCAATAAAGGTCTAATACAAAGGGCTAATTTACAGTGCTACTCTATGGCTCTCTAGCTGTAAAATGTGCTCACATCCTGCTCGCTGGACATTCCCAGTAGGAATCTCAGTAGTCTACATAGCAACACTATGGAATGGTACTCCCTAACTAACGTGAACACACTTAAGTAACATCCTCCCATAACTTTATGTATATGGCAGAGAATCGGGTTAAAAAAAAAAAGCAGGGATTTTATGACTCTTCCGTCTAAGACCTGCTACCCCTATGAGCTGGGTATCACCTATCTAGAATTCCCTCTCAATACCCGCTACCCACTATAAATCCAGGTATCCCCCGGGGATTCCCCCATAATATCTGCTACCCCTATAAGCCTAGGTACAACACGGGAGTCCCTCCCCATAACACAAGAGCCACGAGGCCCCCATCCATAGTGCTTTGGGGGGGGTCCATTAACCCTGTGGACCCCTATGGGCTTCTAATCATAACCATGGGGTTCCCTATCGACCCCATGGCACCTCATTTTAACCCATTAACATGGAGGTCCCTATGGATACCATTTAATCTAAAATAACCTTTGTACCACAGGGTTAAATACAGATTGATATCTCTGCATTCCGATTTTATTAAACTTTTAACCGAGCAGAAACAGGGCAGTAGTAATTCAAATATTCAATTCAGAGTGGCTCAAGTATGATTTAAACATAATTCAGCCAATAGGACTCAGCCAAAAGTAGCATATTAAAACTGTTAGTCCGCGAGAGACAATTACCACGGCTGAAGATGAGGAACAAGGCCTTCAGCTGAGCAATAAGAAGACAGATTTTTCAATCAACAAAGACATGCCTGCATATCCAGGGCTGAAGAGTGAAGACCAGAGCTTCGGGTACCATTGCTGGAGGGTCGTTGAGGTGTAGGGTAAGTGGGATTTTTATTTTTTTATGTATTTTATTTTTTTTCTGTTATTTTGTTTCTTTTTTTTCTTTTTTAATGGGTAGTCTTAGAGACTATTGGGATCCTTGTGGATATCCAAACTAATAGGGGAAATTGGGTATTAAGGCAGGAATCCTGATGGAGACCTGGGCTTATAGAAAATAGTGTGTATTGAAGGGGAATCCCGGGGGAACTGAGATATTTTTTTTATTTAACCCCGTCTCTGTCATGCAGGGAACGGGAGTAGCTTGCATGATTCAGGGAGGATTTGAGGGCAGTACAGGAGACAGGGGAAGAGATAGTGGAAAGTTTTCCTTAGCCAAGGACAACTTTTGATGGACAGAGAGGAGGGCGGGCTTAGTGGTGATGTCACTGGGACTCCGTCTCTGCATCGCACCAGAGTCTGAGTCGTTGGGGATTGGCACTTTGATGAAGAGGTGGCAGTGGCTGGTGAGACAACAGGTGGAGTAGCAGTGGATTATGGAGCTAAGTTAGACATTCCTGCAGATCAACCTGCTCAGTCAGATCAAGCAAACCCATTAAAAATGTCATGGTATAGCTAAGTTGTTAATTCAGGTTAGGGAAGCCAGATAGTCAGGGAAGTTCAGGAACAAGCCAAAGGTCAAAATAATAAGCCAGATCAGGAATAATTATACTGCCAAGCTAAACAGTAATAAACAGTTCTTGATGCCACCACAACTATGTTGGGTACACATAGAGTAAATCAAATTTTTATCTTTAATATTTATATTTTAAAATAGTCTTGCTGATGGAGGAAATTAGTAAAAAGTGAAAAGTGATTAAAACCCATATGGGTGTGCCCCTTCTGCACAAAAAATCCTTAATCTTCTCGCCAGTCTAAGTAGCAACATCACTGCTACAATAATTAATAGTCTGTTTCAATAATCCATCCTACACAGTTATTAGTTGGATACAGTGACATCTAGTTGCCATTTAGATCTTAGTGAAGAAAAGTCATTTGAGCCTGAAATAAAGAACCTTTTGCTTAAACGAGTTGACTCCATATTTGTAAGCAAATTATGCTGGGAAACACATTTTTATAGTACAATATCCCTCTGGTTAGCCGTGTGACAAGCGACCATAAATTTAAACTGCTAATATTATAGTACTAGCCACTTGCCCTTCAAAGATGATACTATGATATAGTGTTATGCATTGTGTTTTCTGTCTGTCTATGTACTATCTCTCTGTGTACCATGCATGTATTTCACCTGTATCTCTCTGTGTACCATGTGTGTATCTCACCTCAGGTGTCTTTTCAGACTTTTTCCTAAATATGGAATAATTCATTTAACCAATAATAATATATTATTTTTTATTCCATCTAATTTGTATATTTTTATTTCTAAACAAATAATGAACAATATCTTCATATTAAACTGCAAACATTTAATTATTTTTTATATACATGAAGATCATAACAATGTACAACCAATATCTTTACATGTTATGTTACAATTTGAATAATTCAGTAAACCAATAAAAATACATATTGTTTTTGTTTAAATAATTTTTATTGTGAGAAAGGAAAGATTTACATCAGTAAAGTGTTCTATAGAATTCACATCTTGAGTACATTAACATTAAAGTTAAACATCTAAAGTGAATACAATATTTGTTTCCTTGTCTCACACGATTTTACAATTTTTTTATTTTTTTATTTTTATTACATCCAATTTCTATATTTTTAACTCTAAACAAATAATGAACAATATCTTCATATTAAACTGCAAACATTTATTCTTTTTAATATACATGAAGATCATAACAATGTACAACCAATATTTTTACATGTCATGTTACATTTTTTTAATACAATAAGAATAAACATTTTCTATATGCTAAACCAATAAATTATAATTTACACATAAAGAAATGTCCTGAAATCACAAATATAATATGAACACGTGTTAAATATATACATATTAACTTATTTTTTAATTACACATATTATCTAAATATACAGAACATTGTATCTACATATTTTTTTTAAATTACAAAACCTCATCATATACAATATTTTTGGTAAATACTCTAATTCTAAAGGATTTTTACATCTTAAAAATGCCACATATAGCTGACCATGGGCAAATACTGGTTCCTCCAAAAACAGACCAACAGAATTAAAGGTTTGACCTTGTGATTTCTTTATGGTCATGGCAAATGCCATAATAATTGGGGGTTGTCTTCTTTGACGACTGTCTTCTTTGAAGGCAAACTACTCTCACTGGGAGCCAAATCTATTCTTGGAATAAAAACTCTTTCACATTTATGGGTACCATTCAGAATTTCAGCATGTATGAAACAATCTTTTTAAATCCTGAACAATTAATCTGGTCCCATTACAAAGGCCTTTTTTCAGGTTCATATTGCTCAGTAACATCACGATTGCCCCTTTTTTAAGCTGCAAATTATGTGGTGGCATTCCAGATGGTGTTAATGAATTTATAAATTCAGTGGCAACGTTTGTCTCACTCTGTGTGTCAACAGCTAGTACACAATCTGCACTGTAATAAGTTTTTTTTTTGTTCCATCTATTAATACCAACATTTATTATTCAGAAGCAATGCATCTCTATTTTTCAATGTTAATATTACTTTGTGTGCAAGCTCGGAGTAATCAATGCTAATTATTCCATTTTGGAATATAGCTGATATTATGGATTCTTCCAAATCATTGCAGATGGAATTTCAACAGTATCCTCTGATAAATTACTTATTACCTCTGTTTTGCCTGCACTAATTTTAATAAACCAATCATTGAATTCATTTTGGCCTTCTGATCTCATATTTTTCTCTTATTTAGGATGTATAAATATTTTCCATAGTTAGACTTCACGTAACAAAAAATCAATATATTGAAGAGCATGGCAAGACATCATTGTTGCCTCATCAATTATAATTAATTTATTATCTGTAGTATGCAGAAATCAAAATCCTAAAGAGCTAACAATGGCTCTTCAGAAATTAAGTCAGCAGACAAATGTCCAGTCACACTGTTCCTCACCTGGAGAGAAGGAGAAAGTGAGAAAAATCTGGAAATTGTCCAGTATATATAGACTACAGTTGCGAGACAAAACCATTGGTTTGGGCCGCAAAATGAACTGAGCATGCGCTATTTTGCGGCCTAGCCGCAATTTGCGAGTCTCACAACCGCAAGGCTCGTAATTTCTCACACTTGCAGGCCTTGCTATCCACGTCTAAGCCGCAGTTTCCGACCCTCTCTATACTGTGTGCGAGTCTCCCTCTAATTTATGATGTGCAAATAGTTTCCATAGTGGACTTGACTTTAGACATGGTTCCACAATGTCTGTTCGATTTCCATGCCTAAAATCCCCACCTAACAACATCACCTTACCCTCAAAAGGCAAATCATTAGCCATGACTTCACGTAACAAACGACCAATACATTGAAGAGCTTGGCAAGACATCATTGTTGCCTTATCAATTATAATTAATTTACTTTTTCTTGGATTTTTAACTTGTAGTGATGTCTTTCTAATATCCGAGACTGATGTATCCAAAATGGTAACTAGAAGTTTAAATCCACTATGTACATTTTTATCACCTTCCAACAAAAGGGCAGCTATTCCAGTAGTTGCAAATGGAAGTACTATTTCACCTTGACCTCTAATTAAACTCATCAATAAATTATACAGATACATTTTGCCCGATCCACCGGGTTCATCTAGATAGAAGTAATGCTCCATGAGCATGTAATCACCTAGGCCCTCATTCAATTGCAGTTTGGCCAATTGAATAGGGCTCTAAATAAGCACACAACATATTTTTTTAAATAAGTTTTTAGTTAGTAAACATCTATCAAAAAGCAAGTTTTTCACTAACTAAAAACTTCTTTAAAAAAATGTGCTTATTTAGAGCCCTATTCAATTGACCAAATCGCAATTGAATGAGGCCCCTAGTGCTTGTGGTATGGCTTTAAATTGTTCCAATTGCAATGTATTCAAGGTGGCAATTTTTTCATACTGTTCATAGTAATTCCTGGATCTGGCAGATTAAAAGTTGCGCAACTTAAGCCATGACAAAGAAAGACCTCTTGAAATTTCCATTAATCCTTTCTATTATGCAATAGACTCTATAATGTTTCAAAAAGTTTTCCCACATATTTAATTTAAATTTGTTCCACAAAGATAATGCATTAGGTACATTACAAAATATGCAAATTAATGCAAACTGTTCCCTCATCTTCCTAGGCATTTGACATAGTGCTGCTCCTTATAGACATCTCTCCCATTCAGGATTATCTGCAAGGAATGTATCATAAACTATGTCATTCACAGTTCTCAAATGTTCAAAACTTTGTGTACCAGGAACATTTAAAAAGGAGTAAACATAAACAAAAACGTTCAATGTCTCTTGGATTAACAGTAAACATTTTGGGAACATTTTTTTTTACCACTCCTTTTTCGTTTTCGCCATAGCCTATTAACGAAAACATAATGATATGGAATCTCAATGGAATTCCCTTGCCTCACTGGTTGTTACAATGTAATGTAAACCAAGCAGTAAGGGTTGTTTCTCTATGTTCATATTGGTCAAGAACATGTCTTTCATAACCAGCATTAAAAATAAACTAAATCTGTTTGTGTGGCAAATGAACAGCTAATCGATTAAACTGCGTGTGACCGATCATGCATTTCAAATTTCAGAAGGGCGCCACATTGCTTCTGGAGCACTAACATACCGAGCATCTACATGACATGAAAGTTCATCATGTAAAATTTGATTGTCTTCTTCATTTGGCCACTTTTCCCAACTTACAGTTGGCTGCATCATATCCTTTGTAAAAATATTTTTGTGGACTTAACACATATTTAATTGATTTGATTGAAGTGCAAAATCTTCAACATTTATAATGTGCATTGTACTTCATCAGCAAATGTGGATTATATGGAACATCATATCGATTATCTACAATTTGTGCACAAATATTTGCAGTTTGACCTTCTCTTCTTCGTTAAAAAGGATATCCATCACAATTTGTAAACATTTTCACTCTAAATTCTTTAGGGAAATCTTTTGTGCATTTATCATTTTCCATAAATGGTGACTGAGGATTTATATCTCCATATGGGCGATGAATCATACAATGTGTAGCAATTTCATAAAGTGTAGAATTTATTTGTGGATCTGGTAGTTCAGCAATAATCACTCAATCCACTCGATCAGTAGAAATCAATTTATCTTTTTCTTGAAGCATTAAGATAACATGTGCATGTGGAATACCTCTTTTTATAATTCTATAGTATAAACATAAGCCACACATTTACCAAATACATTTCCGATGGTTATGTCATGTATTAATGCTGATAGTTTAATTTTAAAAACTCTAGCCACTAAATCTGGTCTATCAGAAGTACTTTGTCCAGTTTTCAAATTATCAACAATCTCTGACCATTGTGGATTACATGTAAATGTAACAAATACATCTGGTTTCCTAAATTTAGTAACAATAGCTGTAGCATTGTTGTATCTTTCTCTCATATTGCAAGAAGATCCTTGGAAAGAAGATGGCAAAATGATTGTTCAGCCAGCTGGAAGTTCTCTGTTTGTAGCAACTTCAGCTTTATAATCCATAAGTCCACAATACTGTTCAACGTAGCTTATTTTGTTGATATTTAATAAAATTTAGATTATTTGCTTCTGCTTGAAGATACAAATCAATGATCCATTGTTTTGTCAGTTTTCCACCATATAAAATGGGATTAAATTCATCTCGAATAGCAGTTTGAGCAACTTTATATTCAAGCATTGAAATATTATTTCTGACGCAAACTTTACTATTTGGATAACTTTGAAGTATTAATTTAGGTTGCCATCCTTCCTCACCATTTGGATAAAAATTGGATATGTCATTGGATTCAAATTACTACTTAAGATACTTATGTTAATGAAAGGTTGCTCTTGATTTCTTGGATATATTCTAATATAACACTGAAATGGTGGTTCCCCATCATTATTTTGAAACACCATTGCAACCTAATTCAATGTTGATAAATTATAACAGCGTTTATCACAATGACGATCTCTTTGAAGAACCATATTGACTCTTGGGATAGGCAAATGATTTTGTTCAGCATGACTCTGTTGTTCCTGTTCTACTTCCGATAATTTTTTATAAGCTTGAGTATATGTTTTTTTTTCCCATAATGTTATCAAGCTCTTGAAAAACAGTGGCTAAGCATTTTTTATTTTCAGAAAGCTTCATACGTTGTTCAACAGCTTCCATTGTATCTAGGACATATAGTTGAGCAAATTTACTTTGCTCTCCTACTTCTGGGTGTAAATGAGAAGTACAGTATTTTCAGAAAGCTTCATACGTTGTTCAACAGCTTCCATTGTATCTAGGACAAATAGTTGAGCAAATTTACTTTGCTCTCCTACTTCTGGGTGTAAATGAGAAGTACAGTGGTAAATTTGGCCTTGGACTTAAAACTGTAAGGGCCATGTACTGGAACATTAGCAAATAATTTTGCATCCATTAGAAGCAAAATTAAATGGCACTATTATAAGACTGTACATTTTGTTTAAAATCACTATAATTTGCAACCATAGAAGCAAATGAAATGGCACTATCATAAGACTGTATGTTTTGTTTGAAATCACTATAATTTGGAAAAGTAGGATCACTCATTATACTTTGTAAATATGGTGGGAATTCACTATCTTTCTGGAAGTCTTACCTTTCCTTTCTGACAACAACTAATGAGCTCACACCATCCTCAAGGTTTTCCTGTTGAAAACGATAAGCACCACAAAATTTACAAACAACATTCAACAAACCACAACTGTGAGGCTTTACTTTTATAGATGTAAATAATGGACTATCCTGAGAACATATATCAACATTACTATCTATATCATCATTACTATCTTTACCCATATTGTTAACATGCATCGTTATCACTTTTTTTTAAAATTCAAAACTTTCTGACCGCTGCAATGATTACTTTATCAGAAATTTTTCTTTTCTTTGAAATTCTGTTTTCATGTTAATCCTTCTCGTAACCTTTTCCATTTTTTTGCGTTGTTCACTGTTTTCTTTGTTATCAGACATTCTAATATGTAAATTTAAATTTAGGTTGTAACTCAATTTAAAGTAAAAGATCCTTTCCTTTTTCTGACACCACTCTTTTTTGCAAGATATGATGATGATATGTACAATTCTTTCAAGCTTTTTTTCCAGTCTGTAAGAAAAATGTAAGTGTGATAATATCAAACTTCTGTTCCAATCTAATTAATTATATTTGTGATGTCTAAACAGCAGTACACTACATTTAATGTCCTTTTTCTTTCTTTTTTTATTTATTTAGATTAAAAGTTAATTCGTTCCAAATCACAAACTATTACATTTAGTAATATCTGCAGCATATTATCCTATAATAATGCCTTTGTCCTATTAATATACTTTCAGTAAACCACAACATTAATTAATGCTATTCAAATTAATAATCATGTACGTAATAATTCACTTGCCATTACTATTTCAAATATTTTAATTTTTAATTATTAAATCAATTATATAATTATTGAAGAACTAATTATACTGTACCTATTATATGTTTAAGTAGCTGAATGGAAAATCATACAGAGCTGACAGTCTGTCTTCATAAACGCCCACTGTAGAAAACATTTCTGTGACTGCAAGTGCATGTTGAAATTGACAGAGAGCTGCAAATTGTAATTCAAATGAAAATAATTAATAATATTTTTTTGAATAAAAGACTACTATTTGTTTTCATTTATCTATTAATTAATATTGTTTAGCTTGAATTCTATCCGTTATAAATTTATGTACCATTGCAATTTTTTTTTTATTTAAATAAACAATTTTCTGTCTTTTAAATATTGCTGTACATGAATAATGTTTGTTAACACAAATATTTTTTTGATGTTTGAAAATACATTTCAATAATTTCCATAACTTAAATTTTTTTTTTTATATTAATAAATATAATAAATTAATTATTGAAAATAATTCTACTTAACCTATTATCTGTAAGTTTGCACAAATCAAAATCCTAAAGAGCTAACAATCGCTCTCAGAAAAATTATGTCAGCAGACAAATGTCCAGTCACACTGTTCTTCACCCTGAAGGTGAGAAATATCTTGAAATTGTCCAGTATAAATAGACTTACAGTTGCGAGACAAAACCATTGGGCTTTGGGACGCAAAATAACTGAGCATACGGTATTTAGCGGCCTAGCCGCAATTTGCAAGTCTCACATCGGCAAGGCTCGTAATTTCTCACACTTGCAGGCCTTGCAATCCAACGTCTAAGCCGCAGTTTTCTACCCTCTCTATACTGTGTGCGAGTTTCCCTCCCGTGTGTCCCCCCCCTCCCTCCCCCGTGTCTATCCCCCCCCCTCACCCCTTTCTCTCTTTGGCCCCCTCTTTCTCTCTTTTGCCGTTTAGGGTTGAGAATACAATTGCGGGCTTTGCAAATTCCGGGCTAGGGCACTCTGCGCACCTATCACAGGCATCGTAATGATCCCCAAAGGCCTTGCGATGAGCGACAAAGGTCTACGGCCGTCGCCGCTAATTGCGGGCCTCACCACCTCGGTCTACGGCCATCGCCCGGTCATTCGCGAGCCTCGAAATGAGCACCTTCGCCACTCATTGTGAGCCTCTCCCCCCTCTAACAGGCTTACAAGTACTTCTCATAACTTTCCTGTACAATGTTGACAGCCTTTAGCTGCAGTAGGCAGTCTCATTGAGTCAGACAAGCACATACTCATAGAATTACATTCTAGCTTTAAAAAACCTGGGACCCCAACCACTTACTTAGCGCAGAGCTGTCCTGCATTATTATTATTATCGTTTATTTATAACGCGCCAACATATTCCGTAGCGCTGTACATAAGATACGTTCAAGACAAAGATACATTACAAAATTAACAAATAGCAAGGCAGGGAGGGCCCCTTGCCTTTGAGCCTCAAATCCATAGTGCTTACCCTACTAAAGCACCTTGTGGATTGAAACTCGCAGACTAACAACCTAAAGGTATTGTGTGAGGAAAAGGAGGGAGAGAGAGGTGAAGTGTGTGTAGGGTGGAAGGTGATACGCTTCTTTAAAGAGATGTGTTTTTAAAGAGGTTTTGAATGATTTTGAGCAGGAGGATAATCTGGAGGAGTGAGGCAAGGAGTTCCAGAGAATAGATGCAGCACTAGAAAAGTCCTGAAGGCGAGAGTGAGAGGAGGTGACAAGAGTTGTGGAAAGAAGAAGGTCATTAGCAGAGCGAATGATGGAGCGGTGTAGGAGGGGAGTATTTGGAGATGAGACCAGAAATGTAGGGGAGCGCTATTGTTGAGGGCCTTTAAAAGTTTGGGTCAGGATTTAAAATTTTATTTCTGTAGGCTATGGGAAGCCAGTGGAGAGATTGACAGATAGGAGGGTGGGTGTGATGATGTCTTATTGACCAGTGAGAGCGATGTGAGCAATTGACACAGTGGCTCAGGGAGGGAAGATTAGGAGTTCAGTTTTAGACATGTTGAGTTTGAGATGGTGGGTGGGGAAACCAAGAGATATACCTAGAGAGTGCAGTTGGAGACATGTGTTAGAAGAGAGGGCGATAGATCTGGTGCTGAGTGGTAGATTTGGGTGTCATCTGCATAGAGATGATATTGCAGCCCAAAAATAGTTTATAAGGGTACCAAGTGAGGATGTGTAGATGGAGAAGAGGAGTGGGCCTAGGACTGATCCTTGGGTTTACGCCAACAGACAGGGAGAAAGGAGAAGAAGAGGTGTCAGAGAAGGAGATAATGAATGATCGATTTTGTAGGTATGATGAGAACCACGAGAGGGCAGTGTCTTGAATACCGATGGAGGAGAGGATATGGAGTAGAAGTGATGGTCAACTGTGTCAAAAGGCAGCAGAGAGATCTAGAAGAAGGAGAATAGAAAAGTGACCTTTTGATTGGCAGTAAGCAGGTCATTGGTGACTTTAAGTGAGCGCTGTCTCAGTGGCGTGTTGGGGGCCGAAACCCGGACTTGGAAGGTGTCAAGAAAGGAGTTAGAGGAAATTAAGCTGGCAAGGCAGGGTATAGACAAGCCGCTCCAGCAGTTTGGAAGCCAGGGGAATGTAGGAGATAGGGCGGTAGTTAGAAGCAATGTCAGAGTCAGATGAGTACTTTTGAGGCTGGGTTGTAATTATGGCGTGTTTAGACATGATGGGAAACTTGCCGGTAGTTAGCGAAAGGTTGAAAATGTGAGTGAGAGCTGGGAATTGTGTGTAGAGAGGGGGAGGGGATGAGCTGAGATGGAATAGGGTCCTGAGGACATGTAGTGAGGCGAGCGGATGATAGCAGGCTAGCGACTTACATCCTCTGTAGCTGGGGCAAAGCAGTTCAAAGTGGCTGTTGATTGGGGGAAGGAGAAGAAGTGGTGTGGTGGGATAGTTGAGACGGTAGAGTGAGTTGAGCCACTGGGGAGATGAGAGTTCATTGCGTATATTTTTGATTTTATGAATAAAATGGTTGGCAAATGTCTTCAGCTGTGAGAGAGGAAGGGATTGGGAGGAGGTGGTGTGTGGAGGAGAGAGTTTTGAAAGTGGCGAACAGTACGCTCTTGGATTAGAGGACAGGATTGATATTAGTGAAGTGAAGTAGTGGTGTTTGGTGAGGTTGAGGGCAGAGGAGTAGAAGCAGTAACATAAATTTGTAGTGGAGGAAATCTGCAGAGTTGCGTGATTTCCCTCCAGAAGCCGTTCAGCGGTGCGGGAGCACTTCTGGATGTATCGTTTTTTCGAGTTGTGTGCCAAGGATTGTGAGAAGAGAGCGAGGGCGTCTTCGTGTGGTTATGGGGCGAGGAGTATCAAGGATGAAGAGAGAGTAGAGTTGTAGAGTGAGATGGCAGTGTCAGGGCAGTAGTGCACCGCTCTGTTGTAAACCACAACAAGGTGTTGCTCACAAACAGACCTTAAATACGGAGCCTCTAACTAAGTGAAAAAATACTTGCTATGTTCAAAAAATGTAAGACACTGATATTTCTATGACTGGAAACACATCCAAGGAACACTTAAAGGGACCCTCCTACTCATAAATATTTTTGACAAATATTCTAGAAATGTATTTGATGGTTTAACAGCAAAGTCTGCATGAACAGGCTTAGACCTCATCTATTCTCACTGTAAATTCTATAACAACATTTGATAATGCCAACAGATCAGGACTTAGGCAGTATTCAGTGACTTTATGAACATTGAACACTGTGCTCATCTTTTAATTACTATTTAGAAAAGCTAAACCTAAAATATGCAACTTATTTTGAGAATGAAAATAAAAAATATTACAGCCACTAATTTATTACTTTTCATATGCATTTATGCTACTGTGAAATCTGCCATTTTGCTTTCAGTATCTCAACTCCCTGAGAGGAGACTTTCAAGACATAGGATGTTTGTATCTGCACAGCGGGAAAGTGGCAGTAACTTTTGCCAGTGCTTCTAACAACAGTAATGGGAAGCCTGCAAGTGTACAAGGAATCACCCACCTCAGCAAGTAACTAGGAGCAGCAGGGAACAAATTAAATGCCTGCAGCAAAAAATAATTAAATCTAAAAGTTGCAAAATGTAAAGGTTGCATTTATTTATGTATGGCTTTCTTTTAAAACTTTGCCCACTATCACGTTTAGTTAAACAAAGGGCTATAGAGTAGTCGATAATACTTGATGGAAGGTGTGTGTGAGACAGAAGTGATGCAGTGTCAATTTAAATCTTATCCAGTTATCTAACGAAGACTCTAGATATCTCCCTCTTTCCTACTCCCTCACCCTTTAATCCACTGATAGCTACAAAGATATACCCTCATGATCAGCTATCAGCACATGATACACTAAAAACAAAATGCATTCCTGTACTGATTTTTCGAAAAAATGCTTTTATGCCCATGGATTATACAGCTGCTAATATTATTCGACTGGTACATATATGACAAACTACAGGAATATAGTGCTCCTTCAAACCTGAAGTGTCGAGAAGTATAATTATTGTCATAACTAGAGATGTCGCGAACATAAAATTTTCGGTTCGCGAACTGTGGTCGCGAATTTCATCAAATGTTCGCTAACCGCCATAGACTTCAATGGGCAGGCAAATTTCAAAACCCACAGGGACTGTTTCTGGCCACAATATTGATGGGACTAACACTTGGACTGTGGCATGCCGGAGGGGGATCCATGGCAAAACTCCCACGGAAAATTACATAGTTGATACAGAGTCTGGTTTTAAGCCATAAAGGGCATAAATCACCTAACATTCCTAAATTGTTTGGAATAACATGCTCTAAAACATCAGTTATAATGTTGTATCGATCAGGTAGTGTAAGGGTTAGGCCCGCTTCACAGTAACAGACCAATCTCCCCGTTTAATGCACCGCAAACAACCGCAAACAGTCCCTTTGCACAACCGCAAACTCACCATTTGCTCAAGGTTGGATTCCAAGCATAGCCATGTCCCATTCCTTGTCCTCACTGATGTCTTTGAAGGTCTCTTCCCTCCACCCCAGCCACCAAGGGTCCCCGTAAGGTGACAACAAGCCCCCTGGACGCCTGCTGTGGTTTTTGGTCTTCCACCATCCTCAAAGCCACCTTCCTCCTCTGACTCCTCTTCCTCAGACTCCTCTCTCTGCGTTACCTCTGTCTGCTTTATTATAAGGTGTGTACTGTTAAGTAGTACTATTCCTATCGGTTTAATCCCTGTTACATTCACTATTAGGGGACGTGTATATGGCATTGATTTTTGGAAGCGTGAGATGGAAAAAGATGCTTGGTCGGTCCTCCCACTTCAAATTTGGGGCACTGCGCGTGCAATCTAAGGTGCCACCAGATAGGAGTGGTGTGTTCAGTTGTACTATTTATTCCTATCGGATTCAATAAAGCCAAAAAAAACGGGCCCGTTACTAGCCAGGAAACTTCAAATTAAGACCTCGAAGGGAGAAAAAACAACGAACCCAAATAAGATCCAGAAGATTTTTTTTTTAAATTACAAAACCCTTTATATGGCAACAAAACACATAGATCTACACAAAATGAGGAGATTTCTTAATTCCTGTGATCTCCCCTTAATAGAAGAAAATGACTTAGAGACTTTAAATGCCAAAGTGACCCTAGAGGAAGTGAGAAAAGCAGTCCAGAACCTCAAACCTGGTAAGTCACCAGGCCCAGACGGGTACACCAATTTATATTTAAAAAATGTATAGACATATTAGGCCCCGCAACTTGGTCACTCTAACAAGAGTTCTAGAAGGCAAGCAAACACCAGCAGAGCTGAAAGGGCAGATATCGCTCTATTCCCTAAGGAGGGTCGAGATGCCCTAGAACCAAAAAACTACAGGCACAATATCCTTACTAAACTGTGATACAAAGATCCTGTCAAAAATAATAGCGGATAGAATGTCATCCTTCTTGCCTAAGTTAATACATAATGACCAAGTAGGCCTTTGTCTCCCAACAGGCAAAGCTCGAAGACAACATTAGAATAATTCATGAACCTACCTGTACCACACCAAAGCCTCTAAAAAATCAAGCCTGTCTTATATCCTTTGACATTGAAAAGCGTTGATTCCCATGGGAGGCTTGACTTACCTATACGCCACGCTTGAAACATTTGGTATTAAAGGCCATTTCATATATCTCATACACTCATTATACAAATCATCCAGGGCAAGGTTACAGATTCCGGGAGATGAGAGATCCTTAATTAAAATAGAAAGAGGAACAAGACAGGGGTGCCCCCTTTCTCCCCTTCTATTTGCAATAGCAATAGAACCCCTGGCTCAGACAATTAGGGCCAACGCTGGGATCACAGGCATAAAAATAGGCCATCACCATTTCAAAACTTGTCTATTTGCAGACGACCTGCTGTGTATGCTCTCAAACCCTACCCAATCGGTCCCTGAGTTAATTCGAACTATGGAGGAGTTTGGTCAGTTTTCTGGCCTTAAACTGAACATAGAGAAGACAGAAGCACTAGCGATTGACATAACAGCAGTAGAGAAGCAGGGTCTCCAAGAGAAGTTTACTATTAAGTGGGATAAGAACCACATAAACTACCTGGGAATCCGACTAACCCCTAAGCTAGAGGACTTGTACAAAGCCAACCACTCCAAACTTTATAAAACAATAATTAATGACCTGAGTAAATGGGCAAAGTATAGGTTATCATGGCTAGGGAGAATAAATACGATAAAATTGAATGTCCTTCCTAGGTTGCTCTACATATTTCAAACACTCCCGATCCCCAATTATATAAAAAGAATTAGAAAATATTCAAAGGAAAATATTTCAGTTTATCATGAACCACTCTCCCTCACGTATCACAAAGAAAAATGATGTACCTTCATAAGTCAGAGGGGAGACTATCGTGTCCAAACTTAAAATATTACCCACAAGGCAGCTCAGTTATCTTTCCTCCCAATAGCACATTCTATAGGGCATCAACCGGCCTGGGTGCATTTTGAGAACCACACTTTAAGGCCCCTTAACCTGGGACAAGGTGGCTTGGCTATCAGAATTGCCTCAGAGCCTTAAAACTCGCCAAACCCCCTAATCAGACACTCACTATCATACTGGAAATGGGCCAAGAAACACACAGGTTCGTTCCCTGGATCCACCCAAAAGACCCCAATTCTTGACCACCCTCAGGGCCCGAAACACATGAGCACAACATCACAACACTGGTGGAGGTCAAGGAAACTAGATAGACTGGGAGACTGGTTAGTAAAGGGCCAGATGCTCACCTATGAGGAACTGAGGGACAAGCATGAGCTACCGCTGTCAGAACATTACAATTACTGTAGGCTGAGGCATTTCACACACACCTGACCCAGAAACAGGGGACACTGGTCTTAAATTGGTTCTCCAAAATTTGTAAAGATAAACCTCTATCAAGCGGAATCATTGGGTCGCTTTACAAATATAAAACATTTGTTACTGGTTGAAGCGACACTGGGGGAAGTACCGGAGTGGGGGAGCCCTGGAGACCCATCAGAAGCAACCAGCGGCAAAATCATCCCAGGAAAGGAGAGCTCGCTTACTGAAGCCTGCCCTATGGTAACCCAAGGGTGATTGCCCAGGTTAGATATTGTAAAAATTAAGCTAATACTGCTGGAGGGATGATAGCTAATAGGACTTTGGTGTTTCCTGCAGATATACTCTTTACTATTGTCTGTTTTACCATGTTTTAGGTATCTCTTAAATTGCAATCACAGTAAAAAAATAAGAAAATTATTAACCTAAAAAGTAAAAATAAGAAGGACTAGCCAGCTAACTTTCACAAAATGTCTTTATTGTAAATATGTATTTTTGCACAACTGTTATGCAAGACTGTTCAAAAATGCTTTATTTTTCATTACATGCTAATTTTTGCATTTACATTTTTTTATTGTCAGAAGGGGTTTCTGACAATAAAAAAATGTAAATGCAAAAATTAGGTATTGTTTCAGCGACCAGAAAAATTGATGTTAGTTTGCCAGGCAGAAAGTGCCCTAAAAACATTGCGTCTTGACCCTAGTTGGTGGCGGATAAGTCACGCAAGTCATCCGGCATTCAGGGATAAAATACAGCAGCGTGCGGACCATTATTAGCTCAAGGCAGCTCATCTATCAGGCCTTTTTTAATCGAATGTATCGCCCACTGTCAGTCCCTTCGGGATCCATCCCACATTCATCTTAATAAAGGTGAGGTAATCTAGGCTTTTTTGATCTACGCGACTTCTCTTCTCAGTGACAAAACCTCCTGCTGCACTAAAGGTCCTTTCTGACAGGACACTTGAAGCGGGGCAGGACAGAAGTTCTATGGCAAATTGGGATAGCTCAGGCCACAGGGCAAGCGTGCACACCCAGTTGTCAAGGGGTTCATCGCTCCTCATAGTGTCGATATCTGCAGTTAAGGCGAGGTAGTCTGTTACCTGACGGTCGAGGCGTTCTCTGAGGGTGGACCCCGAAGGGCTGTGGCGATGCATAGGACTTAAAAAGCTCTGCATGTCCTCCATCAACAACACGTCTGTAAAGCGTCCTCTTCTTGCCGGCGTGGTCATGGGAGGAGGAGGATTATGTTCACCTCTTCCGCTGTTACATACCGTTGTGCTGTGACATCACCCTTAAACGCTGTGTAAAGCATACTTTTTAATTTATTTTGGAAGTGCTGCATCCTTTCCGACTTGTGGTAATTCGGTAACATTTCAGGCACTTTCTGCTTATACCGGGGGTCTAGGAGCGTGGACACCCAGTACAGGTCGTTCTCCTTCATCCTTTTTATACGAGGGTCCCTCAACAGGCACGACAGCATGAAAGACCCCATTTGCACAAGGTTGGATGCCGAGCTAGTCATGTCCCGTTCCTCGTCCTTAGTGATCTCACTGAAGGTATGTTCTTCCCCCCAGCCACGTACAGCACCACAGGTACCAGATAGGTGACAACGAGCACCCTGGGATGCCTGTTGTGGTTGGTCTTCCTCCTCCTCCTCAAAGCCACCTTCCTCCTCTGACTCCTCTTCCTCACAATCCTCTTCCAGCGTTGCCGCAGGTCCAGCAAGCGATGCTGATAAGGCTGTTTCTGGTGGTGATGGTGACCACAACTCTTCCTCTTCACGCTCATCTACGGCCTGATCCAGCACTCTTCGCAGGGCACGCTCCAGGAAGAAAAGAAATGATATGATGTTGCTGATGGTGCCCTCGGTGCGACTGACCAGGTTTGTCACCTCCTCAAAAGGACGTATAAGCCTACAGGCATTGCGCATGAGCGTCCGGTAACGTGGCTTTTCTTGTTGGAGCAGGCGGTCAAACATTAGGAGTGTTGAATTCCAACTTGTCGGGCTGTCGAAAATCAAGCGCCTCACTGGCATGTTGTTTCGCCGCTGGATATCTGCGCCATGGCCGTGTAGGAACACCTGAAATGGCCACAAACCTTCCTGGCCTGCTTCAGGACGTCCTATAAGCCTGGGTGCTTATGCACAAAGCGTTGTACAATCAGATTACACACATGTGCCATGCACGGCACATGTGTCAACTTGCCCAAATTCAAGGCCGCCAACAAATTTCTTCCGTTGTCACAAACCACTTTGCCGATCTCCAGTTGGTGCGGAGTCAGCCACTGATCCACCTGTGCGTTCAGGGCGGACAGGAGTGCTGGTCCGGTGTGACTCTCTGCTTTCAGGGAAGTCAACCCCAAGACGGCGTGACACTGCCGTATACGGGATGTGAAATAGTACCTGTGGAGCTGGGGGGGTGCCGTTGATGTGGAGCAAGACATAGCAGCAGCAGAAAAGGACTCAGCCGAGGAGGTTATGGAAGAGGATGGAGTAGGAGGAGTAGAGGAGGTGGCAGCAGGCCTGCCTGCAAGTCGTGGCCGTGTCACCAACTCCTCTGCAGAGCCACGTATTCCATGCTTGGCAGCCGTCACCAGGTTTACCCAATGCGCAGTGTAGGTGATATACCTGCCCTGACCATGCTTTGCAGACCAGGTATCAGTGGTCAGATGGACCCTTGCTCCAACACTGTGTGCCAGAGATGCCATTACTTTTACACAATCGAGTACAAGTTGGGGATTGCCTTTTGTGCAACAAAATTTCGTCCGGGTACCTTCCACTGCGGTGTCCCAATAGCTACATATTTTTTGAACGCCTCAGACTCCACCAGCTTGTATGGTAAAAGCTGGCGGGCTAAGAGTTCAGACAAGCCAGCTGTCAGTTGCCGGGCAAGGGGGTGACTTTGTGACATTGGCTTCTTACGCTCAAACATGTCCTTGACAGACACCTGACTGTGGGCAGATGAGCAGGGACACAGAGACACGGAGTGGCGGATGGTTGAGAGGGGGCAAGCAGGGCAGCAGTGGTTGACGTGGCTCAAGATGCTGGACCAGTAGGAGGATGGCGGCTTTGACTTTGTGTTCTGCTTGTACTCATGTTTTGATCCCTTGTGATGTGACATCATGTGCCTTCGCAAAGAAGTTGTACCTAGGTGGGTGTTGGACCTCCCACGACTCAGTTTCTTTTTGCACAGGTTGCAAATGGCATCGCTGTTGTCACAGGCAGACACACCAAAAAATTGCCACACTGCTGAGCTCTGCAATGACGGGATTCTGGTGGTGGCAACAGCATGCGTTGACTGGCGTGCTGTCTGGCTGTGCCACTAGCTACTTGCGACGACCTCCCCCTGCTTCCAACTCGTCTCCTCCTCCTCTCTGTCTCCCCATCTGAACTTTCCTCCTGTTCTTCTTCTCTTATAGCAGGCACCCACGTGACATCCACGGATGCATTGTCATCATCAACTGCTTCACTTGTATCTGACAACTCAACAAAGGAAGCAGCACCGGGTACAACATCATCATCATCAGACCGTACGTCCATGTGTGTAATGCTGCCTGACTGGGACATATCCCTGTTATCTACATCCTCTGGCACTAATGTTTGCGCATCACTCATTTCTTCCAATGGATGTGTAAATAACTCTGCTGATGGATCAAGTGAAGCGGCTGTGGTGCTAGTGTTGGTGGTGGCAGCAGGCGGGCGAGTGGTAACTGGAGAGGTGCCCGAAGCTAAGCTGGAGGAGGAGGGTGCGTCTAGGTTCCGAGCGGAAGCTGTAGAAGATTGGGTGTCCTGTGTTAGCCAGTCAACCATGTCCTCAGAACTTTTCAAGTTCAGGGTACGTGGCCTCTAAAAACTGGGCATTATTCTACGGCCAAAGGTAATCACAGCACCACGACCACGACGGCCCCTGCGGGGTGGCCTGCCTCTGCCTGTCATTTTTTTTTCGATTAGTGGTACTATGCGTGCAAGCTACTGTGACACCAGATATGAGTGGCACTGTGCACTGGAAAAAGTTGGCACAGTAGACGCAATAGGCCTCACACACACGCCTGTAGGCAGGCAACTGATATTCAATCAATTACAGTAAAAAAAGGGTTCTTTTATTTCACTGTACACTAGGTTGCACCAGATATGAGTGTCACTGTGCACTGGCAAAAGTTGACAGAGTAGGCGCTGTAGGCCTCACACACATGCCTGTAGGCAGGCAACTGATATTCAATCGATTATAGTCAAAAAAGTGTTGTTTTATGTCACTGTACACTACAGTTGCACCAGATATGACGTATCACTGTGCACTGGCAAAAGTTGGCGGAGTAGATGCAATAGGCTTCACACACACGCCTGTAGGCAGGCAATTGCTATTCAATCTATTACAGTCAAAAAAAGTGTTGTTTTATTTCACTGAGCACAATATAAGATGTGAGCCTGACACAGGCAGGCAACTGAAATTAGATTAAAGGAAAAATGTTTTTTTTTTTTTCAATCTATGGTACACCAACTATGACTGGTGAAACAGAGCAGAATATTAACTGTGAGCCTGACACAGGCAGGCAACTGAAATTAGATTAAAGGAAAAATGGGTTGTTTTTTTTCAATGTATGGTACACCAACTATTACTGGTAAAACAGAGCAGAATATTAGCTGTGAGCCTGACACAGGCAGGCAACTGAGATTAGATTACAGGAAAAAAATGGTTGTTTTCAATGTATGGTACACCACCAGGTATGATTAGTGAAAATAAGCACAATATAAGCTGTTAGGTGTTAGCCTGTCATACACACACGCTGGCAGGCAGGCATATGCAATTAGATTACACAGAAAATAATAAAATAAAATAAATGATGTTCTAGCTTTAAAAAGGGCTTTTTGGGTTGCTGTACTTGCAGCAGATATCAGATGAGTCCTTCAGATCTGTAGTGGAAGCTAAATACACAGCCTGTCTATCTATTTCCCTATTAAATCTCCAGCAGCTACACTATCTGTCCTCTCACAACGAATGCAGCTTCAGAATGATTCTAAAATGTATGCTGTCCTTCAGATGGAAGGCTCTGGAAGGGAGTGTATGCTGCTGGTTGGCTGGAATGTGTCTGCTGACTGTGAGGTGCAGGGTCAAAGTTTCCTCAATGATAAAGAATAGGGGGCGGACCGAAAAGCGCATGTGTCCGCCGTCCGGTGCGAGCGCGAAAGAGCCAAAATCGCCGTGAATAGTCCGCGGGCGAACTGTCCGGGACATCTCTAGTCATAACCCTTTAGAAAGTACATTTGCGAGTTTTCAATCATGTGTCGGTGCTCTGGAAACAGGCACTCTGTATAATTGACTTTAAGCTCAAAAACAGGGCCCTCCATTCTTTGTAAGGTGTTAATTTTGTTTTCGCCATGTACTTAACCCCTGAATAGCACTACGGAATATGTTGGCGCATTACAAATAAAGATAATAATTAATAATCACCTATAATAGTTTTCATAGTGTGTAACACTCCAGCCGCGCATGCACATTGGCGACGGGAGGTTACAAACTCTGAAATATTGCATGCTCATTGTGCAAGTCGCGCATTGCATGCACATTGCGCAACGTGAGTAGCGCATGCGCATTGCGTCCGACGAGCAAAGTAGGCGCAATTCACTGAATGAACCAACTCAAGCAGCACGCATATCGCGCCGCAAGGGGGAGAGAAATGGAGAAAGGGGGAGAGACAGGGGAGAGGGTGGGAGAGAGAAATCGGGGGAGACATGTGGAGAGGGAGGAGAGAGACACGGGAGAGAGATGGGGAAAGGGTGGAAGAGAGATACGGGGGAGAGAGAGAGTGGAGAGAGAGACAGGGGAGAGGGTGGGAGAGAGACATGGGGGAGACGGGAGAGACAGGGGAGAGGGTGGGAGAGAAACATGGGGGAAGTTAGACATGGGGTGAGAAATGGGGGAGAGAGATGGGGGAGGGAAGAAGGGGAAAGAGACACAGGGGATGGAAGGGGCAAGGGAAAGAGAGACAGTGGAGGAAGGGAGGAGGGGAAATAGACACAGGAGAGAGAGGGAGGATGGGGAAATACACACGGGGAGGGAGGGGGAAAGAGACACAAGGGAGAGACTCCACTGGGGTAGTCTGTATTAGAAACTCTAAGATGAGTAAACCTTACAGTGAACCCTCCGAAATGTGCCATTGGACTTAGTGAAGCCAAATATCTGGGTTACACTGTTGGACGAGGGATGGTCAAGCCACAGCTCAACAAAGTGGAAGAAATCCAGAACTGGCCTCGCCCACTGAGAAAGAAGCAAGTGAGGGCCTTTCTGGGAATCGTGAGCTATTACAGGAGGTTTATCCCAGATTTCTCCACAAGAGCCACCCCGCTGACAGAACTCACTAAGAATAAGGCACCTGACGTAGTCAAGTGGAAAAACAACACTGAGGAAGCTTTAGAAGACCTAAAGACTACACTGTGTCAAGGTCCCGTGTTAATAGCCCCTGATTTTGAAAAGGAATTTATCCTACAAACAGATGCTTCAGGGGTAGGACTGGGGGCCGCACTGTCACAGGAGGTGAATAGTGAAGAACATTCTGTCCTGTTCCTTAGCCGCAAGTTGATGCCACGGAAACATAAATATTCTGTAGTAGAGCAAGAATGCCTGGCCATAAAATGGGCTACTGAAGCCCTCCTGTATTACCTATTGGGAAGTAGGTTCACCTTGGGTGAGGACCATGCAAATTTACAGTGGATGCACCAGAACAAGGAGAAAAACAGCCACGTGACGAGATGGTTCCTGCCCATAGTCTCGAGCTGGGGAGGGGGATATGTAACAGAGTCATAGATGGAGTATACGTGGGAGACAGAATGAGCAGAGCCCTGTGTCCACTAGGGGATGACAGTGTTAACAAAGCAGGCTAATCAAGCCCAGCTGGGTTCAGCTTTTAAAGGTCTGGTTAGCACCCAGCTGGGAGAGCTCAGTCTGTGAAAGAGAGCATGTTGTGTGCATCCCTGGGCTCTTCAAAGAAGGCTTTTTAGGGCCTTAGTCCATCAAACTACAATTTTCTTTTTACACCTCTTTGTTTAAAAGCACTTTGTGCATAGTGCTATAAGTTTCTGGGAGTTTTGGTTGTGGTTTTCTTAATTTAATTACATTTTTCATTTTCTGGGAGGCAGGCTCAGCTCTCTATCCCAGGAGAGTGAGCTGTCTCCTGGATACTTTGCCACACCCCTCCCCTACCACTGCACTTTCACTCATGGAGCTTTTAGTTTTTCAGGTTTTGTTAATTATTTCTTTAGTTGGTGTTGGGATTTGTGTTTTTTGGGGAGAGAGAAAAAGAAACATCTTTGTGGGCAGTGGAGGGGAAAATAATTAAAAGTTTTACAAAAAGGCTGCTTAAGACCTTACGCAGAAACACAGAGGGGCTAATAAGATAGAAAGTTTGCAAAGAGAAGAAAAAGGTAGAAAGTTAGAAGGAAGAAAATCTAGTTGGAAAGGAACTCTCTTTGCAAACAACCTCCATGTTTCTGTTCTATTGCAATTAGCAGCTTGCAACAGGGATTTAATCCTTCCACTGCCAGATAACACCACAAGTCTCTCTCCCTCAATTTTGTTTGTTGTATTTTCTCAACTTTTTCTTAAAAACAATAAAAATCATAAAACTAAAAAAACTAAAAATAAACAAAGAAAACAACAAAAATCAAAAAAGGTTGAATCATGAGGGATAAAGCACCTAAGAAGCCTCAGGGGCCAAAAAGGGGAATAATGGCCCCTGAAAATCCAAGCTGCAGCACTGCACTGCATAGGCCCCAGACAGATAAGACAACCCCAGCTCCTGCCAGCAGAGTTACCGCTGTGACAATTACCTGGTTACAGGTGGTTTCTGCTGGCCACAGCAATACCATCACTGGGGCTAAGGGGCAGGTCACCAGGAAACATGGGGTTAAGTTTCAGATGTCTGGGGTTTATAGTATTGAAATATACCTGTGTGCTGCAGCTTATGTCATCAGCCCCGCTGTTAAGGGTAGCAGCAAGCGAAATGTGCAGGAAATCTGTCTTCTTTACCAGCACGCTGGCTGCTGCTCACACACTCATACAGAGGTGCATCACAGTGGGTAGGATTGTATGTCCTAATTGAACCCCTGGAAGGGTTGGGCACAAAAGCTACACTATCAAATGTACCCCCCCCCCTCCTACCAGACTCCATCCTGCGCCCCCACCTGCAAGCTCTAGGGGAAATAAAAACACAGCCCCAGCAAATGGCAACTCCGCCAGTACAGCACCCATCCCTGCTGAGTCCATAACAGCGGGGACCTCAAGGGTCATAGCCCCCCAGAGAGCTTAGGTAAGGAGGCCACTCGTCATACCACCACCACGCCCTCCAAGCCCCCTTCTTCCCCACAAAAGCTATCTGTGTCTGCGGTCTCCAACAAAACTGCAGACACGGGGAAGAATGTCACCGGTCCTCCCAGTGCCACGGCTGTTTCCCCAAAGTCCCATTCTGTCCCCAACATAAAAACATCAGTCAGTGTGGGGGCACAGGATAAGCAGAGGGATAATAACCCCTCTGCAGGAGAGGCAGTTAGTGACAGCTCCTTTTCCAGGAGTGACGTCCCCAGGAAGAGAACACATAAGACCAATAGGGAGGTAGCTGAAAAGTGGGAGGTGCTCTATTTTGGAACACCTCCCCCCAAAAGCAAAAAGAGGAGTAAAACAGCTTCTCCTCATCTGGTGGCATTGTCTGGCCCGTTTATTAGACTCAGTCAGCCGGTGCCAGACCACACACCTCTCCCTCCAGACCTAAAATCGGATAATGTGGATAAGGGTCTGGACGAAACGCAGTGGCAAGAGGGTCCCCCAAGTGAGTCAGGCGAGGACAAGAAAGACCAGGTTCTGCCTTTGGCCTTTGAGGGGGGCCCCAGTAAAGCCAGACTGTCCCACTTTTTAGAGACAGTTGACGCAGATGAGTGTTTGGTTCTCGGGGGGGGGGGGGGGGGGGCTTTTAACTGTACCCTCGATGCTCTGGACCAAAATGGTCCAGAGCCTTACCCGCCTCCCGCGTCAGCCATGCGGGAGCTCATCACCCGCTTCTCCTTAGAGGATGTCTGGCGAGAACAGAACCCAGGGGCATCAGACGGCTTCACCTACGTCAGGGTGAGAGCCGGTCTGGTGACCCACTCACGGATCGATAGACTACATATATCTAGTCACTATATGTCACAAGCCAGTTCTTGTGCCATTAGGCTGACTCCTTTCACAGACCACGCCAACAGCGCCACAAGCTGCCTATTGGCTCGTGACATTGATCTGGGAGTTTTGGATGGACTGGAGGGGTTGCAAGGGGGACTTAGCCACATTAAAACAGTGGTGGGACGTGGGCAAGGTTCATTTGGGACTTCTGTGTCAGGAATATACCAAGAGTGCGAGTGGGAGTTGCGAAGCTGAGCTGAAGTCACTGCGGGGAAGGTGCTCCATCTAGAGCGGAGGCTGTTCACTTGTAGGGGCCAATTCCTGCAGAGCGAGTATGTAGAGAGGAAAGGTGTCCTCTGTGACCTGGAACGACACCAGGCCAAGGGGGCATATGTGCGTAGCCGCTTTGGTTTTCTTAAAGATCTAGACTGCAGCTCGCGCCTCTTCTACTCACTGGAGCAAAAGGGGGGGTAATAGTAGACACATCACCTGTCTTCTAGATGAATACGGTGCCCCCCTTACAGATCCTGAGAGTATCCGGGACAGAGCCCGGATTTTTTATAAAGATCTTTATTCTCCGGATCCTATTTCTCCAGATGCCTGCAGGGTACTATGGGAGGGGCTCACCACAGTCAGTGAGGGTGTAAGGGAGCGGCTTGATGTGCCAATATCTTTTCAAGAGCTCTCTGAAGACCTCCGTGCCATGTCCTGTGAGAAATCTCTAGGACTAGACGGTCTGACTGTAGTGTTTTTCTGATTTTTCTGGGAGACTCTGGGACCTGATTTTCATCTGGTCCTTGTGGAAGCCCTGGAGACTGGGGAGATGCCCCTGTCTTGTCTCAGGGCAGTACTTGCCCTGCTGCCCAAAAAGGGGGATCTCCGCCTTATTAAGAACTGGCGACCGGTCTTGCTGCTCAGCACAGATTATAAGATAGTAGCGAAAGCCATCTCGCGTAGGCTTGGATCTGTGCTGGCAGAATTGGGGCACCCCGACCAGTTCTATGCAATCACGGGCCGGACTATCTTTGACAGTATCTTTCTGGTCCGGCATCTCCTGCAACACTCTCGCTGGACTGGTTTGTCACTCGCCTTTCTCTCCCTAGATCAAGAGAAGGCGTTTGACAGGGTGAACCATGGTTACCTCATAGCCACTCTGCAGGCATAAGGCTTTGGCCCACAATTTGTGGGCTATATAACAACGCTGTACGCCTCTGCAGAGTGTTTACTTAAAATCAATTGGTCCCTAACAGCATCTTTGGTATTTGGACAAGGGGTACGTCAAGGATGTCCCTTGTCTGGACCGTTATATGCACTGGCCATCAAGCCTTTCCTCTGCCTGTTGAGGAAAAGACTCACGGGGCTGGTGCTTAGGTAGCCAGACATGCGGATCGTCCTTTCAGCCTATGCTGAAGATGTGCTCCTCGTGGCCCAGGATCCAGGTGATCTTGAGCTGGCAAAAGAGTGCCAGGAGGTATATTCAGCTGCCTCCTCAGATCAACTGGTCCAAATGCACAGGCCTTATAGAGGGGTCTATACAGGTGGACTCTTTGCCTCCCACATTCCGTAACATCTTGTCCAAAAGCCCTGTGTTTCCCCTCAGGCTCCTCCTGTCCCCAACCTCTCGAGGTTGAGGGACATACCCTCGGCGTGCTTTTTTTTTAGGTCAGCTAACACATTTTACTGTAATTGGCATATTCACTGTCATCACTGTTGTCACAACTGACTTCGCTACCAGTATTCACTTCATCACTCTCACTGTTTTTCTTCACTTTCCTCCCATCCAGTGCATTTGACAATTTTTTTGAACCCCTGATGATGGACTTTGATGATATTCTTTACCATGAAGTGATAAGCCATTGGCACAGAAGTGTAGCTGACGGCTTTTTAATTTTGCCAGACGGTATGAGAGCATGATCCCCTTCCCAAAGCTAATCTGTTTTGGAGGTTGTCTTTGAACAGCTTGTTCACAATGACATCAAGCACTTGTAGCTTTGAAGTCATGCCACCGGGTATAATAAGGAGGCCTGTCTTCTATACAGCCAGTTTATTATTTACTTCAGGAGTGAGATGACCCTTAAAAGCATCAAAAACTAGCATGGATCTCTTAGGGCCTCATTCTAATCTGAGCTGCAAAATGGCGGCGACTTTGCGATTGCTTGCGATGGGGCTTCGGCCCTAGTAGCCCTACGTCTATGTTGGTACTCAAATGGACGGCGCTGCAAAGAGGTCCCTCTTACGGCCGCTCGTAAAACATGCAATCGGCCGTAAGCCTTGGCAGGCTTGAATAGTATTGCGGCAACCAACATTAACTCCCACATGCTGCAGGGTCTCGATCGGGACCCTGCACTGTCCCCCTTGAACCCCTTGCTGCAGGGGTGTGGATCGGAACCCCTGCAGCATTTACAAATGTTAAATTCCCCACAGTGGGTCCTTAAAGGGCTTGTGGCACACAAATGGTTGCCCCAAGCCACAGGGGTACTGTAAGTACCTGCGGTACCTAACATTAACCCCGGTCAATGCTGGGGGTCCCCATTGGGACCCCTACAGTGTCCCTACATTAACCCCATAATGTAGGGGTCCCAATCATGTCCCCTGCAGTGTTCTTACATTAACCTTATAATAAGGGGTCCCGATCAGACCCCCTGCAGTGTCCCCACATTAACCCCTTACTGTAGGGGTCTCGATTGGGGTCAACATACTTGTAGGGATTCATTGTTTTATTTATTGTGGGTCCTTTAAGGACCTTTAATGTCCTTTCAGGACCCGTGGCAGGATATTTAAAATTTTGAAGTGCCCTGCAGCAAGGGTGGCTTGATTGGGAGCAGTGGGGAGGCTACATAAGGGCTCAAGCCCTTTGTGACTCCTCCTTGCGGTAAGTAAACTGCGGCTCGATTTGAACCATTTCTGGGCTTGACAGGAGGGTGATCGTAGCATTAAAATAGGGATTTGGGCTTTCTTGCGGCCGAAACTCCGGCCGCGTAAGATCAAAGGCTTTGACAGAAGTAAGCTGTGATTGTGCTCATTGCCAGTTAATTTGCCTAGATGGCCGTAAGCCGCCGGAGGCCGCCATTAGAATAGCTAAATAGCTTGCGGCGGCCTCTTGCGGCTACTTTTTTCCAAGTCGTAGCGTTAGAATGAGACCCTAGTGAGCAGAGCTCCAGGTCTGCAATTCCAAACTACAGACAGCCAGTCAACCATCAGTTCCGTCGTCATCCAGCCTTTTTCCTGGCAACGAATCACTAAGCCCTCAGGAATGTTTTCTTTGGGCAAATTTTTTTTGCTTCAGTATAACATAGGGGGTAACTTTCCTCCATCAGCAGTAACAGCTAAAATCACTGTTACTGTCACTGTTTTTCATTGACGGTTGTTCTTAATGTGACACTTTTAGCCCTTTCTGGTCTACTGTCGTATTGCTTGGCATGTCGAAAAATACAGGCATCTCGTCAGCATTGCCAATCTGGTGTAATGGGTATGAGTGACGCTGCAGCAATTGGATGACATACCAAATCTGCTGGGTGTTTCTGTGCTAATGAAGTGCTTCTCCTCATAAATCGACGGCACCAACCAATACTCACATGGAATTTCTTCTTGTTTATTTTTAAGGTTCTTGCAGTTTCCAAGGCCTTCAGTTGTATTACTTCTCGTGAAATAGGCACCCCATCTTTTCTCATATCTTCCACGAAGGAAAAAAAAAACAGCTTCAATTTCTCGATATTTGTCATGGTTTGGTACCCTGAAAGATTTTCCATTTGAAACTGAATTTTTCAATTTCTGCTCTGAAGCAACCCAACGTCGCACATTAGATTCGTCCAATCCATATTTTGTTCCACCCTCTCTGTTGCTTGTGGTTTTAGCATAATTAACAACTGCAAGTTTGAAACTTGCATCATAACTACGTCTCATGCCTAGGCTTGATGATGCTTTTCTCTCGAAGTGATCAGCCATAACTGTGAGAAACAATCTTTCTAATCAGTACTGTATCTATGGTAACTTCTTTTGCGGGTTACACACCAAATACCATAGCTCGCAAAACGTTAGAATCGCTAAAACTGCAAATCGCTATTCAATTGCTACAATTCTGCAGACTCAAGCCCGCAAATAGGCAATCATATTTACGGTCAGGAATATAAGCGAATATAAGCCGCACCCATAATTTACAAGCTCGGAAATCTAAAAAAAACTGCAGTTTATATTCGGGCCAATACAATAAGCATAGCGCCTTTGCTTTTTTGGCTTAGTTAAAAGTATTGACTGATGAAATCTCTCTAAAGCTGGGGCTTTCCATTCCAGACTTTGATACTGCTCTTAGTTCCTAATTTCTAATCTGAAAGAGGAGATTCATTTTTTAAGTCTTGAATATCTCCTTTAGTGCTGGGTGCAGAAGTCTCTATTCCAGTGTTTGGTAATTGTTTATCTAGAGTAGCGAGGTGTTAGAAAGAATGCATATTTCGTTTTATAGTGGAATTATCCTTTTTCTTATTCAAGGAATGGCTTCCAGCCATTTTTCTTTTTTGCAGACATTATAATTTCAGTTGGCAACTAGATGGCAGAGTAAACAGACAAGTTGTAAACAAAGATATTCACTCTTCCTGTACTGACTTTTCAACAAGAAAAAGTTATCTCAGTTCCAAAGTAATTGTGTATTTATAGCCTTATAAAGCAGTATAGTCTGTATACATTTTTCATAGTCTCCCACATAAAAGGCATAATTACATCTTTATGAAAGATAAGCTGTTGGGTCTTCTCTTGACAAAATCCACAATTATACAGCTTATTGTGTTCTATATCTTCAAATTATTACACAGACTAGGAGCTCCATTTAATTGAGCAAAATGGAGATCTGGGAGTGAAGTTGCAAGCTATTTTGCTATTTAATTGGCATCTTTTTGCGGGCTTGGGCGGCTTCCGTGTTACGGCCTTGAAAAAAATGGCGCTGATCAAACTTGTAACTTACAGCCTCCACAAGCCTTTGATCTGTCACTTTCGCAAGGCTAAAATCGCAAATAGAGCCCTAGATCTTCAGTAGTGTAAGGCATCTTGATTAGAGCTGTATAGGTTTGACACAGACAGGCAATATGAGTCTTTATCAACCTTAAGTATGGATGTTGATTATCAGTGTTTGAAAGTCCCCTTTGTTCTGGTTCAGCAGCAAATCTCAGGGGAAAAAGTTTCCAACCGTAATTTTTTAAAGGCAGCTGTGTCCTCCTTTGTGCAATCCTGTCATATATATATTTTTTTACTAAACCTTTTGTTTCATAAATCACTTTAGATTGTATGTTTGTGAGTTATAAATCTTGTAAGGTGCTTTGAAAAAAGCACCACGTATGAAAGATTTTAAAAACAAAGAGTCCGATTCAATTGCAAGTCCGCATCTTCCGGTATCTAGGCCGTATGCCTGCGGGCGTGCTGCGGGTTCCTGTTTGTCTCCGATTCCTGAGCTATTCAACTGAGCAAGGCCTCAAGTTACGGGCCAAAGCCTCAAGCCTGTAAACCCCTCCAGCGGCGTCAAACTGTTAATGGGCTAGCCGAGATGCGATCCGCTGTTACGATGTAATCACGGTATAACGTAGTGCGACACAGGCCTCTCAGCCAATAGAAAGCGCTCTAGCCGCAGATGATTGACAGAGGGAGATTATAAAGTTGCATTGCACCCGCCCATGGGTTGACTGTGTTGTATTTTCTTCCAAAGTAGCACGCAGGTCCCGGAGTTGGAGGTTGCTTACAGAGAGAGAGAGAGAGTAGGCGATTACTGAGAGCAATAAATTGCAGTTTTGTGTATTTCTATTAGTCTATATATGATTATACACTTAATCCTTGTTTACACATATGTACACATTACACATAATAGCAATACACATAAATTAAAGAACACACATAGAGACACATAGAGCTAGGTCACTCCATCCACACTCCCCCTCCCACCCCCATACTTTAACAGTTATTAAATACACTTAATACACACATTTTTTATTTTCCTTAATATATATACAGCCAAACTTCTTTCTAATTTATCCTTTATTCCTTTTGGGATTTAAATGGACGGAGGAGAGAGGAGGGAGGAGGAGATGAGGAGAGGCAAGGAGGAGTGAGAGGAGAGAGAGGTGGCCCTGGGGTGTGGTGGAGGAGAGGAGGAGGTGAGGAGTGATGGAGAGGTGGCGGAGGAGGTGGAGGAGGTGGCAGAGGAGGAGGAGGTGGTGGAGGAGGTGGCGGAGGAGGTGGAGGAAGTGCAGGCGGAGGAAGTGGCGGAGGAGGCGGTGGAAGTGGTGGAGGAGAGTGGAGAGAGAAGTCAGGACAGGGCCTAGGGCCCAGGCATGGAAGGCCTAGGCCCAGGCATGGAATGAGGTAGCAGCACTAAGAACAGTGCAAAGGAATGTGAGGTCCATCAAGCACTGTTTTGACTGTGCTCTATAATGAATGGGAGAGGGTGGCTAAGGACCTTCTCAGCCAGGTGCCCACAAATGGAGCTTCAGACCTGGTGGCCCAGCAGGACCCACCCTCCATGTCAGGTGAATGCAGCTACATGTACATCACACACACCACACATGTACATGATGACCAACAAGGACACTGACATGTCAGCTTTATAGAATTAACAAGGGATAGATGGAAGACAAATCACTGTCATTCATGGACACAAAAACAGTAATCAATCATGTGAAGATCTCCAACACTTCCTGCTTTTTAGCTACAGGAATTCCCCTTTTAATGCTGGCTATCTTCTCAGAAGGAATGGGCCTCTCAGTGACCGGCGGTCATATGAATCCCTCTTATAGAAACACACCATTCTCTATGTATTCCAGAAAGCATCATTTTATTATGGACTTACTCACAGCATTTCCAAACAGCCAGTGGCCCCAGACAAAAGGATTTTCCTCCTCCAGTTATATCACAGTGGGCTGAACTCATTCAAATCCCCTGCCCAGATTAGCATCTCCCAATAATATCAGTGAACCACTGGGGGCTTGGCTTGCCCACCTTAGGGGGGTGGATAACTTGGCCAATCCCACATGGCATCATAGCGGCAAACAGAACAAAGGGCCTGTAATTACCCCAACTTCCTGCAGTGACATCTTGTGAACAAGAATTGGAATTACATGTCCTTTGACAAAATGTCTACAGGATCCAAAAGTCCCCTGGTCAGAAAAACAGATCTTCACAACCACTCCCTCCCGCGACTCAGCGAAGAGGGGGTAATCTTGGTGGATTGCCCCTGATGAGCGGGCTGATCACCGCTCCTCTTGTCGGGACAGCCCAACGGCATTCTGGTTGGCACTTCCCCGTCTGTGTTTAATTACAAAGTCCTGTGCCTGGAGCACAAGACTCCCCCGCAGCAGCCTCCCATTGTCTCCAGCTACTTGGTGAAGCCAGCACAGAGGGTTGTGGTCTGTGATCAATGTAAAAGGACGTCCATACAAATACACTACCACCAAGCACTCTTTCTCGATGGCTGTGTAGGCTACTTTGACCTATTGATATGGTCAGTTCTGTGGATGTGACGATCAGGGTCTACCTCTATTCTATAGGTGGCTTCCCCAATCTTCCTTACTACCTAAAAGGCCCCTTCCCAGGAGGCTTGCAACTTGTTCTGGGGATGGGGGATGAGAAGTCTTGAAGCCTTGAAAGATCAAATTCTCCGGGAAGCTGTAAGTTCCAGGTTTAACCATCGCAAAGTTTTCAAGGCTATAACCCGTAACCCGCTCAGAGCCCGCAAAAAAACGCAAATTAACTTACGGCCTCACTTATGGGCTACAGTAACTAATGATAGCTCAATTGAATGATGCAGGGTCCTCTACTTTTTGCCATGTGTTTAATATTGTTTGTTTTTTTTAAGTTGTATTTAACCCCCATATAGCACTATGGAATATGTTGGCATGTTACAAAAAACGGACAGGAAGAAGAAGACTAGACCTGATTTTGAAATAAAGTCTGAATTCTAGCATTTCAGCCATAAGACTCTGTGGCTAGCCACCAGGAATTCAATTACACCATTGGAGAGCTTGGTAATATCCACTGAGGCTTCTAACATGAAATCAATAGCCAGCTTTTATTTCCTTATCCCATTTACTAGGGCATCTTCAATAGGAGTAGCCATCCTTTTTTTATTTTTTTTTCAAATTTGTTATTGAGCATAGACAACAATTGTTACAATTTTCATACTGCAATATCAATGAAAGTATAAAATGAACCAATAACAGTTGTTAAGCATAGTAGCAAAAGATACTGTATACCAAAATAATTTCTAAAGAAATTTACACACGTCATAAAATACAAAGCCATTTGTCTATAATGTCCACATTTTCCAAATTTTCCATTTCTTTTGCCTTTTATATCCAACATTCTCCTGAACTGTTTCCTTAGAAGATAACAATTTGTAAATATTTCTCTGTTAGCTTCTTGTATTTTTTAATGGACCAAATTATTTCTATAGCATTATTAAAACAAAACAAAGAAAAAAAAGTTTTAAACCTTCCTCAACAGTATTAAACAAAACTTAACACATGGTCACAGACATATCCAAACCTCTTGTACTGTACCTCCATTTTCATATAGTGTCCCTGGAGCTCCTCCGTCCGAGAGTCCCCAACCTCCCTCAACACCTCATCCTCCTCCCTGGTTATGTAATGTGGATGCGCCCTATCTGATTATTTTAGGAATATATTCCCTGAGTATTCCACCCAAGCCCTCCATATGTCCAAATAAATCTGCATTGTATTCACTAACAGGTGGGATATTCTCTCATTTATTGTGATAAAGTTCATTTTATTCTTAATCATCTGGAAATCTAGAACCCTGGATTTCCAATTTCTTGCTATGTGGCTCTTGATTGCGAGAGCCAAGAATTGGAATAACTTCTTTTAAGAGGATGATAGGGTCCTGTGGAGAACTCCCAGAAGGTACGCCATAACAGTATGATTTATGGGGGTATGAAATATCTCTGAGGCTAGCTGTGTTACATTTTCCCATATCTCTTGTACCTTAGGGCAAGTCCACCATATATGTATGAATGACCCAACCTCGGGGCAGCCTCTATAGCAATTTGGACTTTCCAATGTTTTTGGGGGGTGATATATGCCATGTGTAATACCTTTATCGAGGTCTCCAATATACTGTAGTTAAGCGAGCATCTGAATATTGTGGACCAGGAAGTTTCCCATTTGTCCAAAGCCCACTGCGTGGAGAGATCTGTTTCCAATCTTTGATATATTTATCTTTTATAAGTGTGTCACGTATATTACATTCACTGTAGAGATCACCTATAATTCCTTTAGAAAGGGGAGAGTCTCTACAAATTCTGGAGAACCAGTTCAATTCAGGTTTGCTCTTAAATAATTGAGTGTAAAAAGTGCTTAATCTAAAGTAATTATAATGCTCCTTTTTTGGGATATCATATGTATCTTTAATTTCCTCATAAGTAAAGATGTGGCCCTTCTTCCACCATGTGCCTACTCTGTCTAGTTGTTTTGACTTCCACCATTGAATGGACATTTTGCCCATCCCTCCTGGGAAGAGGGGGTAATGAATAGTAGGAGTCATGTACGAGGTAGTATGGACATTTTTTGTGTGTGTTCTTGCCCATTTCCAACACGCTATAGTGTGTTTAATTATTGAGTTTGGGGGATTTCTCAGTGCAGAGGGAAGTTCATCCAGCCAACCAATCATGTCCCACAAATAAGGTTGTATACTATAATTCTCTATGAATATCCACGCTGAGGGGTGCGATTTAACATGTGCTATCGCTAATAATGATAATTGAGCTGCTTTAAAGTACAACTTGAAATTCGGGCAGAACAAGCCACCGCGTGTTTTGTGTTTGTACATGATCTGTTTTGAAATTCTTGCTGGACCATTTTGCCAAATTAATCTGAAGATTTGCCTCTGTAGGTTCATTAATTCCTGTGAAATTATCAGGATAGGTAGCATCCTGAACATGTATAGTATTCTGGGAAGTAAATTCATTTTACCTGTGTTTATTCCTCCTAGCTAAGACAGATGAAGATTTGCCCGTTTATTTAAATCAGATAAAAGTGTTTTTTTTTTTTTATAAAGGAGTATAATTAGCTTGATATAGTTCTTCTATCTTGGGAGTCAGATTAATTCTGAGAAACTTAATACTCTTGGTGGTCCAATTAAATTAATGTGTTACACTAAGAAGCTCCTTCTCCTTTGTTGTGAGATCTATCACTTGTGCTTCTGTCTTGTCTAAATGTATTTTAAGCCCTGAGAAGTTGCTAAAGCTATCTATGGTTTGCTTTAGCCTTGGGATGGAGCTCACCGGCTCTGAAAGGGTACTGAGTAGGTCATCCACAAAAAATATATTTTAAAATGATGATGGCCTATTGTATACCCTTTATGTCCGTGTTTGCTCTGATAGCTTGAGCCAAGGGTTCCATGGCAATAGCGAAGAGAAGAGGTGACAAAGGGCACCCTTGTCTAGTGCCCCTTTGGATAATAATGAGTTGTTTTTCCTTTCCTGGCAGTTTCAGTGTAGCTATTGGGGAGTTATAGTAAGTTATAATCAAATTCATGAAGTGCCCTTCAAAACCAAATTTCTTAAGAGAGGCATAGAGATATGGCCAATCCAGGAAGGTGAAGGCCTTTTCGAAGGCTAGAAAACTGGCTGTTTTTTATTTGTTTTTTTGTATGATAAATCCCACCTGATCATTATGTAATTCATTTGGGAAGGAAGGTGGATATCCTGTCCGCCAGTATTTTTAAATCCCCATTTAGCAAGGAGATTGGTCTATAATTTTTGGTTTCTAAAGGGTCCAGGCCTTTCTTAGGAAAGAGCACTATTTCAGCCATGGTCAATTTGGGAGAGGTTTGTTGGCTTTCTAAAACTGCATTGTATAATGTAACCAAATGGGGTGCCAATATGGCTATATATTTTTTTATAATATAGAATAGTAAACCGATCTGGGCCTGGAGATTTACCCAGTTTGGATTTTTTTATTACTTCTCTAATCTTTTCTTATGTTACTTCATTATTAAGTAGTTTAACCTCCCTGGCGGTATGAGTATGTCAGTATTTAGAATGTTAAAGTGTACATTCAAAAATACTGACATAATCATACCGCACTTTCCTGCTTACCCTCCTCCCTTTTCTCCCCCAAGTAAGACCTTTATCCCTTGTGTGGTGACACCTCTCTATTTCTGATATTATTCAATTGATCCTATTCTCTAAAGTGTGATGAGATCATAAAAACTTTATTATTCAGCTCCATAGAACAACATAGAGAATGGAAAGGTTTCACATGCTATTTATTTTGATTGTTTATGTAGTTTTATTTCGTGGCACACATTTTATTATGGTTGCCTTTATATTTAATTTATTGAGTTTATATTTAATTGCATAATTTATGCTGATTGTACATGTGTGATATGGGATGGTGGGTGAGATGGTGGGTGAGAGGGTGGGTGAGAGGGAGGGTAATATGCAGGCAGAAATAACTTGGGTTCCCTGCTGCAAAGTGTCACTGGAATTCTCTGTTAAATTCATGTTGTATGCATGATATGTGTTCTCTGTGTTTCAATATATATATCCTGAATATGTACAACCAATGTGAGTATATATATATATATATATATATATATATATATATATATATATAACATATATAGTTGTGAGCATGCGAGTTGTTGCTAACGCTTGCGGGCTCGCGCAGCGAACCAAGGCCCTCGCAAACCGAGGGCAGTGGCCGAGGGCCTCAGTTTCTGGCATGGAGCGCCGAAGGCGCACTATCACGACCCACTCTCTGGCTGGGGTCTGCTGACTTGATTTGGGTTACTCTGGACCTTGGAGCCTTTTTGATTACAGGAACATCATGTCTCAGCCCTTGGTTTAGACTGAGCAATATTGACAGTAAGTCTGACGAATCTTACTGCAAGCATATGTCCCTGGGTAAATAATACATCTGCACACAAAGTCTTGATGAAAATTATGAACAACTTCTTTATTTTTCCACAAGTATTTAAACAACTCACAAAACCAGTACAGGGAGTGGCTACTCTTAGTCAAACCCTCATTCCCCTCTGGCCATTCTCACAGAAGTAATTTGTGGGAACTTATTAGTCTCCTCCCCCAGTGCCTTCCCACTAGGTGTGGCTACAAGCTCATTCTCTCCCTGTCTGTGGAGAGAGTAACATCTCTGCCCTGGCCTATGGCCCTAGTATTGAGGCTGGAAGCCCCTGTACTATCCCATTGTCCTACGGTGCCTGGCAGTCTGGCAAATCTCTTTGTTCTGGCCTTGCTATCACTTCAAGTGTTTACTCTAAAGACCATATGGCCAACTCCTGACTGAGAGTTTATACAATGGGGGAGGGTTGACTAATTAAAACATAACTATCACTCCCCAATACAATATACAATATAACACTAACATATTATCCCCCATAACACAATATACAGATGGTGGCGATTGGTATATAACCGTCCAGTCCCAATATAGGCCACTGCTGCCAGTCTCAAGATGGCCCCAGCATAGTTCACTCCAAATCCAATATGGCCCCTGGGTGATTCATGACAACACCTCCCCAAGCGTGGCAGGAAACATCCCTGATTTTTCCAGCTACGCTGATCAGTCATGAATGTGCTGGTTTGGCCCTCTGTATGCTATGCCAGTTCTTGTCTGTCCCAAGGTGCAGAGTAAAAACCTCCCCCAGCCCTTGGCCTTGCTCCCACTGTATAGAGCAAATTGCTCTTCCCATTCACACCCACCCAAATAGTCCAGGGTACCTCCCCAATAATCTGGTATCCCAGAGTACAACAGGTGGGCCACAGTTTCTGTCCCATAGCAACTCTGTTCCCCCCAGCCAGTCCCCACCGATGGGCTGGGATCTCTAATACAGTCTCTGGGCCTATGGGATCGCAAAGGGACAGCTCCTCTTGGCTTCCTTCCTCTGGTCCAGCTGTTTCCGTTGCTGCTTGAGGAGCTACGCTGCTCCCACCCAAGCTGTGCTTACACTCCTCCATTGCCCGGGGTTGAGCAACTTTATCCCAGTCCTTTCTGTTGAACTGGGTCTTTGGAGTGGTGTCTGTTCCAGTGGGCCCCTGGACAATGGTTATCCAGGGTATCTCCCCACTTGGTACACCCTCTGTCATGGTGCCACTCTGCACCCATAATGCTTTTGCCAAAGCTGGCATGCTTGCTGCCCTGGCCTGGCTCTTTGTGCCCCTGACACTCTCTTGCTGTGGGAGGTCAGGTTCCCTGTAGCCAGAAACCAATTCTTTTCCCTCCCCACAGTCTCTTAAACAACCCTCCTGGGCTCTGTGCTTCACTAGCACCTCTGGGGACAACTCCCCTGGACTGTCAGGGTACAGACAGTGGTTATCTGATGCAGGCTGGGGAATCTCATCATTCCCTTCCAGCCTGGCCTCCAAGGCTCCCTTCCCACCGTCCATCACATAATAATCCAGAGCCTCTGGCTCCATTAGCAGTTCTGGCCAACACACTTTGCCTAGAACTTCTGAGGGCAGACTTAACTTATCTGGCCCTAGCTTGTGAACAGTTCCCACTTCCTCTGGGATTAAATCTCTTGGGGTATCAGGGGGCAGACATGGATTATCTGACCCCACCCAGGGAACATTCCACTGGGTCTCTGGCTCTTGGGGCTGGTGACTAGGCCCTGACACAGTTACTGCATGTTCTAGGGGCAAACATTCTCCATCCCCAGGAGTTGGCAAAGGAACAGTGTTTACCCCTTCCCACTCCTCACTTTGTTTACAGTCTAGAAATGCCTCTCCCCAGTTCCAGTGAGCATACTCACTCTGGTACATACCGTCTGAGTTGTAAAAATACTTCTTGGGTATCGCATCCCACAATTCCACATACTCAGCCTCCAGTTGCAGCTCTTGCTGAATCAGGGGTTCCAGCAAAGGAGCCTCCGGGAACCATGCTTCCAGTCCCAGACCCCGGCAGCGTTCAACAAACAAGTTATTATGCCTCCTTGCAGTTCCCATGCCACATTCCGGATCACCATTCAGAATCTCACCGACCCCATATTCTAGATCCAAACGAAAATAGAGATCCTCTCTCCGGCCACCCTGGGTGATTCATGACACGCACCATGCCAGCAACTGCGACCCTCACAAACTTCACGTCGCAACGCAAACAACATGACACACCAATTACGACACTCGCTTAATTTTAGGACCAACGCAAACAACATACGACACACGTTAACACACATTACGGCCTCGCAACACTCGGACGCAACTCGCGAACATTACAAAATTCAAAACACAATACATACACACACCACATACATAAAAAGCTTACCTACAGCAAGAGGTAGCATCCAGGAACTCAAAAATGCAACTTACACCTTCATTTCACTCAAAATAAAAGAGTTTAGACACTAAAAAATTTGCTAAGCGAGAGAAAAAATGGCCGCCGAACAAAACGAAAATGAGGCTACACACGCAAACACCATACGAGACACGTTACCAGACATTACGACCTCGCAAACATCGGACGCAACACACCGACATACAAACATTTAAAACACAATAAATACACACAACACACACATAAAAAGCTTACCTACAGCAAGAGGAACCATCCAGCACCTCAAAAAAACAAGTTACACCTTCATTTAAATAAAAATAAAACACTTTAGACACTTATCAAATCGCTAAGCGAGAAAAAAAATGTCCGACGAACAAAACGAAAACGAGGCTACAGCACTCTCAACACGTAAAACACCACAACACACTCGCAAAAAACCACACGACACTCGAAAACCACCACGAAGCACCTACGGATAATCCGCAAAGACGCATACCACAGATAACCCGCCATTTTACACCAATGCGGAAGTACACCACTACGCTAACGGTTTCGTCTCGCGCTTGCACAGTATTACACTGCACACATTCACCACGCTTACACAGCAGCTCCACACCACTAATGGTGCAGCAACCTCAAAACACATTGACCGCTCTTCAACATAATGCTTCAAAATAGGTAAAGTATATTCATTTATTAATGTATTATATATTTGATTATTACACACCAAACAGCATTAGCTACCTTACAATTTCATTGCCGTAATTTTTTGACGGGCAATTCGCTAGTATATATATATATATATATATATACAGTATCTCTCAAAAGGGAGTACACCCCTCACAGTTTTGTAAATATTTTATATCTTTTCATGTGACAACACTGAGAAATGACACTCTGCTACAATGTAAAGTAGTAAGTGTACAGCCTGTATAACAGTGTACATTTGCTGTCCCCTCGAAATAAGGCAACACGATAGCATTTGTTTGGGAATTTATATGCATACAACAGATGTGAATAAAGTTAACAAGGGCCTCATTCAAATGCGATTTTACCAATTGAATAGGGCTCTATATAAGTACATTGCATATTTTTTTTACAGAAGTTTTTAGTTAGTGAATTTCTATCCAAAAGCAAGCTCTTCACTAACGAAAAACTTATGTAAAAAAGAAATGCTATGGGGCCTCATTCAAATCGCATTTGAATGAGGCCCCATGTGTGTAAAAGCATCAGTCATCAGTGTTGCACTATTATATGTTTTTCTATGTTTTACATGCCCATAAAGAGGAGATATTTAAAGCAAGGAAGTGAATCTTTATTCATACACAGAACTTTCCTGATGTATTGTGTAATATAGTATAATACCTAAGTAATCTGCAATGCATTTTTTTTTTTAAACTCAGGAGCATGGGTGTAGGAGCCAAAGAAAATCTGGGGGGATACTGCATATAGTATAGAAATACCACATAATTGATTCTCTACACATAAACACTGAAAAATCTGGGGGGATATTTGTCCTCCCCAGTTCCTACACCCATACTCGGGAGCAATAATTGTCACATTTGTTTACCTAAATTGCTTATATTGGAATCTTGCTGCTTGGGCTTTTCCTTGGTCTGTTTTTCCATCTGCTTTCTTCCACTTACCTCACTTTGTGACCTTGTCACTTTTCCCCAATGACCCCATCCTAGATGCTATATAGGGAAACAGAGCTTACATATGTTCTGTCATGCATTTAAAGGAAAGCTGCCAGGTGGTTATAGTAATTAAATATTTGCAAAATATCAGTTTTTATTGCTGTCATATATGATAACTTGACTTATGCAAGAAATCTTGCAAGTGAAAAATTCAAGTAAGCACTAACGTAGTTATAACATTTGACCTGAAAACCCTTATGCGTGATCACTATATATGAACTGTTCCCTTTGTCTATGGGAGATTTTACCTAAACTGCTACTACACAGCTCCAGTGGGAGTTAATGAAAATCCTATTTGTTCTGGTAAGGCTTTGCAATTGCTGGCAATGAGAAAAATCCTTACATGAAAACTCAACCTCCCCTTCTAGATTGCTACCTTGTCGTGGTGAAGGGGCTTGCATACATCAATGAAACTGTAGGCTATACCATGTAGGGTCAACCAAGATGGGCAGGTCATAGTATAAAGGCCATACAAATTAAGGTCCACTGGAGAAGGAACTGGTAACCCACTCAAGTATATTTGCAGAGAAAACCATATGGATAAGCAAAGCCAAAAATACAGTCAGACACAAATAATGGACTGAACAACAAACTAAACTTCCTGCCAAAGCAGAAAAAATCCTTAAGAGAACACTTACAAGACACTTAAGGAGCTATGAGTGTCCCAGTATGAGAACAAAATGCCTAAAGGAGCATTTTTCAAGACACTGATAATATACAATTTAAGATTTCAAAAGGTTAAAAACACCCCTCTACAACAAAACTAAAGAAAAATCAACTAAATAACAATGTCAATTACAAATACAGTACCTGCTTACATACTTAAACAAAGACACCAAACTAATGCTAAATAACACCTGATTAATACAGAGCTCCAGGGGTTAATGCCTACTACCTGTAACCCACACACCTGTGTATCAACATAGAATGTTATGTGTCTGAACTGCATGTGCAAGAATAATAAATTACATCAATGTTTCAGTGGAAAACACATAGCTATATAGACAAAGTGTTGCAATATTTATTGATGTTTTTTAACATTACTGGAATTGTTCTGAGAATGACTGTGTTTCTGGGTTCTGACTCAGGCTCTGAATTCACACCTGTTTTAGTGTCACATAAGGATCCTTACAAGTCTTGTGAGCTATTTCTGTTACATGACAACACCCTGGCTACATCTCAGTAAGTTCTACATGAAATAACATGTGGCAGCCATGTAATAGCTACTTACATTCTTATAAAAACTCCTTTAACTACACGTCAGCCTTGTGGAAGATCCTACAGAGCCATGTAATCGACTGAAGTTTGCAGGTCACAAATCATAAAATGTAAAAAAGAAAAGTATGCATGCATGATTTTTTAAATGCAATAAAACACCTTTATTATACTTTGAACATTTAAAATATTATAAGCTGACACTCATAGAATAACTGATATGATTGGCAGGGAAATAATAGAGCTCGATCCACTGTAGTCAGTTTTTTTCCCCAAAAATTATCTTTTGAATGACTAAGCATGATAAACAGCAAAGGTTTTTAAGTAAAAAAAAAATATATACAACATTTATATTTTTAGATTTTATATACAATTGCTCTTTACTGCAGGCATCCATTTTCTTGTGTTAGCTGATTTTCCTGGTTTACACAGGTATAGAAAATTATCTGGTTTGTGAGAGATTCTACATTTAAAATGAGGGAGTGCAATGGATACCTTTCCGTGCCTGGTTAGTTAGCTACATAAGCAATGTGCCATAAAACAGTAACTGCTGAATCAGCACACCAGAGGATTCCACCATTTAAATACTCATTCCGGATTTGAGGAGGGTGTTCTCGGTTCCGGGACATGCTACCAGGAAAGAATCTGAGGCTGTGGAATAAAGATTTTCATTCAAGTAATAGAGAGTCTCCGATCCAGAGAAATATAGCTTTACATGCATATATTTCCTATTAGACTGTAACACTTTATTCAGGGAGTAGGTTATGCATGTCTATGGCTCAAAGCAAAAGGACATTGTGGAACATTAACTTTGAGCAAACATGAAGGAACTTTGAATTATTATTATTTTTTTAACAAATATAAAAATACATACAATAAAACAAACATACATAAACACCTACTACGTATACAATGGGAGGTTTTATACATAGACCAAAAAAAAAAAGGAAATGGAAAGGAAAGACCACATTGGGAGAACAGTATGTTGGAACCAAACATTATTATACAGATTAGATACATAGTAGATATTATATAACAGTCCCAAAACTGCCAGTTGGATATTAATCCCTTTTTCGTTATGTTATATAAATAGCCCTCCTTCATCATATCTTGGTTATTACTAATTATATTTACTACTTCATTCCAAGAAGGGATTAAGGGTTGATTCCAGTACTTTATTAAAAGACATTTCACGATTAATAGGGTTTGAGATTAAATATTGTCCTTGAGGGGCTAACAAATTTAAATCTATATGCAAAATAACTACTTGGGGACTACAAGGGATCTGCTTACCCATCATCCTTAATAGCTATGTGCAACATGTTAACCATAAAGTCTTTTCCTTATCACACTCCCACCAAACATGCAGTACAGTGCCTTGCATCCCGCAACCTTTCCAGCATAAATCGACTAACTGGGGGTCTATTTTTTTCATAACCTGAGGGACTAAATACCACCTCTGAACTGTTTGAAAGTATAATTAAAAATAGGTGACATTAATTGTGGATGTTTTAACCAATCTAAGAGCCCCTACCAGGTATGTTTCTTTAAGTCTAGGTTCCAAGCCTTTATACCTGGATTTCTTAAATGTAATGTTGTCTAGAATTATGTGTACATCCTCACCTTTAATCAGAAATTCTTCCATCTTTAACATTTTATCCATATTAGAATGCTTAAATCTCCAGTGGTATAAAAGCAGTTTTACTTCATCTAAATTTGTTCTGAATCTCAGCTATGTCCAGTAGGATGCATTCAAAGTATAAATTTCCTATAGGCCTAATCCCATTTTTTTTCCAGGAAGCTAATTCTAAATATTTCCCTTTAATTGATACTATTTCTATGGGTGCTGATAGAGAGTGAACATGTATTATTTGCATTTTAGCTCTATTTTTGTACCAACATTTCAGCATGATCTTATGCCGCTTGTGAAATTTTTAGATTATATTAGATCTATTAGGGAGCCATAAGATGGTTTGAATAGATAAGTCCCCTACTAGGTCCTCTTCTAACTTTTTTCAAATAGTTTTTTTATGTTGGAAATTCCAACTTACCAAATGTGAGATTACAATGTTATTGTGAATTTATTTTATTGAGGGTGAACCTGTGCCTCCCTAAATATTTTTTTTATTCTCGCTTTTTTGCCAAAATATATATAGCTGTCTAAAAGGTTTTGAATTAGCCTTTGAATTAGGTAGTTTTTCAGGAATGCATCTAAATAGATATGTTCCTTTTGGAATAATACTCATATTAATGGAGCAATCCTTGCCAACCAAGAGATACTTAATAATTTCCATTTGTTTAATTTTAATCTAATTTGTTTCAAAAAGTCTTTTAGACTGTCTTTAATTAAGTTCTTTATTTGAAAGGAGAATGTTATCCCCAAGTGCTCTGTAAATTCAGATTTCCAGTTATGTGGGCATTGTTGCTCTAATAATAGCTTTGAATCCATATTTATTCCTCTAAATAATGTATCTATTTTGGAGAAATTGATCTTAAAATATGAAAGTCTCTCAAACTCTGATAAGATTTGGTGTAAACTGGCACATGAAATTTTGGAATTAGTCATTGTTAATAAAATGTCATCTGCAAAGAGCATGATCTTATAGATTTCCTTCCCTATTTTCACCCCATTAATCACCTTAGTATCTCTTATAATTGAAGCTAGGGGTTCCATAAATAGTATGACTAATAGGGGGGATAAGGGGTAGCCTTGGCGAGTGCCTTTGCTAATAGCAAACTTCTGGGATTCGATCCCTGGTCCGGTAATACAAGCTCTTAGATTAGTATAGACGGCATTAATGGTTTTTGAGGCAAATTTTCCCATACCATATTTACGGAGGACTGCCTCCAGGAAATCCCAACTGACCCTGTCCAATGCCTTTTCGGCATCAAGGTACAGGATCAGTGTGGGTAATTCCTTCTTTTTCACATACACCATAATATCCACTAGACGCCTGGTATTATCAGAGGCTTGTTGCCCTTTCACAAAAGCTGTTTGGTCCAAATGGACTAACTTAGGAATTATAATCTGTTTGCTGGATCTTAGCATACTTTTTTACGTCAATATTTATCAGGGAGATGGGACGATTGCTTGTACAATCCTCTGGATTTTTTCCTTGTTTTAAAATATTTATTATTTTAGCTTCAGAAAGTTCTGGAATCAGATTTCCTGTCCTTTTTATCTCATTATACATATTGCATAGATGTTCACTTATTTCAGTGGAAAATAGCTGATAGTATAATTGATCATATCCATCAATGCCTAAAGGTTTATTTTTCTTTCCCTTTTATATAACATTTGTTATTTCTTCCTTTCTAAAGTCCTCTTACAATATGTTTAAATCATCTGCTGTTATCTCGAAAAGTTTTATTTTATGTAAAAAGTTGTTAATCTCTTTTTCTTGCTTAACTAACAAATAATGGGTCCTGTTCCAACTTATATAGGGCTTTATAGAACTCCATAAAGATTTTACTAATTTTATCCGGGTGGGAATATAAACTATTATCCGGGCATTTTAACCTCAGTATTCTATTTTGAGTTTTTTTATTTTTTTTTATTTATTAGCCAGAAAGGTTCTTATTTTATTACCCAGTATAAATTGAGATTGCTGATATTTCCACAATAGTCTATCTGTCTGGGATTGTAGTATTTATTTTATCTGCAGATTTATTTAATTAATTAGTCTTCCATTATCTTTATTAGGTAAAATCTTATTTTGGCAATTAAGTTTTTCCAGATCAATATATACGGTAATTGTCTTAGAGATTAACCCCTTAGTTTACATAATTCTGCTGCGCATGATATTAATAAACCTCATAAAAAGGCCTTGTGGATACATCACAGGACTGTTGCTGATTCCACCGAGTCTTTATTTTACCTAAAAATTGTAGTATCTCTTTTCTTAACTAATTAACAAAATACAGATTTTTAAATAATATCGGGTCTATTCTCCAATTTTTTCTCTTTTGTACTTCCATTGAACCATCTACTTTTATACTAATCATCAAATGATTTGACCATGGGGTTAACTGAATTTCAATTTCCTTGACTAATCTTAAGGTTTGTGGGTTTAACAATACATAGTCCAATAATAATAAGATCCATAACGATTGAAATAAAAGGTAAAATCTTTCTCAAAAGGATGTAACAGTCTCTAGGAATCTAGTAATTCTAAAGTATTTATTGTTCTTAGAAAATAGCTAGAGGTTTTAATAATTTGGGTTTCTGTTTTGATTTTTAATATACCTGATCTGTCTTTTTATAGACTAAGAACCATTTTAAAGACCCCACATATAAACAAAAAGCCTTTCTTCACTGTTTGAATTTCCTTCATTAGTTTTTTAAGATAGCTAATCTGAATTTTGTTAGGGAGATACAAATTTATTAAAGTTGTTGTCCTGCCGTTTATAGCCCTAATCCATATAATGTATCTCTCTTGGGGGTCAGTCTTGCTATATTCTTCTTGTATATTTAATCTTTTGTTGAAAAAAATTGATACACCCCTAGATTTGTTATTAAATGTTGCGTCTATCCTTCTATTGAAATTACTATTATTCATGTAATGAAATGTATCTCCTTTTAGATGTGTCTCTTGTAGGCAGAGAATATCTGCTTTACATTTCATATAACTTATAAAGGCTATTTTTATTTAAGTAGGGGAATTAAGTCCATTTAAGGTATGTGATATAATTTTAAAACCCATGACAAATTAAATGTATAAATACCAGCCGCTATATATTTTCCTGAGTGGAATTCCTCCACCCTAATATATGTCTCTAAACACCCTTCCATAGTACATGTTCCCATATCTCTCCTTATTAACCTCTGTATTCTCCCATTTTAACATGGTAGTCCCATCAATTCTGACTCCATCCATACACACACTCACATTCCAGAGGGGAATTATTTCTAAGACCCCTATAGATTCAACAGGCCTATTAAGCCGATCTAAGGAAATGTCGGAAAATATGTTTTATCTTGGTTTGGAGACTGGAAAAAATATAAACATTTATCTCCCATCAGGTAGAAAATCAGAGAATCATATAATTCAATTCAGGGGTATTTATCAAACTCTCTATTTAATTTTCAAGTGCCCTAGTTCAGGATTTGTTCTTCTACTTTTCTTGATCCAGGAGCATAAGCTTATAGAATATTTCACTACTAATCTCTATATGCCCACATTTTCTAACTACTAATGCTATTGCGAACTACTCTTAGTGTTATTTTCTCAATCTTTTTTCTCATTTCAATTCTCTTCCTCCTACTACTTCTATTTCCACTTTTTCCTTCTTACTATCTCTTAGGTTGTGAGAAAAAAAAAAAAAAAGAATGTGCAATTTATTTCCCAAATCTCTATTTCTCTGGTGTGCTGTCTGTTAACCTATTTTTTTTCCGTTAGCGGTTCATTTAACAATTTGCCATTCTGGTGATTTAAGAGCAAGATCTGTTTTTTATCAAAGTCAAAGTTTTTTTCCCATTTTTAATTTCCATCTTCAGCAGGGATAGTCCATCTTGAACCGTATTGACTGTATGCCAAATCGAATATTTCCATATGATGAGACCGCTTGGATATTTCCATTTATATTTAATTTCTTCCTGCCTAAAAAATTGCATGATTGTAGCATATAATTTTCTCTTAGCTAAAGTAAATGCCGAAATATCAGAGACATTTTTTATTTTTTTCGTATAGATCATCCACTTTTTTATTATAGCTGCCTTAATTATAGCCTCCTTAAAGGGTAGGAAATGCATTCTTCCAATAATGTCCCTTATTATTGATTTCTCCAGATTCCTTGGGAGTGGCAACCTATGGATAGCATCCCTTTTGCAGTCCTCTTTCGGGACTTCAGGGACTAAGCTCTGAAAGAAATCCTCTGCATATTGATTTAAGTCCCTGCCTTGTATGTTTTCAGGGATACCTCTAATGCAGAGGTTATATTTTCTAGAGCAATCTTCTAGGTTGCATATTTTTTTTACTTATTTATCTTATCTTATGGCTTCATTTGCCTTTTCTCCTCCAAACCTCCCCTTTTTTATTGACTTGTATATCAGTTGTTTATTCTTGAACAAATTGTAGATGTAGCGTGGAAAGGGTACTTATCTTTTTGAGACTTAATTCTGTCTCTCTTCCTTTTCTCCTCTATGTCATTGAAGGCTCTTGCTGGCCCAGGAGGGTAATCCAGGGAGTGTGCTTTAATTTTGTGCCTACCTCTGCTGGGCTTACTTTTCATCCAAGGTTTTATTTGTGCTTGTTTCCAATAGAGCAGAAATCCTCTCTCAATACTCCAGCTTGAACACCTTGCCCTGTACAGCTTATGGAGATTCAGTCTCCCGCTGTACCACTGAGGACCACGCTGGCTCTCAACACCCCGTTTCTCTTGCAGGAAACTACTCCTCTAGTGGGAATCCCGCTACTGCTCAAGCTAACACGACCGAGGCTCGACCGCTGTCTCAGTGTCTCTTCAACCGCAATGAGCCTCAGTGGGTAAATGTTTGTTCCAAAGAGTTAAAAGTCCATGGGGGGTGGAGGAGAAATTAGGTCCAGGAACGCCAACGCTCACAATCTCCCATCCATCCTAGCATCAGACACGCTGATGATTAGCTCATTTACGATTCAGCCCCAAAAAGAACGGACTTTGAATTCACACCTAAAAAAAAAACTGCTACCAATCAGAAACAGGCCTACATTGGTGGTCCTGTTGTTGATCGGTGGTGGACCAGTCAAAGTGCAGTGCCCAATGTGGTTTAGGTTTTCCTACTTTAATGGGCTGGCACTATTGCAGGAGGGCTGATGTCAGCTCTATTCTTATTGGCTCCTAAAGTGACCAATTAAGGTGGGGCAATAATTCTGGATAATTAAAATTAAGCTAACTATGATAGGCCAAATGGGCTTTAGACTTACAATGAGGCTAAAGTGCCAGACTGATATGATTCCAGCATCCTGGACTGAAGGCGATAATTTAGCTCTAATTAGTTACATATAGTAATTACATAGTTACATTGTAATTAAAGTTGAAAAAATACTTTTAGTCTAACAAGCTCAGTCTTTGTAGATATCCTATTATATAATATGCAGATTGTTAATTGATCCAGAAGAATGCAAATAGAAAAAAAACATATTGAAATACTGGCAATTGACTCATAGGGGGGAAAACTCATTCCTGATTCCAGATACTGGCTAATTGGTTTACTCAATGGATCAATATTCCTCCACCTCTAGATATCCAGGATAGCCCTGATTTCCCTTTTTATTCAAGAATATATCAACCCCTTTTTATAGTTATCTATAGAATGTGCTGTTACAACCTCCTTTGCTAGAGAATTTCACAGTTTAACTGCCTTACTGGGAAGATACCCTTTTCTTTCTTGAAAAACTTTTTGCACAAACAGTTCAAATGGCAAAGCCTTATAATGACTTTGGATTTATTTATATAAGTTAATCATATGCCCTCCTAGGCGTTTTTTTTTCTTCAGAGAATAAGATTAATTTGGTTAGCCTTTCTTCATAGCTTAGTCCCTCCATTCCCCTTCTTAGTTTTGTTGCCTATCTCCGTACTTTTTATGAAGCAGTGCCCAAAGCTGTACTCCATATTCCATGATTTGTTTGACATGGCCTATCTCTCATAAGTCCATGTTGACTCCTGTTTATTATCTTGTACATATGGATATATTCCTGTATTCTTTCCATTATTAACCCTTTTAAAATATTACCAACTACAGAAGTGAAGCTTACAGGTCTCTTCTTAAATATAGGTATCACATCTGCTTTCTCCAGTCATCTGGTACCAAGCCGGTTAGTGAATCGTATAAAAAGAAAAGGAGGGGCTAAAATTGAATGGCTATTACACATGCCAGTTCCCTCAGTACCTTTGGATGTATTCCATAAGGACTTGGTTCTTTACTAACATTTATTTTTTCCAGCCTCTTTTGGATTTCTTCCTGCGTTAACCAATTATTTAGTGAAGGTAGTGTAGCTCCATTATTTTGCAGTGATACATATCTCCCTTGTGTATACCAAAGAAAATAACCTATTTAGCTCATCTGCCTTTTCCTGGTCACTAATTATCAGATGGCCTATTTCACATTGTAATGTTCCTATAGCTTCCTTCCTAACCTTCTTCCCATTAATATACAGTATATTTTTTTTAAATGTCCCTCTTGTGGAATTTAAATGCCTCCTTTTTACTCCTTATTCTAATTTTTAAATCATTGTTAAACCACAATGGTTGGGATTTGCTCCTTTTTCTTTTATTTCGACATAGAGAAGACACCACTCAGTATATGAGGGGCGTCTGCTAGCTAGTTCATATGGCTCAGGGAACGGATTATAGACTCTTTCAAGGGTCTCTCAAGGCGGTGTTTCATCAGTGTTTCAGTGGGTCCATCCACAGTAGGAACAGGCTGATCCTGACAAGCACCCCTAAGCCCCAGTGGAGCTCCAGCCATCCCTTCTCATCTCACACATCAGTTCCTGGGAATATTAGACTGTAAAATTGCATAATACAAATAATGATTTTACATTTTCCACTCCAAATAGACCTTGCCCAATCACATCAATGCCTACTCTGGTGGCTGGCTTATTGGCTGTCATTTAACCAATATAGGAATGCTTTCTTTTATTATTCTGTTCTCCCTCCAGAGTACCAGGAGCCCAATCAGAGAACAGCTTAGGTGGCATTTGTCAGTGGTTGCCGCCTTCCATGTCCCGGCCAATCAGAATATTGCTGATAAACTCAGATATTCCAAATCAGCCGACCCATAATCCAAGTCTGAGGCAATAGTACGATCCAAGCCAGTGGCAGAGCTAGTGGATGGTGAACCCTGGTAAAAAAAAATGTCAGCTCTCCAGAAATGTTTTGGGGGCCGTGGCAGGCCATGGCAGGTTTAGCTGGGCTCCCCAGAGCAGGGCCCCGACTGCACCGACAGTAGCTCCGTCTCTGATCCAAGCCCCAAATTACACATAGAGAGGCCTTCCCCATCATGTGTCAAGCCAGATCCTACATCCCCAAGTGATCAGCTCCTCGATCTGGTCCTGGTAGCAAGGATGAAAGGACGGTGGCCGCTTCCCACAGAGTTTTTTGATAGAATCCTGTGCAATGTTTGCATTTAGTTGATGTTTACATTGCCAGTAGTTTTTAACTGGAATATAGTTACATAGTAATTAAGGTTGAAAAAAGACTTTCACTCCATCAAGTTCAACCTTTTAAGATCTCCTCTGATCTTCAATATGTGGATTAAATATTAATTAATTAGTTGTTAATTCATTATTAATCAATTATTTAATTATTTATTTATTTTATTATTTTTTTGAAATATTAATTAATCCAGTGGAAGGCAAACAGAAAAAACAAAACCCAAGTGAGACTTAGCCAATCGTCTCAAAGGGGAAAAAAAATAAATTCCTTCCTGACCCAAGATACTGGCGATCAGATTTCTCCCTGGATCAGTACTATCTCTATAATTATCCACGATAACTCTGAATTCCCTTTTTAATTAGAAAAAAATCCAGTCCCCTTTTAAAGTTATCTATCGAATCCGCTGTAACCACCTCCTCTGGTAGAGAATTCCACAGATTAACCGCCCTTACTGTGAAGAACCCTTTTCTTTCTTTAGGGTGGAATCTTTTTACTTCTAACCTCAAGGGATGTCCTCTTGTCAGTTGGCACAAAAAGCTCCCTTGACAAATCTTTATACTGACCCTGGATGTATTTATATAAGGTAATCATATCTCCTCTTAGACACCTTTTTTCTAGAGAAAATAAGTTTAATGTGGTTAGTCTTTCTTCATAACTTAGCCCCTCCATTCCCCTTATTAGTTTTGTTGCCCTCCTCTTTTTCAGCTCTAAAATGTCCTTTTTATGAAGTGGTGCCCAAAATTGTACTCCATATTCCAAATTAGGGCGTACTAGAGATTTGTATAGTGGCAGAATTATATTTGCTTCCCTTGCTTCTATACCCTTCTTAATACATGCTAATATTTTATTTGCCTTTGCAGCTGCTCCTTGGCTTTGAGCACTGTTACCTAGGTGGTTGTCTATAAGCGCTCCCAAATCCCTTTCAATATCGGATACACCTAGATTTCCTCCATTAAGATTTAAAATTGAATGGCTAATTTTCCTTCCCAGATGCATAACTTTACATTTATTCGTATTAAATTTAATCTCCCATTTAGATGCCCATTCCGCAATTTTATGTAAATCCCTTTGGAGGGAAAACACATCATTATCTGATTTTATTACCTTGCACAACTTCGTGCCATCAGTGAAAATGGAGACACTACTTTCCAGTACCACCTATATTAATAAATATGTTAAAAAGGAGAGGACCTAATACTGAACACTGAGGAACCCCACTTACCACATTAGTCCAAACGGAGTATGTTCCATTTACAACTACCCTTTGCTTCATGTCTTTCAGCCAGCTCTCAATCCATGAGCAGATATTTACTGCAATTCCTGTATCTCTTAGTTTGCACAATAGTCTCCCTTGTGGCACTGTATTAAAAGCCTTTGCAAAATCCAAAAAGACTACATCCACTGAGTTGCCTTGATCCAGGTTCCTACTAACCTCACTGGAGACTCACTGGTGTATAATTCCCCGAATTTGCTCTTGCTCCCTTTTTAAATATAGGTATCACATCTGCTTTTCTCCAGTCATTTGGTAGAGACCCTGTGTTGAATGAATCTTGAAAAAGTAAATATAATGGTTTGGCTATTACAGAACCCAGTTCCCTCAGTACCCATGGATGTATTCAATGAGGACCTGGGGCTTTATTACCATTTATTTTTTCCAACCTCTTTTGGATTACTTCCTGTGTTAACCAATTCTTTGGCAAAGGTAGTGTAGCCCCCTTATGTTGCAGTGTCCCAACCACTGGTACCTCCCTTATGTATATCGAAGAAAAGAACCTATTTAACTCATCTGCCTTTTCCTGGTCACTAATTTTCAGATGGCCTGTGTCACATTGTAATGTTCCTATAGCTTCCTTCCTCGCCTTCTTCCTCTTAATATACTTAAAAAATATTTTAGGGTTAGTCCTACTCTCTTTTGCACTAAGTTTTTTCTTTTTCTATTTTAGCCAGTCTAATAGCCCTTTTGCAAGCCTTGTTGATTTCCTTGTACTCCTGTAAAGCAGTCTCTGTTCCCTCTTGTTTGTATAGTTTAAATGCATGTTTTTTTACTATCTTGATCTTTAAATCATTGTTAAGCGACATTGGATGTAATTTACTCCTTTTACTTTTATTCCCACATGGTATATGCCGATGTGTATGTCCCAGTCTATACTTTGTATTGCTGCCTTAAGACCGTTCAAATCTGCCCTTTTAAAATTAAGAGTTTTTATTGGCCCCTTAAAATTTAGTTTTTTAATTCAATCTCAAATGAGACTGTGTTGTGATCACTGTTTCCCAACGGTTGTCCGATTTCAACATTTGATACTATAACAATATTATTTGTGATGACTAAATCTAAGATAGCTTCATTTCTAGTAGGCTCTTGAATAACCTAGGCCAGATAATAATCTCTGAGTGTACTAAAGAACCTGCTCCCTTTTGCTGAACTGCTGGTCTTATTTATCCAGTTTATTTCAGGGTAATTAAAATCTCCCATTATTAGAACTTGCCCATGCTTAGCTGCATTTCCAATCTGTAGCAATTATTGTATTTCCTCACTTTCAGCTATATTTATAGCATACTCCTACTAATATTCTTTTGGAATTGGCTGCTCCGCTATTATTCCCATTACTTATATCTAGTCCCTTCCCCCCACCTACTAGTTTAAAAACTCCTCCAGCCTTTCTACCATCCTATCCCCTAGCACAAAAGCTCCCTCATCATTAAGGTGCAATCCATCCCTGCTGTAGAGATTGTACAGAAGTGAGAAGTCAGCCCAGTGCTCTAAAAACCCAAACCCCTCCTTAGTGCACCACATCTTTAGCCAGGCATTAACCTCCGTAAGCTCCTTCTGCTTTCCTAGGCTAGCACATGGCACTGGTAGTATGTCAGAAAATACTATCTTGGAGGTCCTTGCCTTCAGCTTATTACATAGTTCTCTAAAATCATCTTCCACTAACTTTGTCATTGGTACCAATATGTACCAAGAACGCTGGCTCATTTCCAGCCCCTCCCAATAATTTATCTACCCGATCCACACCATGACGAACCCGAGCACCGGGGAGACAGCAAACTGTTTGATTGCTGGGATCTGGGTGACAAATCCCCCTGTTTACCTTCCTAATAATAGTGTCCCCTACCACCAAAACCTGTCTGTTGCTCTGCCTATTCTGCCCTCCCACTCCTCCAGTAGAACTGTTCTCCCGGCTGTTAGAGGGAACAGCTCTATCTGGCATTGCCATTCCTGAATGGACATCCCCAACAGTTTCACTCAATCTGGCAAATCTGTTGGTGTTTGCTAACTCAGAACTGGCCTGCCTCATCCTGTTCTGCCTGATTCCCCTTCTAACTGTAACCCAGCTACCTCCCTGGACATCCTCACTATCCCCAGCTCCACCCTCCATGCCAAGCCCAGCTAAACTGTGCACAGTGAGCACCAATTCCCTTTGCAGTGGAGCAATTCTCCTGTCCAGTTCTCCAATTTGAGCTTCCAGAGAGGCAATTTGCTCACATCTACAACAGAGGTATGGACCCTGGATCTTCTTTTGCAGTATTGCATACATATGACAGGATGTACACTGAGTGTAGTTGCCACAGGAATGACTCATAATTATTATTATTGTCTACAAAAATTCAGTGGGAAAAATAAAGAGTATAAAATAATATATTTGTATAAAGTTTTGTAAAAATATATACAGTGGATCTAAAAAGTCTACACACCCCTGTTAAAATGTCAGGTTTCTGTACTGTAAAAAAATGAACTTTTTCCACCTTTAATGTGACATATAAACTGTACAACTCAATTGTAAAAAAAAACAAACTGAAATATTTTAGGTGGAGGGAAGAAACATAAAAAAGAAAAATAATGTGATTGCATAAGTCTGCACACCCTCTTATAACTGGGGATGTAGCTGTGTTCAGAATTAAGCAATCACATTCCAAATCATGTTAAATAGAAGTCAGCATACACCTGCCATCATTTAAAGTGCCTGTGATTAACCCCAAATAAAGTTCAGCTGCTCTAGTTGGTCTTTCCTGGGAATTTTTTTAGTCGCATCCCACAGCAAAAGCCATGGTCCACAGAGAGCATCCAAAGCATCAGAGGGATCTCATTGTTAAAAGGTATCAGTCAGGAGAAGGGTACAAATGAATTTCCAAGGCATTAGATATACCATGGAACACAGTGAAGACAGAGGAGAAAATATGGCACAACAGTGACATTACCAAGAACTGGAGCTCCCTCCAAAATTGATGAAAAGACGAGAAGAAAACTGGTCTGGGAGGCTACCAAGAGGCCTACAGCCACATTAAAGGAGCTGCAGGAATATCTGGAATATCTGGCAAGTATTGCCTGTGTGGTACATGTGACAACAATCTCCCGTATTCTTCATATGTCTGGGCTATGGGGTAGAGTGGCAAGATGAAAGCCTTTTCTTACGAAGAAAAATATCCAAGCCAGGCTATATTTTGCAAAAACACATCTGAAGACTACCAAAAGCACGTGGGAAAAGGTGTTATGGTCTGATGAAACCAAGGTTGAACTTTTTGGCCATAATTCCAAAAGATATGTTTGGTGCAAAAACAACAGTGCACATCACCAAAAGAACAGCATACCAACAGTGAAGCATGGGGGTGGCAGCATCATGGCAGCATCATGCTTTGGGGCTGTTTTTCTTCAGCTGGAACTGCGGCCTTAGTTAAGATAGAGGGAATTATGAACAGTTCCAAATACCAGTCAATAATGGCACAAAACCTTCTGGCTTCTGCTAGAAAGCTGAACATGAAGAGGAACTTCATCTTTCAGCATGACAACGACCTAAAGCATTCATCCAAATCAACAAAGGAATGGCTTCACCAGAAGAAGATTAAAGTTTTGGAAGCCCAGACCTGAATCCGATTGAAAATCTGTGGGGTGATCTGAAGATGGCTGTGCACAGGAGATGCCCTAGCAATCTGACAGATTTTGAGTGTTTTTGCAAAGAAGAGTGGGCAAATCTTGCCAAGTCAAAATGTGCCATGCTGATAGACTCATACCCAAAAAGTCTGAGTGCTGTAATAAAATCAAAAGGTGCTTCAACAAAGTATTAGTTTAAGGGTGTGCATACTTATGCAACCATATTATTTTATTTTTATATTTTTTCTTCCCTCTGCCTAAAAGATTTCAGTTTGTTTTTCAATTGAGTTGTACAGTTTATAGGTCACATTAAAGGTGGAAAAAGTTCTGAAATAATTTATCTTTGGCTCATTTTTTTTTACAGCACAGAATTCTGACATTTTAACAGGGGTGTGTAGACTTTTTATATCCACTGTATATATATATATATATATATAAATATATATATATATATATTCCTCCTTTGCACTATAAATCTGCCCTCCCTTTTCTTTGAACTCCTACACTTTTACTAGAATTGCACTTGATACTAGAAATGTTCGCAAGCTCACAAGTTCGCCCCTTCTCCTGTTTATATTAAATTCTGCCTTCTCACCTGGGCACAATTAGGGCAATTTATCAGCCTTTACTTGCAAAGGAAAATCCACTTGCAAACAGCCCCAAACAGCTCATAAACCTTTTATACTAGCTTAACACAGTCAAGCTACATCCCTCTTACCTGGGCACAATTAGTGCACTCTGCAATTTATCAGCCTTTATTTGCTAAGGCTCATAGCATGCCGCAAATTCATACCTCACGAAGCGAGTGTCCGCATTTGCGGAGGTAAAGGCTCTACTACGCCTCACTCGCAGTTAAAAACAACCCAGAAAATCAAAAATACAAGGTCCCAAAAATACGAAGTTAACGGCCAAAACGCGTACATAAAAAAAAAAAAAAACACTTAAAAATAAAACATAACAAAAACATCACACACAACATGGAGGGACAGCCACGACGTCTGGGGGTGAGGTTGCACGCAAATTAAGTCGAATTTAAGGACTTTTGCCTCTTGAAAATCTTCTGAACGAGAAGAAAAATGGCGGATGAAAAAAATGAAAACGAGGATAAAGGACACAGAGCCACGAAAATAACGGCCAGGCACCTACGAGTTAGCTAGGAACATAGCACATAGAAAATATACCATTACAAAGGATGGAAAATGCTTGCGAGCCAAGTAACACATAGAAAAAAACACACCATTTTACAACACTCACTTACAACTCATAACATTAGGATTCTTTTTTTTTTTTTTTTTTTTTTTTTTTTTTTTAAATGTTTATTTTTCATTATTGCAAAAACAGATTTAAACATATTACAAAAACATAATCAAATAATTTTACAACAACAATTTATAAGTTATACTCTCTGCCATTCGTACTCTATCATTCACCATTCAATCCTACTGACATTTAAATGTTAATATTTGTGTCTTGTTTTTGGTCCCAAATTTTCCATTTTAGTGTGTCACCATTAATAAAACCCTTTTTTTCATAATCTCTCTCTAGTTCTCGTATATATTTTATTTTCCACACGATATCAAAAAAGTTTGGAGCAGTTTTATCTTTCCAGTTGGAAATTAAGATATTTTTTGCTACTGAGAAAGTCAAAATCGCAAAGGCTTTTTCCTCTAACGTGAAATCGTTCGGAAAGTTATGCAGCAAGCTGCATTCTCCCTTAAACGGGTATTGCTTTCCCACAATATTAAACAAAAATGTATAGCAGTTTTTCCAAAATGGCTCTAATCTTGGGCATTCCCACAGAATATGCAGCAAATGGGCGATATTGCCACAATCCCTCCAACACATTTTTTCCATGGCGTTATGGGAGATTTGAGCGATTTTAACGGGAGTAAAATACCAGTGATTAATTATTTTAAAAAAATGTTTCTCTATATGTTGATTGTTTGATGAATCTATTTGTTAATTTTAAAGATGTTTCCCAGTCTTTAACCTCTAAAACAATTTTTAGGTTCTGCTCCCATTGCTCCATACCTTTGGTTTTAGATTTTTCTCCACATGATCTTGTTATGTTAAAGCATTTACTTATTAAATGTTTATTTCCTGATCTCAGGAGAATTTTTTCTACCTCTTTTGACTCTTTGCTATTTTGTAGGGTAATGTTAAATTGACTACAACTGGATTTATATGCTTCATAGATTAACCATTCTTCTGTTGCAATCTTAAATTTTTTTCTAATTTGATCAAAAGATGCCATAGATCCTTGGATTAAAGTGTCTCTAATTCGTATCAGGCCTTTTTTTTTCCACTCGTTTAACGTGCCTTCCATATTTCTATGTAACAGTGCTTTTAGTGGGGTCATTAAACTGCCCTCTGGTATTAAGCCGTTTTTCTTATTAATTTGTTTCCAATTTTTTAAAATTTCTTTTACCACCCCTGATCCAGTCATAATATCCTTGTGGGGAAATTTTCCTTTATAAAACAAGGCTGATAAGTGCCATTCTGGAATTAATGCTTGTTCAATATGCCACCATGGGAGAAAAGCAGCTGTTTCTAGCCATTTTAACGCGTGAACTATACTATTGGCTTCTTGGTAAGGCAATAATAACGGGTAAGAAATTCCTCCTTTTACAAAAGTTCTTCCCATAGTTGTTTTTTTTATTCTTTTATGTTTGGATTGATGTATATAATAATCAATCGTTCCTTGGAGTTTCTTTAACCATATTTTAGGGATTTTGAAAGGAATACATCTCAAAAGGTAATTAACTCTTGGAAGAATCATCATTTTTATAACTGCAATTCTACCTGAGAATGAAAATCTGTTTTTTCTCCATTTTTCCATAATCATCTGACATTTCACATATAAGTCTCTGTAATTCTTATCCACCATTTTTTGAGTTTTGCTCATAAACACTATTCCTAGATGTTTGAAAGAATTAGAATTCCAATTAAATGGGTATAAAGACTTCAAGTTGGATAGTAGCTTTTTTGAAAAATTGAAGTATAAAGTTTCTGATTTTTTGTAATTCATTTTATAGTGCGAAATTTTACTGTATATTTGGATTATTTTTGATAAATGATAAAGGGATTTTTCTGGGTAAGTGAGTGATAAAATAACGTCATCTGCATAAAGGCTAGTTTTGTACTCCCTCTCCTCCACCCTAATCCCAGAAATATTGGGGCATGCTCTAATAGCTTCAGCCAAGGGTTCTATCATTAAAGCAAATAGGGAGGGAGAGAGAGGGCAACCCTGTCTAGTACCGTTTGATATTTCAATTGAGTCTGTGCTACTTCCCAACCCTGCTATTTGTGCCGATGGGGAACTATATAGTGCCCCAATTGCTTTAGACCCAAATTCTCCGAACCCGAATTTAGTTAATGTTATTCTCATATACTCCCACCCTACTCTGTCAAATGCTTTCTCTGCGTCTAATGACAGGAATAGGGTGGGAGTACCTCGGGAATTCGTTATTTCCCCTAAGTTCATGATTTTTCTGATATTGTCCGAACCTTGTCTTCCTGCTATAAATCCCATTTGATCTGTTGTTATTAGTTTTCCTATCACCTGTTGAATTCTGAGGGCCAATATTTTTGCATATAATTTAATGTCTGCATTTAATGGCGAAATAGGCCTATAGTTGGAGCAATATTGTGGGTCCAGATTGGGTTTAGGAATCATGATCAGTATCACTTTTAACATTTCTTTTGGAATACATCCTGTATTCTTAATTTCATTAAAGGAGTTAGTCAAATAAGGGCTCAGTAGTTGACCAAAGGTTTTATAAAAAAAATTAGTGTATCCGTCTGGTCCTGGGGTAGTATAAGGTTTAAGAAGATTTATTACTTGAAGAACTTCCTGTGTATTAATTGGGTCATTTAATTTTAATCGCTCCACTTCTGATAATTTTGGTAATTGAATGCTATCCAAAAAATTTTGTATATCTTCTGTAATTGGTTTGCATAGATTAGTATCTTTTTCTAAGTTATATAGATCCTGATAATATTTAAAAAAGGCCTGACTGATTTTTTTAGGGGAGGAAATATCCTTACCTTTCTCTTTCAACGTTGCTATTCTTTTTGTTTCCCTTCTTTTTTTAACTTGAGTAGCAAGTAATTTACTGTTTTTGTTGTTTTGGTGATAGTGTGTCTGTTGAAAGCGCCACAGTGCTCTATCTGATATTTGCTGATTAATTTTATTAATTTTATTTTTAATTAATTTAATCTCTATTTTCACCTGTGGTTGTGCATCCAGCGAAAATTTAGATTCCAATTTATTCAGTTCTATATATAATTTTTTTAGTGGTGTGCCTCTTTGTTTTATCCATTGTGATTTCAGTTTGATCATCAAACCTCTAGTGAATGCTTTTTGTGTATTCCATAACGTGCAATTTGATGGGACAGTGTGTTTATTAACGTCAAAAAATTGTGAGATTTCTTTATTTAAAAGTTCTGTATTTTTTCCGACTTTTAACAAAAAATCGCCCATTTTCCATTGTGGTCGATCTAATTTAAGGTTGTGAATTTCAACTGTTGCTATAATGTAAGCGTGATCTGATGTGACAATATTACTTATTTCTGTGTGAGAGACTTTCTCTATTATTTGAGAATTTGCTAAAATTAAATCAATACGTGAGTAATTGTTATGTGGAGTTGAATAAAAGGAAAATTCTTTTTGATTTGGATGTTGCACTCGCCATGTGTCAAATAAGTTATTATTAATAATCCATTCAGTAAATATTTGTGCTATTTTACCAACTCTTTTGAGATTTTTAGCTTCCAATTTTTTAGACCTATCCAAAGTGGGGTTAGGGATCATATTAAAGTCCCCAGCAATAATAAGCGGGCCTTGTGCGTATTTCTTAATTAAGGTGCTTATTTGGTGTAAAAATTTGCCCTGTGATTCGTTGGGTGCATAAATATTTATCAATGTTATTTTCTGTTTGTTAATTTGGCCGTTCCATAAGATGTACCGACCTTCCGGGTCTGCGATGGACAACGTTTCCACAATATCTAAATCGTTAGAAAAAAACATTGATACTCCTCTTTTTTTTTTCCCGCACACTGAGTGCAGTGAGAAGTCAAAACGTCCTGCTACTGCGCCCCAACTATTAGTTTGCTTCCAGTGTGTTTCCTGGATAAATATTAAGTCTGCCTTTTCTTTATTGCATTGTCTGAATATTGTTTTTCTTTTGCTAGGGGAATTTAACCCTCTAACATTCCAACTTAAAACCTTTATACCCATATCTCTATGAACCACACCTTTGAGTGAACTGATACCATTTGTCTATCATCTTTTTGTTTTTGGGACCATGAGTTACTTTTTTAACATTCATACTTACATTCTTGCATACATTCATTCTATTTGAACAGAAGGTGCTGTAGTGCAGCCTTTCACCATTCCTGTTCTGCAGGGATTCAGCCATTATTTAGAAATGGATAGCGGTCTAATGTGGAGATGGCTATATGTTTTAGCTTCCTTTAGTTCTTAATTGCGCTGTATATATCTTCTATATTTGTCTTCGTTATTCTAGATTAAAGAATAAAAAAGACAAAGCTGGGGGATAGGAAAGGGCGAGGAGAAGTGGTTATATAATGTTGTAGTCTTTATATATTATTCTTATGCACCTCACATTAGAATTAATTACTATTCAAATTCTGAAAGGCTACTTACAATTTATACTATTCTCAGTATTTCCAACCTTTGTCCTCATACTGTGCCTATTGCTACCCCCTCTTCTCCTTCTCCCTTCCCCTCCTCCAGCTACCCGAGGTCAAAAGCCTCAGACCCTGCCACACTATGTTCTTATTACTTGTCCTGGGTTTTTATACTGTTCTTATAGCTTTCTGATCTTTTCTCAAAGGACTCTCTTGAATGTTATGCAGCCTTGAACACCTATCTTAATAACCCTTTATGTCTCTCTGAGCATGTTAATTAAATTTATTTCTTCTTCTGCCATTCTATTGTTGATAGTTGCAGGTTCAACGTGGGCTCCTTGGTTCCATCTTTTTTTAGTTTTAAGTTCTTTATGAATGTTTCTCCTTCTTCTAAGGAATTGATCTTATGCCACACGGATCCTTGTAGTACTAGTAGTCCTACTGGGAAAGTCCATTTGTATATAAACTCCGATTTCCTTAGTGTTTGTGTTATTGAGTAGAATTCTTTCCTTTTATTCATTGTGCCTTTTGATAAATCTGAGAAGATTTGTATCTTTTCATATGGAGATTCAAATGTTTTCTTCGTGTAGCTAGCTTTAACGATTTCTTCTTTTGTAATTAAATGGTGTAATTTGACAATCACGTCTCTAGGTTTTGTTTTTAGTAGATGATTTGGTAAAGGGATTCTCTGAACTGTGTCAAATTTCTGGTCCAGTTTTGAGTAACTAGGACAAACACTAGAGAACATTTCCTTGAGATATGTTGGGAGTTCTTCTTTTTTTATGGATTCATCAATTCCTCTTATTCTGAGGTTATTTTTCCGTGCGTGATCTTCCATTTTGTTTATGTGCTCCTTCAGACTTTTAATTTGTGTTGACATGTTTTCTGACTGTTCCACCAACATTTTGTGGTCCAGGATTAAATTGTCAAACTTAGTTTCCAGGTCCGAAGATCTTTTATTCACTTCTGTTATTAGTTTGGAATTTTCCATAATTTGCGTCTTAATCTCTGAAAAAAATTCTATTTGAAAGTCTTTTAGGATTTCCTTCATTTTCCCTATAGTTAGAAGGTTCTCCTCATGGGTCTCAGAGTCTTTGTTAGTTAATTTTACCGCTGGGAGATTTGAGCTTTGGTCTAGCCCTCCTTCTATGGCTTGTTTTTGCGACTGTTTTGTAATAGCTTTAGGGGAAAAGAAGGAGGATGAGTCTAAAGTGGGGCTTTTCCGCCCTTTTGCTTTAGTTTTCGTCGCCATTTTGTGATAAGTGTATGGGATAGTTGTTTCACTCTTATGTGTTTGTAACTTTATCACACTTGCTGTCTACCCCAATGGGTCTATACTTTTCCTAACAATGTTAGGAGAGTTTCCTTTTGCTGGATTTAATGTGTGTCCAATAAATAGCGACCAGTTATTTAACCGAGGGCTACTAGGACCCACCTGACAAGTTCTTTGCAAGTAAAGACAGTATTTATAGCGTTTGCACTGTTTCAAAAGCAACTTTTCAAGAAATTTTACTTCTCTTTATAGGATATTTCACGTGTGTTAAGGTATGTATTACTGCACCCTTTTATCATTTTTATTTACAGTCTTTTAAAAAAATGTATAAAGATGGCATATACCCCAGCATTTTTTATTTCTGTTGTCGTAGTGACATCATTTTTCTTTTTCAGCAGTGTAAAAGGGAGATAATATTTTACTTAGCTTTTGTTGTGCTTGAGTCGTTGTACTTGATGCTCTTTATGTAGCCTCCTCCTCCACTGCTTTCTCTGTGTCTTTTAGCCGCTCCCGTGCTCTGTAGCCCCCAGCTTTTTCCTGCTTTACTGCTCCTTCAATATGGAGGGGGGCTTAAACGCCTCTCTTCACTAAGGAGGACTCCATTGCAGGATGTGGCTTTCAGGGCTCTGGGTTCGGGCTGTGGAGGTGCTGCTACTGCTGTGGTAAGGGGCTGGGTCTGCGCTGTCCCCTTATTTTGGGGCTGCTTGCGGGGCTGTGCTGTGTTGTGTTGTGCTAAGCTGCACTTTACACAGCAGCTGCCCCGTCAGCGTTCCTGCTTGGCGCCATCTCCTCCCGCAAATCGCCGTTCTGGACGGCTACGCAGCCATTTCCGGTCACTCCCCATCATAACATTAGGATTCTAAAATGCCGCTTTACCCGCCTAAACAAATGTTTTGCCCTCACACACGCGGCCTATTTACACTGCACACTTGCCACATCGCTGACACTTTCTCCTCACATGATCAACACTCCAACTGTACATTTTCAGATGCAGGAAAATCCAAATAGATTGTTAGCTCTTCCGGATATTGATTGCTGCATATTAAATATAAATAGGTAAAGTATATTCATTTATTAATTCATATTACTTTATTAATTCATTGTACTCACATTTTTTTCAGATTTTACACTGTACTTATATATCTGTCTTCGTGATGACCACCAAAGGTGATTGTTGCAAAGCCGGACAATTGAAGTACAGGCAGGGATAGGCTCATAATGAGCGCCAAAGGTCCACAGAGGAGCAAAAGCCTTACATTGTGTGGCAAACAGCATTGCCATGGCTTAAAACTGTATTGCCCCATCATTTTTGACGGGCAAGTCGCTAGGCAAACAATAACATGAAAGTTTATGGTATCAGCAGTACAGTGGAGTTTTACAGCCTTATTAAATTGCGATTCGGCCAATTGAATAGGGCTCTATATAAACACAGAGCATATTTTTTTACAGAAGTATTTAGTTAGTGAGCTTCTATTTAAAAGCAAGGTCTTCACTAACTAATAACTTCTGTAAAAAAACATATGCTATGTGCTTATATAGAGCCCTATTCAATTGGCCAAATTGCAATTTAATAAGGCTGATTATCTGTTATTAGATAATCTGATAATCACATACAAGAGATATTTAAATAACAAGACTTCCTCATTATAATAAGAAAGTTTAATGACATCATCAATTTACCATGTATTCATGTCCCACTGCACAGTAATACAAGTCCTGAAATAATTATATTTTCTAACTCAATTAAGGTGCATGATTTGCATTAAAATAGCATCCTTGCAAATTCTTTTATAATGCAAATCACATGTTAAGCGCATATAAAGTTAGGAAATAAAAATGAGAACAGTGATTTGCATTATAATGCTATTTATTTATAGCTTTGGATGAACAAAACTCCCTGTCAGCACTCACCTTGGTGATTGTGTGAGTTACATCAAAAACATGCACACAAAACAATAAAATGGAAATTTGGTAACACTAATATTTACTACTTAAATGTTATGAATTATGCATCATTACAGTAGCCCTTTAAACTGACAGGGATTTCAGTCCCTTAAAGAGAAATGGCATACCCTTTGTTTTTTTTTCATACCATGAGAGCCTGCTTTAAAGAATAACAAAGTTGTGTTATAATATTAAACCGATGTGGAAGGCTCTATGTTTTAAATATTAAAATAAACTACCAAAGTGTTTGTTTGTATATCTAAACATCATTTTATTAACAAGTGCTTAAAAGAACCCTACCAAATATTCCCTACAAAGGTCTGCCCCCAGCAGCTCATGCACACAGTGTTTCTATTGGTACTAAGTGTAGTAGCCAATAAGACTTTTTCAACAGCATTTTGCTAAGCGACAATCTGTGATTGGTTAGTACCAATAGAAACACTGTGTGCATGAGCTGCTGGCGGCAGATCTGTTAATAAAATTATGTTTAGATATACAAACAAAGGCTTAGGTAGTTTATTTTAATACTAGTCTTTTGCCCGCCATAAGTGATAGGATATTATTTATTTTTCCCCCCACCCCCCTTCCCTGTATCTCTTTCCCCTCTCCCTCCCCTGTCTCTTCCCCCTCCTCTCCCTCCCCTGTGTCTCTCCCCAACTATTCCTCCCTTGTGTCTCTTCCACCTCTCCTGTGTCTTTTACCCCCCTGTATCTCTTCCCCCCTCTCCTGTGTATTCCCCTCCCTCTTCCACCACTCCCTCATCCTCCCCCTCTCCCCTGCTTCTTCCTGTCCCCTTTATCTTCCTCCCACCTACCATTTTCCAATGCAGCTCGGGGCTATTGCTGCGAGCTGCACATGCACTGCTGTCGCACAATTGCACGTGCTGCTCTGCAGCGCAATGCACGTGCACTACGTGCACGCACTCGCAGCATCCATACAGAGCGCAACATGCGCGCAGCTCTGTACGGACTTAGGAAGTAAATGTGTACGCTCCCATGGAGCGTTACACACTTACGTCAATTATATTAGTAATTAAAAACAGGGGACCTTATATCCCTTAGTAAAACCTGTTTATACATCATGGAAACAGAAAGGAAATGCATATGTCTGTGGATTTCCTTTGAAGACAGCTATGAGCCATACAGCTACAGTGCCTTGCAAAAGTATTCACCCCCTTGGAATTTTTTGTGTTTTGTTGCCTCACAAACTGGAATTAACATGGATTGTTTGAGGATGTGCATAATTTACTTTACAGAACATGACCACAACTTTGAAGATTTTTTTTTAATTATACTTTGAGGAGCCACTTTTTGCGGCAATCACAGCTCCAAGTCACTTTAGATAAGTCTCTATGAGCTTGCCACATCTTACCACTGGGATTTTTGCCCATTCCTCACTGCAAATCTGCTCCAGCTCCTTAAAGATTGCTGTTCACAAGCGCAAACCATCCAACTTGAAGTCTGACCACAGATTTTCTATTGGATTGAGGTCTGGGCTTTGACTAGGCAATTCCAACACATTTACATGTTTCCCCTTAAACCACTCAAGTGTTGCTTTAGCAGTGTGTTTGGGGTCATTGACCATTCATCTTTCCCTCAACTCTGACCAGTTTCCCAGTCCCAGCTGCTGAAAAACATTCCCACAGCATGATGCTGCCACCACCATGTTTCACTGTGGGGATGGTGTTCTTTGGGTGACGTGATGTGTTGGGTTTGCGCCAGACATAGCGTTTTCTTTGATTGCCGAAAAGTTCAATTTTAGTCTCAGACCAGAGCACCTTCCTCCATACATTTTGGGAGTCTCCCACATGCCTTTTCGCAAACTCAAAACGTGCCATTTTGTTTTTTTGCTTAAAAATTAATGGCTTTCTTCTGACCACTCAGCCATAAAGCCTAACTCTATGGAGCGTACGGCTTATTGTCGTCTTATGTACAGATACTCCAGTCTCTGCTGTGGATCTCTGCAGCTCCCCCAGGGTTACCTTAGGTTTCTGTGCTGCCTCTCTGATTAATGCCCTCCTTGCGCAGTCCGTGAGTTTTGGTGAGCGGACATCTCTTGGCAGGTTTGCTGTTGTGCCATGTTCTTTACATTTGGTTATGATATATTTGATTATATTTCTCAACAACATTGTCCCTCACTTGTTTGGAGAGTTCCTTGGTCTTCATGGCAGTGTTTGGTTAGTGGTGCATCTTGCTTAGGTGTTGCAGCCTCTGGAGCCTTTCAAAAAAGGTGTGTATATGTAATGACAGATCATGTGACACATAGATTGCACACGGGTGGACATCATTTCACTAATTATGTGACTTCTAAAGGTAATTGGTTGCACCAGAGCTTTTATGGGCTTCATAACAAAGTGGTGAATACATACGCACATGCCAATTTTCTGTTTTCTATTTCTAAAAAATAGTTTTATGTATATATTCTTCTCATTTCACTTCACCAACTTAGACTATTGTGTTCTGATCCATCACATAAAATTCAGATTAACAAAACATTGAATTTAAGGCTGTAATGTAACAAAATAGGTAAAAAGTCAAGGGGGGTGAATACTTTTTCAAGGTACTGTATTATACTGTTCACTGGCTGACACTGTTAAGCCCCCCGATAGGTTAAAGGACCAACAAAAAGACACTTGTTTGTCAAGTTTGTACCGATCTTAAATATTAACAGCTGTGTAAGCCCTAGACATAAATACTTTTTTGGAAAATCTGAATTTTTGAAGACTTGAGTAAAGGAATCCATTTTGTTTTGTTACATCAAGTCCTGAGAGCTTAATGATGGGGGGGGGGGGGGGGGGGGTTAGTTATCAGTGGAAGGGGTGTGGAAGGGGTTTAGATCTTGTCTAATAATTGGATAAGAATAAAATTCCCATTCCCCTCCTTGGTTCAGAAGCAGACTCCTTGCATCATTCAATGTAACTATAGCTCTCCAGAAACGTCAATTCCCTCTGACACACAAATTCCACCAATATGTCATTGATCGCTCTAGGGTCCAGCAGAAGACTTAACAGGTTTTCTGATTAAAAAACAAGCTGCATAGCCTTATCCCTTCTTAATTATTTTCTTATACTTAAAGTTTTCAGACATATTTTATTTATTATATATTTTTCATTTAAAAAAGGAAAACCCATAGAGGAACATTATCATCTACCCTCTTTCAGATACAAAAAGAAACAAATGCTTTCAACATCGTTTTAATCTCCCATGACGATCCTTTTAATGCAACAGGTATCTGGCAGAATGGGGATGTTAGGCATTTAAGAAAAATGAACTGCTATGCAATATAATATAGTCTTAGGATTTCTGAAGAACTTGGCAATGTGGAAGTTGGTTTTGAAACTTATAAAAAGATTTTTTTTAAAAACCCACAAGAAACATATATAAAAACCAAACTGTTGGCAATTAATTAGGCTGAGCAGATGTCCTGGTTTTCATGGGATTGTTACATAATTGAGATTTTTGTCTGCTAATAAAATATGTCCCAAGAAATTTCCCAGAATGTCAAACTAGACAGGCAAGAGGCAATAACTGCTGGGGTATATATGACAATCTACATATGAGCAGATATATTTAGAAATTACCTGCTGTGCATATCCTCTTGCTTCCCTTACATCTCTCCAGTGTGTATGCTCAGTCCAAAAATGTATGTACCTCCATTGTATGTGCACAGTCCAGTCTACATTACATGTCTCCTGTGTTCATGTCCAATATGTATGATGCTTGGGCAACCCTGCTAGATAATTCAGTTCAACCTAATATATGTTATGTTATATAGCATGTTTAGATTACCTATAACATATGACTTATTTTTACACCCACACTTTTGCTGCTTAATATAATAATGTATATATTTTTTAAAAATCTGGTCCGCTTAAACTATTCTGCAGTGAGATCTGGAACCAGAGGATGGCTCCATATTCTATACTACATGGTAAAATCACATTATTATGACCACCAGCTAATATCCTGAATAACCGTTGTGTGCAGCATGGACAACAGCTAGACGGCGTGGTAGTGAGTCAATAAAATGGTGGAAGGTTGGCAAGGGTTTCTGGAACCATGCAGACTGCAGTGCCTCCGACAGCTGCTGAAGCGTAAGTGGTGGAGGATCCACACAGTGAACAAGGACATCAAGGTGGTCCCACAGGTTCTCAGTGGTGTTCAAGACAAGGGAATTTGGATGCCAGGGAAGTACTTGGAAGTCTTTGTCATGCTCCTCCAACCACTCCTGGACAATTCTAGCCATATGATATGTTGCATTGTCCTGCTGGAAGATCCCAATTGCACCAGGGAAAACAGTCACCCTGTACAGGTGTACTTGATCTGCAGGAATGGATAGATCAGTCAGACAATCAGTTGCCTTCCAGAGGTATGAGTGTACCTAGACAAAACCAATATAACATTCCCCAGACCATAATGCTGCCGCCAACAGCTTGTGTTCTTCCAACAATGGTTGCAGAGTGTTTGTTCTCTGAGGCTTCGCTCCTGACACGCCAACATCCAGTTGATAAAGCATAAAATATTATAGATGTCCAATTTTGGTACTGTTGTGCAAATTGAAGCCGTTTCTGATGATAACCCCTGGTCACCATTGGTGCAGTGACCACAAGTTTGCTTCAGAGCCCCACACACAGCAGGCTTCGCTGTACTGTTGTTTTAAACATACGTCTGGTAATCCCCTGGTTTGTTTGGATGATGAGCTGCTCAACTGTAATGTGTTGGTTGGCCCTCACACACCTTTGCAGCCGACATTCACCTCTGACATCAATAGCACGTAGTGCTCCGCAATACTACCGTTTGTCCAGTCACGGTACACTTTAACAACAGCAGCATGCAAAAAGTTTGCAAACTACGCTGTTTCAGAAATATTGATACCCTTGGCCCAAAAGCCAATGATCATCCCCTTTTCAAAGTCTGATAAATCACACGTTTTACCCATGACAGCGATGGTTGATATATTTGCAGATTCCCTACATGTCACCGTATATTCCCACCAACCAGTTCACCACACGTGCATTGGCGCTGCTGACATCAAAAATAGGCAGTGCTCATAATAATGCGACTCAACCCTGTATAATGTACAGATCACTATTTTTTTTATCCATATATTTTAGAACATATTTTTAAATACATGAAGAAAAACATAAAACTTCAGTGTTGCTTTAAAACTCTTAAAAATTGTAAGTAAACAACTTAACAGAACATAAGCATGTAATCAAAAGTAATTCACAAAACAATAAAAGTCTAAAAGTTATGGCCCATACCAGTGGCAGCTTTCAATGTATTCAATATGAACGCCTGTGAAGAGCTGAGATCCCAATAATAACAAATAGTTCTTCAGTTGAATGTACTTTTAGAGAAAGGGGGTCCTTTCCCTCTTGAAATTTGCCAAATAATTGGCAGCAGTGGCAGCAGCAGTGCCACCCACCATCCGCTAGATGACGCTGCCAATTTTCAGTGCCCATACCATGGAGCTAGGGTTAGCTAAACATTCAGGGTTACGGTGAGGGTTAGGGTAACCTTCTAAGATTACAACTTGTGCAAAATATCCACAGCACCATATAGCGGCTACTTGCTGGCACTGCAGCTGTCAGTGCTGGTGAAATTACAACAGGATAGATCCAGATTTGAGGGCAGATAAGAACTAAAAAAGACCCATCTGACATGCAATTATAACTACCTAAAAGTTTAGCTCAATTAATCCTCAGGATATCCTTATGCTTATCTCAGGCATGGATGAATTCATTAACTGTGTTTACATTTCTTAAAGTCCCTCTCATTTGTTTCTTTGTCTTTTAAACAAGATATGGAACCATTTTCAAAACTGTTCAATGGGGATATGCAGCCTTCACATGAAATAGGTTGTTCATCACTGGGGATATGCAGCCTTCACATTAAATAGGTTGTTCATCACTGTTAAAAATATGCATGTTCTTTTTCTTACCTGCACATTTGCCTGCTAGCATTTAATGTTTCAGGGGCGAAGGGGCTTGTGTACCTCAGTGAAGCTGTGAGCTATACCATGTAGGGTCAGCCAAGATGGGCAGGTCATAGCAGAGAGGTCAGACAAATTGTGGTCCACTGGAGAAGGAACAGGCAACCCACCCGAGTATCTTTGCCAAAAATCCAGATCCTGATCAGCACAGCCAGACACATAATGGTAGATGTGCTGTAGTCCATGGGGTCACAGATAGTTGGACATGACTGAACAAATTAAAATTAAACAACATGTTTATTTTGGTATTTTTTCATGCAATAATATGCTTTAATACACTATCGATTCTCCTCTATCAGATGCATTCTTAATTCCAGGAAACTTAGATATGCCTTAACATATAAAATATTACTGCAACTCAAGTATATATTTTGCTTGTATAAGCATTGCTCCAGCCATATACAGAATCATGAGGGCTTGGCTTCTCCATACTACTTCCTGCAAGGCATAAGAATACTGCTGTACAGCTTCTGATTGGCTGAACAAAATGAATATCTTTTGGCACAATGAGGGAGACTGGAGCATGGGGCAGGCTTTGTATTTACATATTAGACATTACAAATATAGTGAAGGCATGTTCTTTCAAAATGAGTGCTATAAAGTGTAGCTACAATGTTGTGGTACAAGGTCATATATCTGATGGTATAATGAGTAATAACAGGCTTCAGTAAGAGACACAAGCACGTCCTACTGTGCGTGACAAGTTGTACTACTTCAGAATAAGTAACTGACTTTACCCGTATTTACACTTGCTCTCACATACAAAACAGCAGCCTTGGTCCGTTGCCATATCAACCAATTAAGCGCCGGTTGTATTTCTACTACAGCCAATCAGACACATAGAGGGAGAAATTTAAAAAGACCTCAGTACGCAAAAGGGGGAGGAGTACGGCATAGGAGGAGTTTGGTCATGGCCTGTGTTAACCAATAGAAAAACGTATATATTAACAGACAGGGAAGAGAGCCAATCAAGAGAGAAATGGGTGGTGATGTTTGCAGTACTGAGTCCTTTTGCAAAACCAATGTGGCGTCTGGATCTTTAAACCCTATGTAACCGGCGTTGGGGATATATAGCTTTTTAGTTCAAACGGTGTTCCATTTATATTTGTTATTAACAGATTTGGCGTTCCTGGAAGATCTACAGGATCCGATCCATAGGAACCATGGGAAGAGGTGAGTGTAGACTTTAATATGTTTAATACTTCTATATCCATGTGCGCACTTATTTATTATTTATAACGTGTGTGCGATTATATATATATATATATATATATATATATATATATATATATATATATATATATATATATATATCACACACTACTTTTGGCGATTCAATGTCTTGCTTGTTCTAATTATATAATTTGGAGAGGTTTCCACCAATTTAGTGATAACCCACCCATTGTGAGAGTTCGTATGTAGCTTCACTTATGAAAGTGATACAAAGTAACTATTACATACAACCAATACATTGCTCACCAGCAAGACTTGCTCTACACACTTCTGTATAATTCATAACCATACACTTCTGTATTGGGACCAGTTGAGCCCTATCACATTATAAAGCCACAAGCCTGGATATTATTTCATTACTTTTTGCCCCAGTTGGGTTTGTGGACACTGTTACAATGTATAGCACTGGGCCAGTATTTTGTCCTACTTCAGTATTCCTTCCACATAATGTTAAAGAGTTTATTATGTAGTTTATTTTTTTTCTTCTAATGTGCATAATTAACTCCTGGTTTAACAATACTTATGGAAAATTATAGGCAAATGGGTGCAGATACATAAATAACTTATCATAAATGAAGACTCTGAAGTCAATCCATAATGGAACTGTGTTCAGAACATCTGTAGTAAAGCTTGATTATATATATATATATATATACATATATATATATATATATATATATCAGTATTTTGATATGCATGCCATTTTATATATATATATATATATATATATATATATATATATATATATATATATATATATATATATATATATATATATATATATATATGTAACTGTTACCAAATAGCTTTGCTTCTCAATGTGGCATCATTCACAAATACAAGACGTAACACATTTCCCTAGTATTTTATTATTTGGAAAAGCTATAATATAATAGGCTATTTCTATCCTAAGTACTTTGGGAATGCACCATGGACATTGGATTCCTAGCTCAGACAGGCGCCTCCTTGCTTTGCTAAATGTTCGTTTGTATTTATCTTTGTCTGAATTTATGTACAGCTCTATGGAATATGTTGGCACATAATAAATGAGCTATAAAATAATATGTAAAATAATCTGTGTTAACTAATGAATACAGTGCTGGAAATTGGTCCCTGTCTCCCCCTAGGAATCTGTTTATCTCTCATGCAAAGTGGGAGGAAGCCTCCTATTAGCCACTCTGTCTGATTTCTTTTTTTTAAGTAATACAATATAAGTGAGTTTAATTTCCCAATGGTCTCTCTCACTATGACAGAGTTTGACTGTCTCTATAGTAATTGAGCTGCAAATACTTCATATAAAGGGTGGCCGCAGTTCCAGATTTACTATCCTATATTTTAAAGATCATTTTTCTCCTTTCCTATAGCCAGGGCAGCTGACAGTGGGGAGGGATGGGGAACATATTGAAGGACTCTCCTTACAAGGGGTTCCTATGCTGGCAGACATTTATACTGTGTTTGAGATGTCTGTCATCAGGGGGAGGAATGAACAGTTCCTTGGAAGATCCTATTTGGATCTTAAGTGTTAGATCTTTCTGTCAACCCCTAAATGTACTAATTTCATATGAGAATCAAATTCAGTTTCATGATTCTATGGTTACATAATAGAGGTTAAAAAAAGACTTTTAGTCCATCAAGATCAACCTATTTTAGGTCTCATCTGATCCTCATTTTTGGTTTAATTGTTCCAGATGGAGGCAAACAAGAAAAACCCCTTGAGACTTTGCTAATTGTCTCATAAGCGGGAGGGGGTATAAAATTCCTTCCTGACACCAGATACTGGCAATCTGATTTCTTCCTGGATCAATACTCCTAGTTATTCAGAATAAACCTGAATGCCCCCCCCCCTTTTTTTCCCCCCTCAAATATATATAACCCTTTTAAAGTTATCTATTGAAAATTGCTCACAACCTCATTTGGTAGATAATTCCACACATTCTGTGAAGAACCCTTTTGTTAGTGTCCCAGCCCCCTGGTAACTTCTTCATCTCTTCTGCCTTTTCCTGATCATTAATTGAACATTACAATGTGAAACAGGCTGTCTGACAAATAGATTTATAGGAATGTATATTTCCCTATAGTGCAGAATTATAAAGTGGGAACAGGAATACTATAAAACAAAAATCTTTATTATGTATGAACAGCGTCAAGATAAAACCAACTTAAAAAACATTTAAAAAGGAAAATGAAGTCACTCTTTAATTATAAGAGTAGTATGTATGAGTTAAGATTGTTGTGGGGTTATAAACAATTGAATTAAGTGCAGCTTTCTACAATGCCCTCCTGTAATGGGTCTATTCCTTTAGTTGCTCAGTACATCTTACATATATCATTTTTATGAGGCATAAACAGATAAGGAAGCTTCCCAATTTGTATGATGGAAAATGACTCTCTGTAGCCCTATTATAGACCAAAATAAAGATTAGTCAGGATCTTGTTCCGGATCTCTATTTAGAAGAACATTACTAATAGTTATGTGTAGGTCGGGGATCTTCTACCAGATCTGTTATTCAGAAGAAATGTCCTTATTTTAATGTGCCTTATTTATAATACAGTTGTATGTACAACACTCAGGATAGCTTCACTTGATGTATTCTGGGACATATTAATCCCTCAGATTGCTCATGGGGTAACTGTTGCTTAATAACTATCAATGTCTTAATGAGACCATTGTAGTATTATAAATACATTTGAATTGGGTCTTCAGAGATTATCAAGTAAGATAATTGGATCAAGATAAAGGAATCTCCCCATCATACAAAGATCATTAAGGTGGTTGTGTGTGTGTGTGTGGGGGGGGGGGGTAGTTTATGGGATTGGAGCCCTAGTTTATGGGGTGGGGTCTAGATTATGGGGTTGGGAGGTGGAGTTTAGAATATGGGGTTGGGGGGTCTAGAATATGGGGTGGGGGGGGTGTCTAGATTTTAGGAACTGATGTTGGGGGGGGGGTCTAGCTTTAGGGGTTGGGGGTCTAGCTTTAGGGGTTGGGTTATGATTAGGGGAGTTGTCTATGAAACACATTTTGCTAATCGTCATGGATAAGTAAACCCTTGCATGTCTGTGTCCCTGTGCCATTGTGCATTATCTGTATGTAATATTGTGTCCCTCTATGCTGTGCCATGCTGCCTGATCCCAGTGTAGGACCCCACTGGTTGCAGGGCAGGCCCCTGCATGCTCTGTGTCACTGAGACGGTCCTTGGTATAGAGGGCTGGGTCAGCTGTATAAGGCACTGAGCGCTCTGCCTCCCTCCCCGGCCCTTTAAAGATGGCGGCGCTGTGCCCTGCAGCTCCTGTCACAATGCGCTGAGCGTCCATACAACACACCCTCACCCTCTCTGTCCCGCAGGAAAGAAAATGTCAAAACCCAGCGACGGAAGGAGCGGAGACACATCGGACACCGCCAGGACCGGGGCCACGAATGAGAACCGCCCGAAAATGAACGGGGTGGGTTGGATCACTTTCTTTTTCCTCCAGACCCCGGAGCAGTGACACATACATAGCCTGGGTGGGATCTGATTGGACGCTCCTTTAACCCCTTCAGTGCTTGCAAAATAAAATAAATGTCCCCAATATAGAAGGGGTTAAACGTACAAATCACCCCGTGTACCGGGTAACCCTGCACTTATCTCCTCAGGGCTACATCCCAGTCCAGACAGGCTGCTCCTATATGTGCACAATGCTCCATATGGGTATATTTATATCCTGAGCTTTGAGTTAGTTGCCTAACACTGAAGGGGTTAATGTGTCTGTTTCCTGGGTTGTGATGGTGTGATTGTCCCTGCATATAACTCCTAGCACTACACTGAGGTATGCTGGCAGTTTGGGTTGTTTTTATACTGTTTATGCTGATGTCTTTAGCTTTTGTTTTGCAATGGAAGCTTGTACATCCCTGTGCTTATTGTATATGGATTTACTAAGGCGTATCAATATTGTTTACCCGCTAAATACAGAAGCCTCTATAGGTAAACAAGGCTAGTAAATACCAATTTTTAATTGATTACGAACTATAAAGAAACAGCATTTTATACATGACATTATTTGTTAACCATTGACATTTTTCTTGACCACTTGTGGACAAACTAACACCCACTCCTAGCAAGTATCTTCCCCAATACTACAACTTTAAATCCATATTTTTACCTACTTTTAACTTTCTAAATAAAGGTAGTCTTATTTCCCTTCATTTATTGTAGGCTTGTTTAACTCCATCCTTGGGTTGGCAAGTCATTTAAGATATTCTCATGGGAGCACTTTTTTTTTTTTAAACAAATTAAAATAATCGCCACTAATTGATCTACCCGTACTTGAATGCAATTTCCTGACAATCTGATGTCTTGCCACAGTCCCTAAATGTTGGTATCACAACAGTGATCTGTGATCTCCAGACTTATATTACGCTGCAGTTTAGAGATCTGTCTGTGTGTGGCCCAAGATGAGCACTAGAAAAATTATACAGGAAAGCTGCCTTGGCATGTAGGCATTATATCAGTAAAATACATTCTTTATATCGATTTTAAGCTTTCTGCAGTTAGCATTTTCTTTTAAACGCCCAACTCACTTGCACTATTTAATCAGTGGTGGAGGAAGTGGCTCCACGTGCATTTCCTTATTTGTTAAATTCAAGGTTATAATTTTATTTCTAAAGAAACTATTAATGGATTATGTTATTGCAAACGGCTCTTTATAAGAACTTCTTACTAATTCAACCTTCCTAGGCCTCTATATTCATGCATAGAAAATCTACTTTCAATAATTTATCCGTGGCCATTGTTGCCAAACAGTGATATTTTTTTGTGTAATGTTAGAGATGTAAAACATTAAAACATATACTCCATAGAAATATATGTTGGCATTTAGCCCATGTAGTGCTCTTTATGCCTAATAACACTTAACATTTTAACCTTTTTATAAATCTGTTCTGATAAATGGTATGTTTTCCATCCCAGGAACTGGTATTTACAAGTCAGTCCAAAATCTATTCCTTTATGAGCCCTGTTAAATCTCGCCCTCCCCTACAAGAAGAAAATTCAGTCTCGCATCATGACGGCAAATGTTCGGGGAAAGCGCCAGTCGACAACCATAAAAAGGCAGAAGGTAAAATGTTGGCTGTTTTTATGTTGTCTCTTTTTAGAAGTCCAGATGCATTTTAATACTTGAAGAGAAGACCTTTAAAATCTAGAATTAAGGGACATAGTGCACAAATGTAATCTGAGAGTGTTCTCCAACTCTATATGAAAAGAAAACATGAGGTGTGTGTGTGTGTGTGCATATATATAGCTGTATGCTTATATATAGCTGTATGCTATCTCATTGGTTGGAACTAGTCACTGTTGACATCAAAATTAGTTATTTTCATAAAACTTCTAATTTTTTTTTAATTTTTTTTTTTATATATATATTTTTTCTAGTCTTTCAAAACTGTATTTCCATAAACCTTTAAAACTATTGTGATTAAGTAGCCTATGAATTCTATGCTGATATGTGATCTCTGTGGGGTGTTATTGCATGTTGTCAAAAGGACAGGTGAATTGAGTACTCTTTGCTATATTTCATATTGAGTTGGCTAGTTGCATTTTGGTATTCTGCTAATTGTGTATATTTTTGTGTTATAATTGATGCAAAATTGACTTTGTTCATGTCTGTTGTGCCCTGGTATTAATACTACTAGTTTTTTATTGTACAATTAAAGGATCATGTCAGAGGTTCACAATATTAGTGTTATCAGTCTACAGGAAAAGTGCCAGCACAAGAGGTCTTGTGCTGAATTAGGAAAGTTAGTGACCGTAGAAGTTATTTTGGAAAGTATGTATTACAGTAAGGGTGACCGCTTGGTTGAGTGTCTTACAGGCAATTGTGCCATTTCTATTTGAAATAGTAGTCAGCTTGTGTTGCAGGATATATAATTCTATACAGAGTCTGATCTCCGTACAATCCAAGTCAGGTCTGCACCGAAATCAAGCTTTTTATCTGTAATTTGTGCTGGAGGAGTGGGCTCTTGATCCCATGTGCAGCATGAAACCAACTGATACAATTTGCATAATGAGGTTGGGGCATTCTGTGTTACCTCTAGAGGGTACACTAAATGTAAAGGTGCTCTGTATGAGACACACAGCATATGTTAAATAAAATAAAAAAGTTAATTTTTTTTGGGGGGGGGGTTATTAGGACCACACTGCTGTCTGATTTTGAAAAGTAAGATTGCACCATCAGGTGCATTTTTATAAGGAGTTACTTGTATAATAAAAATAAATAATTGTATGTACCTCACCAAACCCTTCACATACTGTGAGTTTACTATATGATCTGTTGTTAATACCATATTTTTACATATTTATTCTAGTTGATAAAAAGAAAATAGTCTCTGCACCAGAGCTGACTGTGAAATCTGCTGAACACAAGGAAATTGAGTGCAATTCTTCTCAAGACGTTTCTGGGCCAAAAGAAGATCCGATCGAGATACAGAAAAACGTAGTATTGCCACCTGCTGACAAGAAACCAGAATCTCAAAAGACGGTCAAAACAAAGCCTCCCAGGAGGAAGTGAGTGGCGGAAGTGTTTGTGCTTTGGGTGTGTTCAAACTGTCTAATGTGCACAGCGGTATGGCTGAGATGCAGCACTGCTTGGGGCCAATAGTGGTTAACTCAAGTGCTGCCAGAGTGACTGAATTCAGTTGTGATAAAGCCATTAAGAAGTGTTTTTAGTACATAAATACAAGCTGGGTGTGTGACACTTGCTAAAAAAAATCCTTAATATATTATATGTAATGCATAAAGAGCTCATCACATTATTTGAAACCTGTTTAGAATATGAGTGAGAAGGTCTTGCAAATCTTCACTTGGGTGACCCTCAAAATATTACTGGCACTGGAAAATGGTTTGCACTGTCTGAACATCCACATATTTACACCCTTACATGCCACTTTAAGAAGAAGAAATGTTTGGACTGCCGTTTATAAAATCTGCTAAATCTTTCTTTAATTATCCAGTGTGTGAGCTATGAGAAAATTATCTAACTTGCTTTTTTTTTTTTTACTTTTTAAATGGGGTATTCTCTCAGGTCTAACTTTTTTTACAAAACGACATTTGAACCTTTGTGTTTAGTACTCCACAACTACATTTTTAGACACCAATGTGGGAATATTTTTATTGGATTATATGAACGGGTCCTTTAACTCATGAACTCGGAGGGCTGTTCACTATAATAACCTAATCGTGAGAAATTAAGTTGTTGAGCTTTGTAGCCAGTATACGGTAGTTCATTTTGGTCCTTTAACAACTAAGGACTAGTTTACTAGCCACAAGTTTATTGCTTATTTCACTACAGAAATATGTGAAAGGGATTCACTGTAAACCTCTTAATAAATAAATATCTTTATTTCTTGTTGAAAGTAATATAGCAATACATGTTAACCTTCCTGATTAATGTCTTCACAGGGTTCAAGGAAAGCATTCTCCAAACAAGAAAGTCACTGACTACTTCCCTGTTAGAAGAAGTGTCCGAAAGAGCAAATCCGAATTAGAGGTAGTTATTGTGTTCATGAGGCTCTCGCTCTGATGAACATTATGCTATTTTATTAATATATTGCTTATTTCATTCATCCCTATAGATAGAACAAAAAAAGATGATCGATGAAATGATTAAAACTGGCAAAGAAGATGGACTGAAGGTAACTTTTTCTGCAGCAGTGTGAATTTAAAGATTACTCAATGTGCCCTCTATCTCTCATTAGTTTGGTACAGGGCTACTGCAAGTCTCATACAATATGGTTTTATTTAGTTAATGCCTGGCAATACAATATGTATTTGCTCTGTCCTCCAAACAGGATCTGCTCTGGGAGACTTACCTGAAATAAGCTTTTAGCTGTTGGCCTGAAAACATTGAAGAAAGCATTTCAGTGTGTGGAAGGAGACCTATAAACAAGACTATCACAAATTTATAATTAAATAAATGAAACTCTATTTTATGAGCAGCATCATGGCCTTGCACTTTTTATTTTAATTTTTTTATATATATATGCTATTTTTTAGTACTGGAATCCACCTTTGTTTATCTGCAAATGTGAGGGGACATTGCAGTTGAAGCAAAATGCTTCTTTGCATACAATGTGGCAATCCTAAGTGCCAGTGCATCTAATTTTAGTTTAAACCGTATACACCGCTCCTCCCTACTGGAGAAAGCAGCTTAAATGATAACTATACTTTTAATTTTAATTCTTTGTAGCCATTTTGCTAATTATGTGTAGCTATTTAAGAGCAAATCTAGAATATGAGCTATCTTATTAATCATGATGGACTGAATGGTGAATAGATTTCAGTGGAATATGTAATATTTCTATATATTTGTCATAATAAAAATTAGACGTGGTTTTGAAAAACAAACTGTTTTTAAATTTGTTCTAACTCCTTGCATGACATTGTCCTTCCTACTCAGGTCGACATCATTATAGGCAAAGGAAGAGGGGTCATAGCAACCAGAAATTTTCAGCGAGGGGAATTTGTAGTAGAATATCATGGGGACCTAATCGAGATCACTGATGCTAAAAGGAGAGAAGCGTATTATGCACAAGATTCAAATACTGGCTGCTACATGTATTATTTTCAGTATCTGAACAAAACGTACTGGTGAGTAGACTTTTCTGCTTCTGTTGATGTAAAGGACTTTATAATGAAGTGAAAAAAAAACATCTTCGAGGATCATAGATAGGAGTCCATGTCAAATATCATTTTATTCATATTTTAGAAGAGCATGTCTCTTATACTAAATCAAACAAATGTTCCTATGCCTGTTGTTTTTCAAAACAGAGTAGCATGCTGTCAAGGTAGATTACATATACCTTTTTGGTGTGGTAAGTGCAATTCAAGGCTTATTATCAAAGATCAATATTAAATTCTCATCAAAGCCTACAATAGCAGCTAGTTGGTTATGAACTAATAAGATTAATCAGGATTCTCTGAATTCATGGTATGCATATCTGTATTTAAATGAAAAAAAATAACAGAACCCATCTTTTACTTATCTTAACGTCTTCTGTTTCTCTCACTAGTGTTGATGCCACAAAAGAAACAAACCGCTTGGGAAGACTGATAAATCATAGCAAGGCCGGAAACTGTCACACAAAACTACACAACATCAACAACGTACCTCACCTTATACTAATAGCATCACGGGACATCAGCGCAGGAGAGGAATTGCTGTACGATTATGGAGACCGGAGCAGATCTTCCATTGAGGCACATCCGTGGCTTAAAAACTGACTTTAGATGGACACTCCAAGTTTACAGTTGCTTAGTGAAGTGCTTCTGTTTGGGTTTTAAATTCCCCCACCTCCTTTTTTACCTTTTGCGTATAAGCAAGTGACATGGATTTAAACACAAGCTGTCTTAGATTACCAAAACTTTTTATATTCAGTTTTGTATGTTTTGCATTGGGGTAAGTCGGTGCTTCCAAAGCATGCAATGAAATATGCAGTTTTTTTTTATGTGTGTAGAAGAAAAACAATAATACTCATGGTTTTTGTGTTCTCAATGCCTATTGCATATTCCAAAAGGGGTTATTGATAGTGCTTTTGAGATGAACACATAGTGGTAAGTGAAGGATTAGGGTTTAGTACCAAAATGCCGGACAAATAAAATCATTTACTGTGTTTTAACATGTAGTGCTGCTCTGAGACAACATAATAGTTTCTTTTATTTTTTTTTTCTACCTGGTTCATACTGGATTCCAAGTGTTTTGATGCATTCTATGTGGCATGTATTTAAAAAGGAAAAAAGTCAATATTTAGTATATCTGTCTGTTCAGCAGTGTAAAGGAAAGCGGTCATGTCATTAACACTTAATTTCTTTATGAGCTGTTCACTTCTCCACCATAGCTTCCTCTGGAGCTCCAATGCCATAAATGACTAAATCTACGTGTTTCCTGGCTTTAGAGTTGTTGGCTTACCCTCCCTATTCCATGGGCAGCTCCTTCTTTAAAATAGGTGAATATTTGCATGTGAATTCCACCATGTGGAAAACAATACTTCATTTTTATAAAGAAACTAAGTGGTAAAGATGTGTCAGCTTTATTTTTGAAACCTTTGGTGAAAAAAAAAAAATACAATAGTGCCTGGCTCCAGCATTGATCATGTCAGTTGGGTACAACTAGCCCCTGCTACCCACATTAGTAATAATCCGATGTGCGCTTCCATACACAAGTGTTGATCACTCCTGTATCTGGTATATTTTGTATATAAATGCCTTCCATTAGAGAGGAACAGCAACTGCTATTTTCCTGTTTTAGAGGAGTAAAAGAGAGCTTTTCCTGGAACCAGAATTGTAGATCTATTAAATAGAAAGTAAATTGATCTTACTATGCTTCTTGCTGCACATTATGTCCTCAAATTGTTTAAGCCTTTTTAAAACAACCATTGGCCATATCAAATTGTTACAAGTCACATTCATTGAAAATGTTGTTATTGTATACTGTTCCAATCTGATTGGCATCTTGTTCTTTACCATCACAGTACTTGGGTTTAAGTATCAGTGTGGCTTTCTGCAGAAATGGTTGTCCATGTCTCCAAAAGCCATACTTATCGTTGCTGTAATAGTCAGTGCTCAAGTCTTTTAATGCAGTAAGTGTAGAATTTATCATGTAAAAGAAATTGTTTTATATTTAAAAAAGAAACGGCTGTGTTGAATAAAATATTTATTGCTAAGAAACAATTACGTGCAATGAGCTTTATTAACTCCTTGAGTATGGGGAAGTTTAAAATAGATGGTAAATTGGAGGCTTCCATTTTTATGGAGAAGCCATTTTATAATGGTGTTGCCTACAGAACTAATTCCTAGTCTACGGACTGTGCATAATTTTTTTTAAGCCAAGGAAGCATGGCATGGACACTTTGGGTATTACTGTTTTAAGCACCAATTTTAATTTATTTGTTAGGGTAATAAATGGATGGTACATTTTTAGGTCACACATCTCTGAATCTAATAAAATTACTTTTTTTTTTTTTTTTTTTTTAATCTAAAAGCCACTTAATTATACAAGGGATAAAACAAAAAAGGAAAAAAACTTTAGGCTCTTTTCAGTATATGTATTCATGTTCCGTAAGGTGTATGGGTGTGTCGTCGCACTAGCACACAACCTTGCACACAACCCAAGTCCCAATAATGACATTCCCTACACAATTTTCCAATTGAATTCAACCTTTTTGAATGCTTACATGAGTCCAGTCATTTGCCATAAAGGCTTCACAAATAATTTTCTAATTCCTCAACTGGATTCTTATGAAATCCTTCTTTTTTTTTTTTTTTTTTTTAAAAAAGGTGATTACCAAAATATATTTATCATCTAGCACTTGCAATGGAGGTCGCTGTGTAACACTTATTAATGCAGAGTTTAGACTTTAAAAAGAAATTTCAGCATACAACACTTTATTCCGAACAACCTATGAGAAACCTTGCATTATGTCGCAAACAGCATTGCTAGGCTTCAAATTTTATTGCCGTCGTCTTGCTAGTAAAAGTTTTATAATTTTTGGCACCTCGACCCTTTAATTTTGAACAGTGATCAGTATTCTATCAATAATCTGTATATAATTTCAGTTCTAATTCTGGCATCTCTACACTTAAGTTTAAACTGTAGTATATCAATGAATGAATGGTACAGTGATCAGTATTAAAAAAAAAACCTTGCATAATTTATAATCCGTCAAAGACCAAAAAAAATAAGGGCGTTGCACTCCATTAACTTTGGATTCACCATATTAGAACTTACATTTCTGGTCTTGAGCTCCAGCAACTCTATACTTACCATATTAAAATGTCTATCCTCTTTTTAATACAGGCCCATAAAATAAAGGTCCAACAATTTAGTATTTACCATGTTAAATCACGTTAACAAAGGTACAATTACCACAGCGACCAAAAGTATACAAATATGAGAGGTAACCCCGTCCCCCCTTTAAGAAAGCTGTATTGTTCGGTGAAATGCATGTCAGGCAAGCCCTACAATAGGGGTTAGATCACATTAGCGAGCTGATAGTAAAAACATTCTCTCTATGAACTTTAGAATAGCTTATAGTGGCTGAATATTAAAGAAAATTTAGAATACATGACCAGAAATAAAGAGCTGATAATCCTAAAGTCAAGCATCAGATGGGATTTATTATTGCATTTGCTCCGGACACTATGTCACAACAATTTGACAGAAAGTAAACTCTAAATGAACAATCTGTTCAGTGAGATAATAGTGATTTACAATTGTTGATTTAAATATCCAATAGGATAATATCTGTTGCAATTGTATATTAACAGCATAATCATAAGTATAAAACTATCTCCTGACCAGGCTTGGCACTTTATAGGCATTTTTACTAGAATACCACATTGGCTTGAGGAGATACTAAAGATAATCTCAGCACACACTTTAACTTATGATTTATCAACCAATCATTTATAATACAATATAGTCAGATTTGGGGTTTTGGTATACCACCAAACCTTCCAGTTTAGGAGGGACTCCATTGAGAGTCCTAGCATTATCTACAACTTGCCCTATTTTTGACAACACCAAAAGGGTTTCATTCTAAGATTTTTAAATCTATTTTGTTTTCTTGTTTTAATATTGCACCGTGGTTAATATCCAAATAAAATTTTGTTTTTCCCTTTAAAAAACGCTAACATTCATATACAAGAAACAAACATTAGCAACTGTGTAAGCCGTGACCATAAATAATATTTTTAGAGAATATACTTTTTTTTTTTTTTTTTTAAAGTAGACTACAGAGCTTCATCTTTTCTGCCGTCAACACCATTCTCTTTAACTTATCAATCAGTGGAGGGAGTGGGATTTATGAACTACAAGCCCATCTGTAACAAAATTTAAATGTCCCTCTCATACACATAAGCATATTGTGGATGCCTCCAGGACCCTAGAACATTTTAAAAATATTTTTTTTTTTACTGGGATATCACAACTCATTTTAAACATCTGTTCCAGTAAGACTTTACATAGTTACTAAGGGCCTCATTCTATTACCGGCCGTAAATCGGCCGTAAGGCTGCGATTCCTTGCGGGGGTTCTGTTAACTCGCAATTCTATTATACAGCCCCGCAAGGATCTCCTCTTACGGCCGGCCGCATATATTGAAACCGGCCGTAAGCTGTGAAATCTAAAAACGCAAAAATAAATTCAAGCCTGCACTGTACAGCTCTGTAAATGCTAGGGATCATATTGGGGGACATGAGGATTAAAAGTAACCCCCTCTCAAGCTTGTACATCAGCCCAAACCCGAGTTCAAATTAACTGTTTATTTTCCGGCTGCGGCGTGGGCGGGTCTGAAGTGCTCCAAGCACTCTGGACTTTTTACATGGATATTTTACGGATATTAAAAATAAAATATTTTACGGATTTGAGTATAGGATAATTATGTGCTATTTTTTCTAACACCTAAAATCCCTTTATAGTCTTCTCAAAGTGCAGGATGGCTTTATTTCAGCTATTTTATGTGCTTAATTGGTGCTAGCGAGACCTCTTTCCTGCAAGTAAGCTGCGGTTAGTTTTTAGCCTTGCAGAGAGGGTTCCCGGAGCAATTGAATTGCAAATAGGAATTTCTTACGGCCGAAACTCTTGCGGCCGTTTTAGATCCGGCGCGAGCAGCCGCAAGAGATAGCAAGGCACCGGCCGCAAGCCTGCCGGAGCCCCCGGCCGTAAGGGAATAGAATAGCCGAATAGCTTGCGGCCGGTCCTTGCGGCCCCGCAACGGCTGCGGCGGCTAATAGAATGAGGCCCATAGTAATTAAGGTTGAAAAAAAGACTTTCAGTCCATCAAGTTCAACCTTTTAAGATCTCCACTGATCTGCAATATGCTGGTTAACTATTAATTAATTATTAATCAATTATTTAATTATTTATTTTTAGTTTTATTTTTAAGTTATTAATCCAAAGGAAGGCAAACAAACAAAAAAAAACAAGTGAAACGTAGCCAATAGTCTCAAAGGGAAAAAAAAATAATTCCTTCCTGACCCCCAGATACTGGCGATCAGATTTCTCCTTGGATCAATACTCTCGCTCTATTTATCCAGGATAACCCTGAATTCCCTTTTTAATTAGAAATAAATCCAGTCCCCTTTTAAAGTTATCTATTGAATCCGCTGTCACCACCTCCTCTGGTAGAGAATTCCACAGATTAACCACCCTTACTGTGAAGAACCCTTTTTCTTTCTTTAAGGTGGAATCTTTTTACATCTAACCTCAAGGGATGTCCTCTTGTCAGTTGAAAACCCTTTGGCACAAAAAGCTCCCTGGACAAATCTTTATACTGACCCTGGATTTTTTTATATAAGGTAATCATATCTCCTCTTAGACACCTTTTTTCTACAGAAAATAAGTTTAATTTGGTTAGTCTTTCTTCATAACTTAGCCCCTCCATTCCCCTTATTAGTTTTGTTGCTCTCCTCTGTACCTTTTCCAGCTCTAAAATGTCCTTTTTATGAAGTGGTGCCCAAAATTGTTCTCCATATTCCAAATGAGGGAGTACTAGGGATTTGTAAAGTGGCAGAATTATATTTGCTTCCCTTGCTTCTATACCCTTCTTAATACATGCTAATATTTTATTTGCCTTTGCAGCTGCTGCTTGGCTTTGAGAGCTGTTACCTAGATGGTTGTCTACAAGCTCTCCCAAATCCCTTTCAATATCTGATACCCCTAGATTTGCTCCATTAATATTGTAAATAGCATGGCTATTTTTCCTTCCCAGATGCATAACTTTACATTTATTCGTATTAAATCTCATCTGCCATTTAGATGCCCATCCCGCAATTTTATGTAAATCCCTTTGGAGGGAAAACACATCATTATCTGATTTAATTACCTTGCACAAATTCGTGTCATCAGTGAAAATGGAGACACTACTTACCAGTCCCACCTCTCAGTCATTAATAAATATGTTAAGGAGAGGACCTAATACTGAACCCTGAGAAACCCCTCTTACCACATTAGTCCAATCGGAGTATGTTCCATTTACAACAACCCTTTGCTTCCTGTCTTTTAGTCTCAATCCATGAGCAGATATTTACTGCAATTCCTGTGTCCCTTAGTTTGCACAATAGTCTCCCATGTGGCACTGTATCAAAAGCCTTTGCAAAATCCAAAAAAGACTACATCCACTGAGTTGCCTTGACCCAAGTTCATACTAACATCTTCTTAGAAACTAAATAGATTTGTTTGACATGACCTATCCCTCATAAATCCATGTTGAATCCTACTTATAATCCTGTTCAAATAGACATATTCTTGTATATTATCCTTTATTAACCCTTCTAAAAGCTTCCCCACTACAGAAGTGAGGCTCACTGGTTTATAATTCCCTGGAATTGCTCTTGCTCCCTTTTTAGATATAGGTATCACATCAGCTTTTCTCCAGTTAGCTGATAGAGACCCTGTGTTAAGTGAATCTTGAAAAATTAAATATAATGGTTTGGCTATTCCAGAACCCAGTACCCTCAGTACCCTTGGATGTATTCCATCAGGACCCGGGGCTTTATTAACATTTATTTTTTCCAACCTCTTTTGGATTACTTCCTGTGATAACCAATTATTTGGCAAAGGTAGTGTAGCCCGGTTTTGTTGCAGTGTCCCAACCACTGGTACCTCCCTTGTGTATACCGAATAAAAGATCCTATTTAGCTCATCTGCCTTTTCCTGGTCACTAATTTTCAGATGGCCTGTGTCACATTGTAATGTTCCTGTAATGTTGAAAAATTAAGAGTTTTTGTTGGCCCCTTAAAATTTTGTTTTTTTCTTTCAATCTCAAATGAGACTGTGTTGTGATCACTGTTTCCCAACGGTTGCCCTATTCCAACATTTGATACTATATCAATATTATTTGTGATGACTAAATCTAAGATCGCTTCATTTCTAGTAGATAATGATCCGTGAGTGTACTCAAGAACCTGCTCCCCTTAGCTGAACTGCTGGTCTCATTTATCCAGTTTATTTCAGGGTAATTAAAATCTCCCATTATTAGAACTTGCCCATGCTTAGCTGCATTTCCAATCTGTAACAATAATTGTATTTCCTCACTTTCAGCTATATTTGGGGGTTTATAGCATACTCCTACTAATATTCTTTTGGAAATTGCTGCTCTGCTATTACTCTTATTACTTATATCTAGTCCCCCCCCCCCCCACCTACCTACTAGTTTAAAAACTCCTCCAGCCTTTCTACCATCCTATCCCCTAGCACAAAAGCTCCCTCATCATTAAGGTGCAATCCATCCCTGCTGTAGAGATTGTACTGAAGTGAGAAGTCACCCCTCCTTAGTGCACCACATCTTTAGCCACCCTTTAACCTCCTCATTCTTTAGGACACTCCATCTTCCACTAACTTTGTCATTGGTACCAATATGTACCAAGACCACCGGTTCATTTCCAGCCCCTCCCAATAATTTGTCTACCCCATGACGAACCTGAGCACCCGGGAGACAGCAAACTGTTCCATTGCTGGGATCTGTGTGACAAATCACCCTGTCTACCTTCCTAATAATAGAGTCCCCTACCACCAAAACCTGTCTGTTGCTCTGCCCTCCCCCTCCTCTAGTAGAACTGTTCTCCCGGCTGTTAGAGGGAAAAGCTCTATCTGGCATTGCCATTCCTGAATGGACATCCCCAACAGTTTCACTCAATCTAGCAAATCTGTTGGTGTTTGCCAACTCAGAACTGGCCTGCCTCCTCCGGTTCCCCCTGATTCCCCTTCTAACTGTAACCCAGCTACCTCCCTGGACATCCTCACTATCCCCAGCTCCTCTCTCCATGCTAGGCCCAGCTAAACTGTGCTCAGTGTGCACCAACTCACTTTCCAGTGGAGCAATATCACTAAGTGCTGCAATTCTCCTCTCCAGATCTCCAATTTGAGCTTCCAGAGAGGCCACATGCTCACACCTCTCACAGAGGTATGGACCCTGGATCATCTGTTCCAGTATTGCATACATATGACAGGATGTACACTGAGTGAGGTTTCCACTGTACTGACTCATAATTATTATTATTATTATTGTCTACAAAAATTCAGTGGGAAAAATAAAGAATATAAATTAATATATTTGTATAAAGTTTTGTAAAAAAAAAAAAAAAATATATATATATATATATATTTTTTTTTTATTACTCCGCTTTGCACTATAAATCTGCCCTCCCTTTTATTTAAACTTCTACACTTTTACTAGAATTGCACTTGATACTAGAAATGTTCGCAAGCTCACAAATTCGCCCATTCTCCTGCTTATATTAACTTCTGCCTTCTCACTTGGGCACAATTAGTGCACTCTGCAATTTATCAGCTTTTACTTGCAAGGAAAATCCACTTGTAAACAGGCCCCAAAACAGCTCACAAACCTTTTGTACTAGTTTAACAGTCAAGCCACACCCCTCTCACCTGGGAACAATTAGTGCACTCTGCAATTTAACAGCCTTTACCTGCTAAGGAAAATCCACTTGCAAACCAAACTTTCTATAATCAAGCTTAATTTCAATCCATTATTTAACATTTTCTCAAAACCTAAATTACATTTTAGAACCTGTTCAGTGGACCCTTAAGATCCCCTCTTGTTTATTCTTCTAGAAGCCTAGCTTTCCTCTGTGTTACAAACTGAGGCCCATTGCATTTTTAATACAAATCCAGTTTTATTTGTCATAGGAGATACAATATTTAAGCAAGAAAAAAATAGTAGCTTGAGACATTTTTAAAAAGGTTAACATTTCTATATAAACTTTCTATAAATATATAACATTTGCTTTACACACTATATGCATGTATTAGAATAATCATCTTGTTATCATCTTGCCACTGAAAGGTTACAGAAGTGTTAGCAAAAGTATCACTATTAATCAAGATAAGAATGTTTGTTATAACAACGGTACTTCTACAAATTACCTTAAATTATCTATAGGATTTATTATGTGATTTTAAAGGACCACAGAAGACTTGTACACATGGGCAGAGTTCTCATAACTCAAACAAGGCAGCTGCCTAGGGGCACCTCTCTGAGAGGGGATGTTAATTTGCATAACCATGTTATGGACATTCGGTTTTATTTATTTTTTTAACACATAGCTCCTGCTTACTCTTGCCAGGGGCTGAGAGCATCTTCTCTGTTTGAGGGTGGGTGTGAAGTGGCAGGCTTGCAGTGTGCTGCACTTGTAAAACAAAAAAACATGGCACGGGGGTGTGTGGGCAAGTTCGCTATGTGTGCACCACCCTGCTCCTCCATGAATACTCTGCCTCTCACTCACTGCCTGTCTACCACTGAGCTCTCCACCTCCCTCATGTCCTGAGAGCGCCATAACCAGCTCACTAACAGGCTTCACTCAAAACCGATGCTCCCTCTCCTCTTACTTATGGGTATCCAGAATGGGCAACTAGTATTTCACCTTTTCGTATCTAGTGAACTGGTGAAAACCTTTGAGTCTTGCCCCCTTCTGTAAAAGTAATTGTGCTTTATATTGTGTGTCCAGTAAGCAAGTCAGATATTGTATTATGCTTTATTTATGACTGTGTCTATTTGAATATTGCCATGCTCCCTTTTCCAGCCCGCTGTTTCCTTTTCCATCAGAGAGAGGGTACATTTGAAGATTTCTTTCCATATGTACCTGTACTAAACTGTATTACTTTATTATAGAGGGGCTAAGGAGTTTCTGTCTAAGGAGTGTCAAAAATGTAAATGCAGCCCTGATGGTACATATGTGCTGTATTCTATTTTTAAGAACCATTAGTGTTATTAGGATTGCTAGTTCCCAGGGTGTTTTCCACCCAAAATTTATATTTGTAAGGTATCAATGGGAAAGAATTATATAATTCTCTTTATTTTAAAGGAATCATTTTCCCCCTCACTTACCTTCATCTGCAGAGAGGGGGAGGTATTTAGGGGGGTTTAGAATGAGGAGGGGGGTTTAGGATGAGGAGGGGGGGTTGAGGTTGAGGAGGGAGGTTGAGGAGGGGGTTAAGGATGAGGGGGGAGGATGAGGAGGGAGGTTGAGAATGAGGAGGAGGGTGATAAGGGAGTGGGGGAGACACAGGGAAGGGAGAGGGGGGAAAAGACACGGGAGAGGTAAAATAGGTGCCTCGGCTTATACTCGGGTTGGCTTATACTCGAGTATATACGGTATGTAAGATGTATTTAAATTGGTTATAATATGATCTTAATTAAAGTCACCTTGCTCACACGGGGACTATTCTAACATCATATCGATATCCCATGGGGTACCCATTAGTTGCCTTTTGTAAATATGTATCAGTATTTGTCAGTAAGGCTCATTTTCTGGGTATACCTTTAATTGTGCCAATATTCATATATATAGAAAACCGTTTCTTTTACTGCAGGGTCAATCTATGCTTGCTATAATATATTATTGTTAGGTAAATCCATGCTTCTTACAGTATATCAATCCACATTTTCTGTGATATACTTATGCAGGACAAATCTATGCTTGCTATGGTATATTCCATGCAGGGTAGATCACTATGATATAATCATGCAAGTATAACCATGCTTACTTCGGTATGTTGATACAGGGTGAATCCAAACTCCCTGCAAGATACTAATGCAGGGCAAATCTATGCTCACTGCAATATTTGTGATGCTGGCTAAGCGGTCTCATTTAGTGCTTTATTTTGCACCATATGGAACCCATGGATATGGTCACGATATGCTATGCATTCGTATTAAACAGGAATAAAATAGGATTGAAATTCACATATGATATACATTTTTAAGAACCAGACTTAATGGGGAACATGTTTTTCAAATGTAACAATTAGTTCCTTTACTTTATGAATTATTATTGCACTAAGGGTTGCTATTAAAGCAATTCTCTGTTTTGGTAAGGGGTGGGACATGATAAGGTTTCTATTCTTTTACGGAGATCCACTTGCGGTTTTAAATGATTACAATGATGACCACTTGATACAGCCAACTATAGGCTGCACCATCTGATGCATAGGCTCTACCTTCAATAATGTATTTCCATTTATAAGCTTGTGCATTAGATCGGTATTGGGTTTCACCACTGGTCTAATAAGCAAGAATTCTCTTATATGGCCACACACGTCTGCAATAAAGCCCATACCTTGCCTGGCACCGCCCTTAATCACATTTGACCATCTCTACTAATATCCAGAGTATTATGTATCATACAAAGCAAAGGGCCATGTTCAATTGAGGTTTCGGGTGATCCAGTAGCCCTTAAGTCAGTTCGCAAGTTAATTTGCTAATCAATTGGCGTCTTTTTGCGGGCTCCTAACGGCTTATGAGTTACAGCCTTGAAAAAATGGCGATGGTTTAACTCGTAACTTACAGCGTCCCAAAGCCTTTGATCTTTCAAGGCCGCTAGATTTCCGATTGCGAGAAAATCCTACGAGTGCTAGAGAGGAACCGCAAGAGGGTTAAACACCTATTCATTGCACTGTAAATGCAAATAAATAAATAAAAATCAATACTGCACTGTAAATAACAGGGAAAATGATGATAGAATGAATTGCACAACATGTCTCAGGATTGCAAATCGGCAGGATCTTATATTTTGCTTTTGTTTCATTTTGGGGTCAAATCGATTTTGGGTATCAATGAGTTAATACATATCAGGCCACCCATATGGACTAGAACTGTATTGACATTAATCTCAATAATTCTTTATTTTGAGGGTTTGCGAGTCTGATGGCATATCGGACCCCCAAACCTAATTGATTGACATGTAACCTCCATGTTCTTTGAAGGGTTGCCAATTTAGGAAAAACTTCACTTGTGCTAAGTATGTTATGAGCACGAAAACACTTCATTTCAGCAGCTGCAGCTTAGAGTCTGTGTGACTATGTGATTTTCTATTTAGTAGAAGGAAAGGAGAGATCGAGGATGGAAATTTATAATTGGCTCAGGAGTCCAGCTTTTAGTCTTAACACCTGAATCTTCTCTGAAAATGCTTGGCAGTAGCAGTTGGAAGGTGAGCTGTAAACTCTGCTCTGGCTGATATGTAAATGCCAATACAACCTTGACGGTTAACATATCATTAAGAATTAGTTTTTTCTATTTAAAAAAAAAAAAGAAGAAGCTATGCTTATATTTCTGGGTCCTTTCCCTTTTTAAGTTTACCATAAATTCACCAGCAGTGGTGGCCACCAACCGCTAGATGGCACTACCGATTTTCAGTGCCAATACCATAGAGTTAGGGTTAGGTAGACTGTTAGGGATAGGGTAAGGGTTAGGGCGAGATTAAGAGATAGGGTAACCTTCTAAGGTTACAATTTGTCTCAAATATTGGCAGCGCTGTAAAATATCAACAGCGCATCTAACAGCCACTTGCCGCAACTGCTACAGTCACTGGTGGAGAATTTGAATGGGATAGATCCAATGCCTGCTTATATTTTGTTCTTTTTGAGAATCTGCTTAGGAAAAAAAATTGGTTGGGAAGCATCTAACAAACTAACTATAGCAGCTGTGAAGGCCAAGAGGGATAAAGACTCATAGAGGAAATATTGATTTTAGCAGACTCTGCTAGTATAAAGATGCTGACACTGATCCTTGCACAACTTGGTAAAGAGTAGGGAAAACAGGGTATGCAGTTTGGAATGTTTACTAAAACCTGAACTTCATCACGGATGAGACACACCAAGCCAGCAAGGAGTGCTGAAAATAAATATGGAAGCCCCTACACACAAACTTAGAATTACAGTGGTCCAATAAATGCTCTTATACCATTTTATTCCTGGGGTCTATATTTCTGTTTCATTGCCAGCAGGCCACATCTAAAATGTATTGTCCTCAGTAAAATACATATAGTTAGTTTTATGGCAAGCTGTGATTGTTAAAAAATCTTAGCAATGTATTTCTAAAAAAATATAAGTTTTCTATTGTATAAACTTCATCTGGGTCATCTCCCTTACCTAGCATTACATTATGAACATTTGAGCAACAGGAATGTGTTTGCAAATACAGAGAGTATTTTACATGCTGGTAATACTGAAAGACAGCAATTAATCACAGTTTTATAACATTTGGCTGTTAAAAAAAAAAAAAAAAAAAAGTAGGGCATTACTACATTGTTTTCAAGGAACACTGTATTGCTCTAGCAAGAGGAGCTAGTTATTTTAATTATGCATTGATCATTAAGTAGATTCCGATGTAATAATTTATCTTAGCAATGTTCAATATTGTATTAATATTCTATTCTATTATTTTTCAAAGATTAGAATATCTGCCTCAAGCAAGATCATTAAAGGGAGTGTGGGGGGCTTTGGCTGACATGGTTTTAAAAACAAACAGATATGATAAGAGAATAAACGATGGTTGAGAGACTGCCACCACAGCATATGCTTAATGCCAAAGGAAATCTCTAACACAACAACTAAGGTGAATTGTGTTGGTTGTAGGCTTTATGTCTAAAAATTTAGATAAAGCAACCTCTTTCCATTGGCCTTACAGAGAGCAGATACCAGCATTATTAATATTGAATATTGCTTTTCTAAATATTTGTGTATGAATTTTATTAATGGGTAATTAAAACATCTCATGTTTTAAGTCACTACAGTGGTCCTTCAATGAGTCACACATCCAGCTAAGAATCATAGCTATCAGTGGTATTTGCCAATTGTCAAGCATAAAATTGATAGCAAGAGATAGGCAGTATACATTTCTTAAAAGAAGTCCAGTTAAGGATAGAGTAAAAAAAAAAAAAAAAACAGATCCATACGGAGGCACTTCCTTATGTTTGCTTTCCTTGTTTAAAGGAAAATCTGTTTTGGGGAAGAAGGAGAGAGATATAATTAGACGAATAATGAGGGGAAAAAAAAATACACACAAAAAATTCCACTCATGCTATTATACAATTCTAGTGGTATATGTATAGTTAAGACAGAGTTTCTCCCAAGAAGGGGAAAATAGGATTGTCTGGCAACATCAAGACAGTGGGGCAGGAGCATTCTACTGGTCAATGACCTGGCCCCAGGATGACCAACAGATGCCATAAATTACCAGCCCAGTGTCATTTAGATAGTTGGTAAATGGCCATCCTTGCACTATTCTTATTAATACAAATATTAATAGTGTCACTTTTTAACATGTTCTATAAAGTTAAAGAATTACACTACTGGGTATGAGTGGCCTTACCTCATACTATCTGAATCCCAATATTTACATGGCTCGATCACAAACAAAATAATTACTCACAGTCTTTTCATTGTAGACTTTTCTTTGCTGCGTTCATCTGTTCTTGGGGAGCTTGTGATTATGGATTCATGTTCTAAAGTTACAATGTGGTCATCTGTGGGGGGGACGATGCCACTGCAACAAAGACATTGCGAATTACTTTCTAAAACTGTGTGTCCTTTTCTTAATAGTATACAGTTTGATAGCAGTTTAACACTCAATTTATTATTATTATTATTTTTTTTAATAAAACATGATCATCTTTTACATTCATTCTAGCCTAAAGTTGTGTATCTTCCGGTTTACTGCACTTTCATTTATATTCTATTGTTTTAAAGAACTGGATTTGTTATATAGCAAAAGTCAAACTTTCAGGTAGGTAGGATGGCCAGACCAGATTGGACTTTTTGATTTTTATCTGCAGTCAAATCTATGTTTCTATATATAAGCATAAATGGGATATGCATAAAGCTATCATTAGGCTTAAATTAATCCAAACATCTGGATAGATCAGGCCAGCCTTTTGGTTCTTATCGAACATCAACTCTAGGATTACATTTGGTGTAAAGGGGGCTATCATGTAAGTGTTTGTATATTTCTTTGGCAGCTTAGGATTCCATTTTTAGTCCAGTAAAAGTTTGCTCCACACAGTCCAAACTATTCAGTGGTAAAGAATGAAAGTCTTAGCTGCATTTAAAGTACCCTCCCATGGAATTATTATATCTAAAAAGTGCAGTTACAATAATAAACTATCTACATATGAATGTAAAAAGAGTAAACAGATACTATATTTGCAGTGCTGCTTAAAATGAAAAACAGAAGTGTTGTATGTAAGCTTCCTAAAAGTATATGTTTACCATATGGTACCTTAAGTAGAAATTCACAGGACTCTTCAACATCCTGTGGAGATACAATTTCATGCACTCATTTTTAAGTTTGTGTTATCTTATGGATTTTCTTTGTGCAGTTTTAGCATTGGGCACTTAAGATACACAATACTTTTTGATATACTTCAGCTCTATTTATTCTCCTTTTAAGTTCTATGCCATCACCTTTTTAGTTTCTTTCTGGTATATGGTGATGGTGGATGGTAAGGCAAAAATAATTCCTAGCAGAGAATTTCAGTCTTCTATTCTTCTCAGAACCAAAGTAGATGTTTTGTCAGAGGACCTTCAAATTTCCATAATTTCCATTATTTGTTAAATAGTGCATCCTTCATATACATTTTTTGTTAGGTTGGTTAAAACCTAGTATGGACTTACTCTGGTGTGTCTGTAGGTAATAGTCATCTCAGCCACACCAGAAAAGCTAATAGGTCTGTATATTGGTGGATCTGAGCTCATGGTTTCCTTACACCTAGGAGAAAGTTCTCTTAATTCCATAGGTTTTCACAAATATTGTCAATAGTTTGTGATACTATTACTTTGAAAGCACAGAAACATTTAAAACAAAAAGTGTTTTATCAACAAACCTACATTTATACCTTCCCTTATACTGTCACATGTCTGCGGCAATTTAAAAACAGTGCTTAGTTCACAAAACACAACCTAAAACCATAGATGCTAATGATAAGTCATAAGTGAACAGAGAGAACAACGACGCTATGAGAGTTGTAAACATACTGAAATGTCAATGTCTAAGAAAGTTTAAGTAGTATTAGCATTTTAAATGACATTTATTGGTCTTACCTTTTATAGCACTGTAATTCATCTTGTGCAACCAGAAGCTGAACCTTGAGCTTGTTTCGTTCCTGTAACACATCTCTCAGTTCCTGCAGTGTGAATCGAGGCCGGTTTGGGTCTGTTAGATCTATGACCATTTTGTCTTTTCCAATGTCATCCTGGAAAACACGTCATTACATGAGACATCCTCTTAGTTTGTACACGAAGAAGGTGGCATGTGTAAATCAAATGGCATTTAAATCAACACTTCTAAAAAAGCATTCATAAGCAGCAGCATTTGAGCATGCACAATAAAGTGACACCGGAAAGGTCGCAGTTATTGCAGAAACATGAAGTACATATATAAATAAATATAATTGCAACTGAATGTTTAAAAGAAAAAACAAAAAATTTGAGTATGTTAGATAACTGAGCTTGAAAGAAGGGTACTTTAAGCATGAATGATCTGTACAGAACCTCACTCTCGCTGTCTCCATTTCAATGCCCATTCATAACTCTCACAGTGGGGGTTGATAAGTACCGTATTGGTCTGAATATAAGCCGCACGTTTTTTTTCGATTTTTGAGTGTGCGAGTTACGGGTGCAGCTTATAAGCCTCATTAAATTGCAATTTGGCCGATTCTAAAGGGCTCTATATAAGCACATAGCATTTTATTTTACAGAAGTTTTTAGTTAGTGAACTTCTATCCAAAAGCAAGGTCTTCACAAACTAAAAACTTTTGTAAAAAAAATATGCTCTGTGCTTATATAAAGCCCTTTAGAATTGGCCAAATCGCAATTTAATAAGGCTGTAAAAAAAAAAAAAAAAAAAATCACTGCCGATTAGCGAGCTTCCGCGTTACGTGTGCGGCTTATATTTGCAAACGTAAAAATTACTGCCGATTTGCGTGCTTGAGACTGCGGTATTGTAGCAATTGAATATTGATTTACGGTTTTAGTGATTCAAATATCCTATCACTTGGAGATAGTCTTTTTCTCTCCAATTTTAAGGGTGCGGCTTATTTCTTTTTTATATTTTTTCCCCTTGAATTTTACAGGTGTGGGCGGGTGCGCCTTATATTGGGATCAATATGGTATAAAAATATACAATGAAAAAAAAGACTTAAACAATACAAAGTCTCTATGCGTATTACCATGTATCCAACAACAATGACTGGACATTTTTTAGGAGACGCTGAGAGGCAGGTCCTTTATACATAATGTATGCATAAGATGCCCAACCTTAAAATCGGTTATATAACATTTCCACTCAAAAATGTGAACAAATTGCATTTGTATTTATTTATATGTGTTTTTTCATTACTACAACAACTGCTGTGTTACTTTGCAGAGTCACTTTTAGAACCAGTTACCAAAGATTTGTGTTTACATTAAATCAAAATGAATCTCCTCTATACTTTTTATAAACATTTTAGTGAAATATGAGACATTTGATATTACATGCTTTTTATTGAAACTCACATTGCTCAGTGTTGGAGGAAAGATTTTGCCACACATTCTCCCTCACTGTTTTATGCTCCTGTAGTATCGTTATTCACAGCAGCACAGTTTTCAAATTGATGTTACCTTCATACATATATGTGCAGCTTTACTTTGGAAATAATGTAAAGCTGCACATATATATGAAGAATGCAACTCCCTGACTTTCTAATCATCTAGATGAATAAATAAATAAAATGAATTAATGAACTGCACATTCATAACATGTTCTTCCAATGTAATGCATTTCGTAATATATTTCTAATATATGAGACTGAAAGTGAATCATTTTGAGAAGATCTAGACTTCTTAATTTCACTATTTACAGTCAAAGGATAATATCCATTTTTATCTAACTGTTAGCTTTACTATTATTTTCCTTGGTGTGAATAAAATAATAGGTAGAGAAAAGAGATAAAAAGAAGGGACATTGTTTTTTCAATATCACGTTTACAAGCTCTGTGTACAGTGGTTTCACACTTGATTAACAACTGAAAGATAACCATTTGGTGGAACCCTGGTGCATTTACCATGCCTGATTAACACAATTTCCATTTTATTCAAATTATTGCATATATTAAATTGTTGCCACAGACAGGTATGTAAAATAAAAATGTGTCTGGGCATTTTTTTATCATGCATTTAAGAAAGCATGTTATAAACATTATGAAATTTGCTTTTTGCATACAAAATAAAGTAAGTTAATTAAAGCTTGTTTAAATCTCATTGAAACGAACATGAAATGCCTCCATGTGAACACATAATGTGCAATACTATAGATTTCTGTGGCAAAAATACCGGCATATTCTTCACCAAAAGGGACAAGCCGCCAAAAACAACTAAATATTTCAAGCAGTTTATGTGACCCCAGGATCATTATTTATAAAAATGCTGTGAAGTATTATCCAATGCGCTCTTTCAGAAACAACAAAGAAAAATGATTTCCATGGCCCTAAAATGGCAATGACAAAGTTTGTCAGTAAATTGATAACTTAACACAAGTCATCATAATGTCTGTAGATAAATTGTCTTCCACCAACTCTCCATTTACCTGCCCATTGGGTGGCCCATCCTGCATCAACCTCTCCACCTCAGACTTTAGGTTATCTCTTTCCATTCTCAGCTCCTCGGTCACCAAGCTGGACTGGTTTACCATGGTCTCTAGCATCTCTAGTATCCGGACGATCTTAAACTGCAGCTCGGACACAGTATTTGATGTCCCCCGCGCCTCTCTGCTGATTTTTAGCAGGTCCTGGCCTACTATATGAGATATGTCATACACATCCTCCACAGTCATCTGGAATGGGTCCTTGTCCAAAGCCACTTCAAGACCCATTTCTTCTGAATCCATCTCCATGTTGTCTTTATGAAAAAAAAAGGTCTCCTATTTGTAGCCCTGAAACAAACCATATGTCAAATCAACGATGGAGAGAAATAAAGTCCAAAGTGCAAAATCAAACTGAACCATGTACAATTATCAAAGAAATTAAATACAAAAGGAAGCTATTTATTCATAAATGAGGTAATTAAATACTGAAAACAGAGCTGAGTGATAGCTGGAACATGGTAATTTGAAGGCTGTCTAATATTAAATTACATTCTTTTAGTATTTTCTAATTGTAAATATTCATATTTTATTGATACATTACAATCATACCATTAATAGGACCTCTGCTGTTGTGAAGTGTAGCCTTTTAACTTCAGCTGTTGTCAATTATCATGAGGATACATCTTAGGGTAACCTCTTCCAGACGCTCATTTTTTTTTTCTGAACAGGAAATCACTGGCTGATGGTACTTTTTAAGATCCTCCTTAGATCTTCCTATAGTTTCTGTCCACACAATTGGATCACACATTGAATAAGTGTATTAGATATCCTAATACAATTAACACTTATTATAACCAAACTTTATTTTCTCATTCCCCTGACAATTAATACAAATCACCACATTTTTGTAATTTTATGTAAAAATGAACAATGTCATAAACACATTTTTTTCATGTCGCTGAAAAAAAAAATACAAATAAGAGGGAAATACAGTAAAAAGACAAAAAAATAATAGAACAACAGAGCATGGTATTTAGTTATGGGAGGGGATGTTAAGGTTTTAAATTATTTAACACCCATCTGTTTACAGTTGGATAATTAACACCCCTAATTCATGACTGAGTGCTACTACAGCAAGGGTGAGCAAAAAGCCTTGGACATAATGTTACAGTACAATAAAAAGGGTGTTATTCAAGAAAATTAAAGGGAGATGGGATTTAGCAACACTATTTTTTCATGATTAAAATTTATGAATATTTCACCGTTTTTTAAGATATTTTCCATCACTTAGTTTACCATCAAACTGTCCTAATAAAGGGCAATAATAAAACCTACAAATGAGAACAAATGCTCTTTGCTGTATCCAAAAACTGTAAATCCTTTGAGTTTTTTGGACATTCTAATCTAAAAGTGAAATGTGTAAAATGTATTACTACAGTGAAGACCGTGTATAAACATGTAAAGGGAGCTTGCAATTTACGGTCCATTCAGGTTCTGAGAGTTTATACTATTAAGCTCAATAAATCCAGTGTTGTAGCCACCAAATGCTGTGGAAGATAACAATACAGCCTTTAAAACATTTATAATACAGCTTCAAAAGATAACATTTTTTTCACATTTTACAGCTTTACAAGGGCACAGGGGCAGTATTCATGAGCCTTTTTTAAATAGACTAGATGAACAAAGTGATTGTTGACACTGTATTCCGGGGGTATTAAATAGGGGAACCTGGGTTCAAATCAGAACTCTCTGGCCCATATCTTCTAGACCTCAACAGCATTATAAAACACTCTATATATCCCTCCTAAAACCTTTAAATCCTTAAAAAAAGCTGTTACAGGGACATGAAGGGTTTCTGATTTTTAATAATAACATAATGTAAGTTTTTATTTGTATATCCAAAGCTCTGTTTTTACGCACACAAAAACTTCCAAATGGTCCTGGTAAAGGTTTGCCCCCTGTAGCTCTCTCACACATAATTTCTATTGTACTTGATGTACTACCCAATGACAGACTTTGTCTCAGCAGCATGTTTGGTGAAATGACACAGTCCATTGATTGGCTTGTACATCTAGTGCTATAGAAACATAGTATGGATGAGATACAGAGGGCAGACCTGTGCAGAGATCATTTGGAAGGTTTCAGTAAGTAAAAACAGAGCTTTTAAGCACTTGTTAATAACATGATGTTTGGATATGTAAACAGACACTTAGGTTGTTTGTTTTAATCTTAAAAACAGGAAACCTTCTATGTCCCTTTAAATGAATCCTTTCTCTACGTATCCTTTCCTATGCAATCTCAGTTCCTGCGCTCTTTTCAGTGCAATTATAATAAAATATTTGTTTGTATAAGTAAAAAAAAAATTGAACACTGGACCTTGAGTTAATTTTTCCAATAAATTTGAACCCAGTGGGTTTCCTTAAAATGTATTGATTATCCCTGCTATATTCTATACTTCCAACTCTAGAAAAAATATATTAACCTAATTTATACACAGAGCCAAACACACCAAGTTGATGATTACCGGTATATATATATATATATATATATATATATATATATATATATATATATATATATATATATATATATATATATACACACACACACACACACATCTATAGGAAAATAGTGAATATGTTAGTAATGTAGAAAACTGTGTTACCACTATCCCCTAAACATAACGTAAAGATTAATTCTAAGCTATACTGCAATGTTCACTAAAAAGTAAAAAAAAACTAAAACATAAATAAGCCTTTAAAATGTAGGAACGACGTCACAGAAACATTCAGGAAGTTACCCAATTTGTTTTTCAACTTCCCTGTAATGAAGTGACAAGAAATTTGCTTTAAAATTAAAAAAATAAATAAATATAATTTCTCAATAAGATTGTTTATTCCATGAGATAAGGAGTTAATATTATATAGACAGTGGGAGTCTCCTCTGTCAGAGGCTTCAGTGTGGAGGTAATAGTCTGTGCAGGTAGACATAGCTGTAAGTACATAATAACCACTGTATTATACAGAGCATCATTATAGTCCATGGTGTCCTGGACACATCATAATGAATAAAACATAGAAAACCTATGTCTTACAAGGAAACAACCAGTCCCCAGCTCCTGATAAATAGTTACCTTGAGAAGAGTCGCTGTTGTCCCCAACACTGTCACTTCCTTCTCTAACAGTCTCTTCACTACTCACCGCCCAGGGCACTTCAGCAGCAGTTACCATGGACACCGCATTCCTCATACTGCTCATTTTACCAACAAGCCTTCGCCACAGTTCAGCCAATCAGCGGCGTCCTTGTGCGTGTCAAGCCTCGTTCTGCTGAGGGAATTAGATATGTGGTTTCGGTTTTATGGTCTGTTCTGATTGGATGATTAAAGCCAATTGGAAACAAGTAGTGTGTTGGTGTGATGGCTGCTGGTTGCTTGTAGACACCCGGGTCGCTGTAGTAAGTACATTACACATAGCTGATGTTAATAGTGTATATTATGTGAATGTGTATTTCCTCTGTATACAGTATCGTGTTAAGTTATTGTTCATGGAATATCTTTTAAGACCAGTCTTCAAGAGCATCTATTATAGTACAGGTATAAAGGGCCACTGTACCTCAAAATAATATATCATGCATTTAAAAGACCATATATTAAACGTTACAAAAAAGGTGTTGTTTTTTTATATGGAAAACTGTAGTCTATAGTGTTTCATTAAAAGTATATCGATGATTCCCTGTTTCCTTTTATATAATCTAACACATGCTGCTTATATGAGGCACACACATTACATGGAGTCATTCTATACACATACATTTCCACACCCCCAGAGCTGCTTACACAGGCACCTGATACCTACCAGTAGAAACACTGCATTTGGGTATGGATTTGAACCTGTACTGACCTTCAAGCCAACAGCTGCACAGAGCAGAAATCCACATAGCAATTTCTGGGCTCCTCCTTGCTTTCTATGTGGGGACTACACATCCCATGATGCCTTGCTGCACAAACTGCCATCACAGATCAAAACAATGTAGTAACTGCCTGTGATTGCGCAAAAAGAAGGATCTATCCTGTTATGTGCACGCACAGCACGGGAAGCCTCCTTGTGCCGTGCTCGCCTGCGTCCCGATGTACTCCCTAAGCCCCGATGTACTCCCTAAGCCCCTAACCCTAATGATCTACACCACTTACCGGCCCTAACCCTAAGCCCCTAACCCCCTGCACCACTTGCCGGCCCTAACCCTAACCTCCTAACCCTCTTAGCCTAACCTTAAACCCCTAAAAGTAACTTCCTAAAGCAATCAATCCTAACCCCCTACACCACTTACCGGCCCTAAAACCCTAACTCTCTAAACCTAACCCGAAACCCCTAACCACTTACCGGCAACTTAGAGACAGCTACATCGTGACGTCAGCGGTGGCACACTTCCTGTGCGTGCACATAACAGGATAGGTCCAAAACTAATTATGATTGTATGCTAATTTTAGCAGGGGTGTTCACTCTGAAAAACAACTACTTGCAAACTTGAGATATTTAGCAGACTTTAGGGGGAGTTAAATAATGTTTATTTTGGTTTTTTTTCTTGCATGAAATCAGATAAGAAAAATAACTATTAACAGGCTTTCACCATGAAACTGTGTTTAACAATTTTACTTGTAAGATAACGGCATATCAAAGACATTGTTTTTTTGTTTTTTTTATCATCGTTTTTTGATATGTTATTGGTTCTTCAATTAATATAACTTTTATTTATATATATATATATATATATATATATATATATATATATATATATATATAATGATTTTTTTTTTTTAAAATGCTTGACAAAAAGGCTTTTGGACTTAAGTGGCCATTAAGGACTTGAGTCCGGCTGCAAGACAAAGCTATTTACTGTCCCATACACTGAAGCAGACATTGCCTCACCTGTCAGGGGCCATTTCTGTTGGAATTGAACAACGGTTCATCTGAGCTTACCTTGGGGCACTTACAAATTACATGTTTGCCTTCGTTTTGTTATTTATATATGTCCACATTTGTCTTTTGTACTTGCTGTACTCTCTGTACTTAGAGCTATGGATTAAGCATTTATAAGTATGCATCTGTGTGTGTGTAAAAGTTTTTTTATTTTGGTATATAGTGATAACTTTTTATTGAATTTTTTTTTGTGCTTGAAAACTCTCTATTTTTTTTTTCATGTAGATCATGAATGAGTGGACTCCTATAGCAAAACAATACGACCCTCTGAAAGCTGGAAGCATTGATGGCACCGATGAGGAACCTCATGATCGTGCTATTCTCAGGGCGATCTTGGCCCGTTATGTGCCAAACAAAGGTGTTATCGGGGATCCTCACCTAACTCTGTTTGTAGCCAGACTGAGTCCTCAGACAACTGAGGAAAAATTGAAGGAAGCGTTTTCACGTTACGGAGACATCAAGAGGCTCAGGCTGATTCGGGACTTGGTAACTGGATTCTCAAAGGGCTATGCTTTTATTGAGTATAATAAAGAAAGTGCAATTATGAAAGCACACAGGGATGCCAACAAGCTGGTAATTGACCAAAAGGAAGTTTTTGTAGACTTTGAACTTGAGAGAAATCTAAAAGGCTGGGTTCCTCGTAGGTTGGGAGGAGGTTTTGGGGGCAAAAAAGAATCTGGACAGCTTAGGTTTGGAGGACGTGATCGACCTTTTCGAAAGCCAATCAATTTGCCAATGTTTCCAAATTATGGCAACGCAGAGGGCCGTGGAGAAAAGAGACAAAGATCTCGTTCTAGAGAGAGAGTGCAGGAATGGAGAGGGAAGAGAACAGACTATGAGAGGGAACGAGGAAGAGACACAAGATGGCATGAAAAAGAAAAGTCACAAAGCAGACATGAACGAGAACAGACTACTGAATCACACCATAAAGAAGAACGGAGCAGAGACAGAGAAAGAAGTTATAAAGACAGAAGAAGTGACAGTAAGAGAGACAGGAGCAGAGACAGAGACCATAGAAAACGGAGAGATGAAGAACATGATTGATCAGTAGCTAATGTGTAATTAGAACTTTTTATTGTCTTATTCTGTTTTAAAATACAATTTAAGTAGTGTCATGTGTGTTCTGGTTGTAAAACAAGAAATGAAGATAATGTTATATCATGTTTATGGCAATTTATTCATTATTTCACCAGTATGTAAAACTGGACACCTATGAATTGCTGGGATATTGCTAAAGTAAAAGACTCTTCCCTTATTTGTAAATTATCTTGTGACTTTGCTCTTGAGCTAGAAAGTGAATTCCCAAAGTAGTGTTTGAATGTTTACCATATAAAAAAAAAAAATATATATATATATATATATATATATATATATATACTTTTTTTTTTTTTAAGGTTCTTACAGTTCACCATTGATGTGCAAGACATGTAAAGATCAAAACTGTTACCATCAGGACTGCTGCTTAGATTTACAAATCATTCTCTTTTTATAGCTTTAGATGGGCCCTTATCATGAAATTGTTAAGAGGAACCCAATTTTAGGGGTCTCATTCAGTAGGAGTTGGTTATATATTGTATTGGCGGTTTCTTCCTACTTTTATTCATTTCTGAGATGTTCAGTAATATAAGGATGAAAACTATATAAAAAAGAAATATATATTTTTGAACATTTATTTTATTTTATGCAACTTTGTTTGCTGCTCTGTTCAAGCAGTACATGTCTTCCTTTGTAACAGTGTTACAGCAGAAAGCTTCAATGTCAATGGTACGGCTGTGCATGGAGCTGCTTCTGGGCTTAGTGCACATTGCTCCTCCAGGCTATTTGAGTAACACAATGCCATCATATATATATAGAAGCCTCCTAGGGTGATACAGTGCTAAAGGTGGACATATACTGCCTGGTCAGAGCTGTCACATGGAGCAAAGATAAAGCTTTTTTTAAAATAATCTGGCAAAAACATTGGTCCCCGTCGGAATTCAGGACACATTATCAGCTTCCACACAAAGAATGGCTTAACTTGATGTTAATTAACACCAGGATAGGTCAAATTACAAAAGACAATAAGTTAGCTAGTAAAACTCCCTTTGAACAATGTTGCTTGCTTAACCCTAAGGGTAAAAAAAACATCACAACGCTTTACAACTACCTAAATGATGAGATTACTCCCAACAAATTGCCTTACAGATCAGCATGGGAAGATGAACTTAACGTGGTCCTAGACGATAAACAATGGGGACAAATTTTAAAAAACGCAGCAAACTCCTCCTTAAATATTACACTGAGGGAAAATGCATATAAAACCGTTTTGAGATGGTATCTGACACCAGCTAGACTTAAACTCGCGAATCATTCAGCAGATGGAAACTGTTTCAGAGGATGTAACACGACAGGCACTCTAAAACATATGTTGTGGGACTGTTCCAAAATTAAGCACATATGGTCTGCAACATACAATACACTGGAGACATTATGGGACACAAATATTCCTCAAAAACCAGAGGAGGCGCTATTAGGATTACTGATTCCAGGATTACCAAAAACAGCCCAGTTTTTATCTAACCAGTTATTTTTAGCAGCCAGAAACATAATCGCTAAGCATTGGAAATTAACTATTCCAACATATGAAGAGGTCTTACGTAAAATCAATTTCATCCACTCAATGAGTGTCCTATCTGCAGAAATTGATGTGAGATACAGAAGGTGGGCCTCATGTTGGGACATTTGGATCCTGAGAGCCGACAGGTGAGGTTGGTAAGATCCTATTTCGTTAAATGGGCTTCCCCCCCCCCTTCTTTTTTTTCCCCTTCTTTTCTTTCCCTCTCTCTCTCTGTACTTTTCTCTGTTTTATTTTATTTATTTAGTTATTTATTTATTGATTTATTTTATTCTTTGGTTATTATTAAAACTATCTCGGATACGCTTTAAGTGCACATAGACAACTTAACTATAATATAAAAAAAATAATAATTGAGAAAGGTTTGAAGAAAAAATGTTTATGACAATTCATACCATATAACCGTAATATGTTTTGTCTTGTTTCTATGTTGGCTGTTTCGTTTTATTTGTTTGTTTTTTTTCCTTCAAAGTTTACCCTGCGATGGTATAATTCTCTTTTCTCACAATAAAAATTATTAAAAAAAAAATAATAATAATAATCTGGCAAAAAAAAAAAAAAAAGATCATACAGTTGTCCTTTTTGAAACCCCATAAGAAAAAAAAAATGTGATTTGGTAGTGAAATGATCTTTTTTAAATGAGCAAGTTTTAAGTATTGAACTGGTTGTTATTTTTCACAAAAAGAATATTGATTGGAAACTTAGAATCGGACATTAAGGTAATACAAAAATAAAAGGGAAGTGTTTGCATCCTGTTAAATCATAAACTAGTTAATTGTATTATCATTCACATTAGAGCAAATGAAGTGTAGATTACCAAGGCTTCTTCCCACCCATTAGGATGTCATAGTTCAAAGAAAGAGAAAGAGCAACCAATCAGAAATTACTTTACTATATATTTTTATAACCTGCAAAAAAGTTATTTTAATGTTTAAAATGTGCTTTACTAAATGCATGATAGAAAATATGGAGCTGTAGTGTATTTCTTAAGACTACTCTAGTTTAGGATATTTGTGAAGTATGTAACAAAACAACATTAACAATTATGTAAGCAAAGAACATAAACGCAATAACAGGGAACATCTTAATTTTTTGAAGAATCACATATATAGTTCTCAGCAGTGCAGGGTTGCCAAAGGTCGTTGGTAACGCAATGTTAAAACTGCAGGAGCACGACGCAACCGCGATCCTCGCAAAGCGGGGGCCGTGCCTGCGACCAGGCAACTTTGGCGCTCGTTGCCCTGGTGGAGATGAGCGCCAGAGGCGCTCATCCCTACGACCCTGCACAACTTAGGCAGTGAGCGGCGAAGACACTCAATGCGCTTGTTGAGATGTCCCCGCACACCTACACATTGTAAGTACCGTAGCAGCTGTATGGAAAAAAATAGCATTAAAAAATTACGGGCCATAACACTTTGCAAAAATCCGGACCCCGCAAAAATTCCGAACCACGCAAAAATACACATTTAACCGCCGAACCGCACACATCAAAAAACACACACACAAAAAAAAAAACCTCACACACAACACGGGAGGACAGCCAGGACGTCTGGTTGCACACAATATTAAACCGGATTTGATGAGTTTCGCCACTCAAAAAGCTGCTAAGCGGGGGGGAAATTTGCGGCCCAAAAAAATGAAAACAAGGCTACACGACCACGAAACGCCACATACGAGTTTGCCAGGGACATACAAGGTAGAAAATTACACTATTAGGAAGGACGGAAAATGCTTGCGAACCGCACAAGACATAGACTAACTTGCATATTACCACAATACGCTTTTGAAATGGAAGTTCTCCCGCCTAAACAAACGTACTTGATTCTTAGTGCTACATTTGCTACAGAGCAGTAAAGTGAAAATACATGCCCAATTAATATTATTAAGATCAAAATAATCTCTTTAAGGCTGGGGGCTGTTAAAACTATTGAAGAAACCTGCATAAATAAGGTATTTAAATAATATTTGTTACACATTGCTGACACTTTCTCCTCAGATGATTAACAGTCTCCCTGTACATTTAAAAAAATAAGCCAAACAGATTGTTAGCTCTTCAGGATATTGATTGCTGGATATTAACTACAAATAGTTAACGTATATTCATTTATTAATTATAGTAAGTTATATTCATTTATTAATTATCACAAAAAAAAAAATCTCGTATTTTACACTGACATTACTTTATGAATAATGCTCATTGGCTGACAAGGATAGGACACTCAAAGCAGTATTTAAATCACTTTATTATTCTCTGACACCTGATCCATTTTCGAAAGGTGACACGCGGGATTAAAGCGCTATGTGACATGCGAAGGCGCTCATTGGACTGCGAACCTTGCAAAGCGAGCAGTTGAGGCCTGCACTGATCGCCGATGGCGGCCCATAGTGCTGCAACTGCGAGCCTTGGGAAGCGAGCTGACATGCAGGACTTAGGGTGCAATGAGCTCATTGCACTGCTCGCCTCGTGAAGCGAGTAGTTGAGGCATGCAGGACATAGGGTGCAAGGCGAGGCGAGTAGTTGAGGCACGCAGTACACTCCCATTGTGAGGCAAACAGCATTTCCACACTTTTTTATTGCCCTGTCATTTTTGACGGGCAAGTCACTGGTATATATATAGATGAGAGAGAGAATGTTCTGTGTTATAAGGATCCAAGCTATTATGACATACTGTAGACAGAGAGTATATATATGAATAAAGAGTGGAGGGATTTATTATATGATTGAACATGAGTCCAGCTGTTAGCATTTGACACTTCTCATACCCACAAGCATGAGGCAGCACGAAAAAGGGGACTGTACATTTTCTGTCCCGCCCAAAGTGCCTGCACCGGAGGCCCAAATCTGTCCGTGTACATGCAGACACATTAAATGTGATCTCCATATGTAATGTATAATTCTTCTGTGCCAACATGCAAATAAGCATTGTGTATAAGGAGTTTAAACATTTTTCATATTCCTGTTTTTTTTATTATGCTTCAGATTAAGCATTAAGCGAAAACATGTTAAAACCTCTTCAAATAGTGGGAGTAGTATCACATAGGGTTCCCTAGTGGTCCAGGGCTTAGTATTCAGTGTTTTCACCACTGTGACCTGGGTTCAGTTCTAGTCAGGGAACGAAGAGGTAACACCACCCTGAAGCCAAAAAGGTTGGGCCTTGTCAGTACTTGGATGGGAGACCACCTAGGAATACCAGGAAGCTGTGGCCCACTGGAGAAGGAACTGGTAACCCAACCCCGTATCTCTGCCATGAAAACCAAGTGGATCAGCATGACCATGGAAACAAAGATGTGCCTGGTGTGTTACAGCCCATGAAGTCACAAAGAGTCGGAAATGACTGAACAATGCAAAAAAAAATAAACTACACATAATATGACTTTTCTTACCTTTTAAAAGTGTTTCTGTGCACTCAAATATAAACTTATCTGAGAACTCCAAAAGTAATTTTGTGAGATTTTTTTTTTTGCTTGTGCACACAGAATATATCCAAGCATCAATCAGAGACTGTTCAATTATACAACACTTGTAATGCTCTAAGAATTTTAAAACACAAAAACACATTTAAAGAAAACCACTTCTAATGTGTGTTTCTTATCAGATGTTATGTCTTGCTATTTGCTTTAGTGAAGACTTTGTGCACATTTTATTTTAAACTCAAGGACAGGGCCCTCCATTGTCTTTTTCTTCTTTTGTGTTAACATTGTTTTGACTTGATCTTACCCCTATATAGCGCTACGGAATATGTTGGTGCGTGTCTACATTCTCTGCCTTTACATCTGGCAGTCCCTTGTCTTTTACTAAATGTAAAAGTATTTGCCTATTGGATGTGAACTGGAGAAAGTGTCTGACTTTTACAGCAGCAAACAAGTCATAATGACATGAGCAGATATTACAAATGTATGTTGGCAATCCCACCGGAATATATGTGTTGGGAATAGGGGACTCCATTCTCTATAGATCAAAACCAAGCGACATACAAGTATTGTTTTTCTGCCCATAGTACGGTATTACCTTCATAAAGGGCCACAGTAAAGTTCCCAATTATGGTATGAAAGTAAACCATCAATAAAAATATGATTTTGTGCAGTTGGAAATTATTTGAAAAGATATCATTCAGGAATAGAAAAACAGCTTTGAGTTTACTTCTTGGCTGTCACTAAGCTAAAGAGATCCTCCTACTAGAGTGGCCTTGCTTTAATTATCCGATTATCCTCATTTGAGCTGAATGACAGTTAAATTATTATTATTAACTTTTATGTGTAACGCGCCAACATATTCCATAGCGCAGTACAGGGGAAGCAAACAGGGGAAAATACAATATTAACAAATGAAACAAATGGAGAGCCCTGTTTTGAGCTTAGAATCTTTGTAGAAAGTTATTTTCCCCCAAAGTCCCCTACAAGACTGATTTCATTTTATTGGAACCACCACTGAATCCATTTAAATATAATTTAAAGTTAGATATTTTTCTTCTTTTAAATCACTTGTTAATATTTTTAAAAAAAATTGAACTGCCAAGTATCTTTTCTCGTTCTTTTTAAAGATTGCTAAAACTGCCTAAATATTATATCGGTCATGTCTTTTTTAACTGAATCGTTCTTCATATATACTGCTTATTCCTAAGTAACACAATATGTGTAACTGTTACATTTTGAAAGATTTATTCTAGGATAAAGCAGTTCCCTCAGAAGTAATTTAATGTATTGTACAGTGCCATGCAAAAGTATTCACCCCTTTTGGCATTTTTTGTGTTTTGTTGCCTCACAACCTGAAATTAACATGGATTGTTTGAGAATTTGCATCATTTAATTTACAGAACATGCCCACAAGTTTGAAGATGTTTTTTTTTCTTTTTATTGTGAAGCAAACAACAAATAGGACAAAATAACAGAAAAAGTCAATGTGCATAACTATTCACCCCCCTAATGTCAATACTTTGTAGAGCCACCTTTTGCGGCAATCACAGCTCCAAGTCGCTTTGGATAAGTCTCTATGAGCGTGCCACATCTTACCACTGGGATTTTTTCCCGTTCCTCCTTGCAAAACTGCTCCAGCTCCTTCAAGTTGGATGGTTTGCGCTTGTGAACAGCAATCTTTAAGTCTGACCACAGATTTTTTATTGGATTGAGGTCTGGGCTTTGACTAGGCCATTCCAACACATTTACAGGTATCCCCTTAAACCACTCAAGTGTTGCTTTAGCAGTGTGTTTGGGGTCATTGTCCTGCTGGAAGTTGAACCTCCTTCCTAGCCTCAAATCCCGCACAGAGCGGTACAGGTTTTGCTCAAGAATATCCCTGTATTTAGCACCATCCATCTTTCCCTCAACTCTGACAAGTTTCCCAGTCCTGGCTGCTGAAAAACATCCCCACAGCATGATGCTGCCACCACCATGTTTCACTGTGGGGATGGTGTTCTTTGGGTGATGTGATGTGTTGGGTTTGAGCCAGACATAGCGTTTTCTTTGATGGACAAAACGTTTTAAATGTAAAATGTTAGTCTCATCAGACCAGAGCACCTTCCTACATACATTTTGGGAGTCTCCCATATGCCTTTTCGCAAACTCAAAATGTGCCATTGTGTTTTTTGCTGAAAGTAATGGCTTTCTTCTGGCCACTCAGCCATAAAGCCCATCTCTATGGAGCGTACAGCTTATTGTCGTCCTATGTACAGATACTCCAGTCTCTGCAGTGGAACTCTGCAGCCCCTCCAGGGTTACCTTAGGTCTCTGTGCTGCCTCTCTGATTAATGCCCTCCTTGCCTGGTCCGTGAGTTTTGGTGGGCAGACGTCTCTTGGCAGGTTTGCTGTTGTGCCATGTTCTTTCCATTTGGTTATGATAGATTTGATGGGGCACCTGGGGATCATCAAAGATTTGGATATTTTTTTATAACTTAACCCTGACTTGTACTTCTCAACAACATTGTCCCTTACTTGTTTGGAGAGTTCCTTGGTCTTCATGGCAGTGCTTGGTTAGTAGTGCATCTTGCTTAGGTGTTGCAGCCTCTGGGGCCTTTAAAAAAAGGTGTGTATATGTAATAACAGATCATGTGACACTTAGATTGGACCACATCACAGTAAAGTTCTCCTATAGGCATGTTGAAATACTTTTTGAATTTTTGAAATACATGCATTTTTAACTGAGAAATAAAATTAAAAAAAATCTGTGTTTACACAAGTCACTGGCATGTCCCTAGACAGACACACACTGTAGCTATGTGTAGTGGGTTAACTGTTCAGTGCAGTTCTGAGTTCAGAGTTCTGCTATCAATCACAACACACTCGACTATCTGTTTTTATTCATGCAACAGCCAGTAGGCAGGACTTTAAAACTTTAGATTTTTAGCTGTTATTACTGTAACTAATAACTTGCCCATCAAAAAATGACTGCAATAAAATGTTAAGCCAGGTAATGCTGTTTACCACACAATGCAAGGCTATGGCCCCTCTGAGCACCTTCGGTGCTCATCACGAGTCTTACGGGCTTGGGTTAAGTGTTACTGGCTTTGGGCTCTTTTTTACCGCCTTCGGCCTTATTTTGATCCAGTTACTTTTTTTGGCAGCCATTTTTTTCTCGCTTAGCCGATTTTAAATCTCGTAAGAACGCAAAATATGCCTCAAATTAACTTGCAACCTCTCTCACAGGCCCCATGGCTCTCCCCCTGTACTGTGTGTGAGTGTGCAAGTTAATTTGAGGCACATATTTTTTGGGGTCTTTCTGTGATTCGATGGTTAAATTCGTAATTTTTGCGTGCTCTGCACTTTTTGCGAAGTCCTACGGGGATTGCGATTAAAACAAACGGTCATTGTGTGCCCTGCAATGAACGCCTTTGGTGCTCATTTCAGCCTAAGTCCTACGGGCCTGCAATGAGCGCCTAAGCATTGCCACTCATTGCTGGTCTTGGCCAACCCGCCCTGTGTCTTTTCCCCACCTCTCCCTCCCTTGTGTCTCCTTCCCCCTCCCCCTCCTGTGTTTCCTTTCCCCCTCTCCTGTGCCTCCGGCCGTAACTACTTTCTGGATCAAGCCATGCATTGCGCATGCGAATCCCGTCTGCGCTCTGCGCAGCTTGATCCAGAATATAGTTCCTGCCAGAGGACGGGAGCCGCAGAGGAGAAGACTGTGTGCGGTGCTGCTAGCAAGAATGCATCAAGGTATGTGCTTCAGCTACTGGCAGGAACCAGGTACTGGGCGTGATGCGAGGCCTGTGGGCTCATTGAAGCTGGCGGTACGTGCTCCAGCTAGTGGCAGGAATCAGGTACTGGGGTTGATGCACGTTGCAGCTGGTGGTAAGTGCTTCAGCTACTGGCAGGAAACAGGTAGTGGGGTGATGCGAGCCCTGCGGGCCGCGAGCCTCACAATGAGCATCTAAGTCCTGCGAGCCTCGCAGTGAGCGCCTGTGTACTTATCTCCATCCCTGCAATAGCGACGTCCCCGTCAAAAATGACGGCCATAAAATTTGAAAGCTGGCAATGCTGTTTGCCAGACAATGCTTGGCCCCACCCCCCTGTAGATTACAGGCACCGCTGTGAGCACCGAAGGCGCTCATCGCGAGTCCCTCCCAGAATCTACTTTACGGGCCTCGCGATGAGCACCAAAAGCCGCACAATCAACGGCTTTGCCACTCATTGCTGGCCTTGGCCAAACCATCCTGTGTCTTTTCCTTACCTCTCCCCTGTGTCTCCTTCCCACCTCTCTCCCCTGTGTCTCCTTTCCCCCCTCCCTCTCTGGTGTCTCCTTTCCCCCTCTCCTGGGTCTCCTTTCCCCCCTCTCTCCCTCTCCTGTTCCTTCTTTCCCCCATCTCTCCCTCTCCTGTTCCTCCTTTCCCCCTCTCCCTTCTCTGTGTCTCCTCCCCCCTCTCTCTTTCCTGTACCTCCTTTCCCCGTCCCTCTCCGGTGTCTCCTTTCCCCCTCTCCTGGGTCTCCTTTCCCTCCTCTCTCCCTCTCCTGTTCCTCCTTTCCCCCCTCTCTTCTCCCTCTCCTGTTCCTCCTCTCCCCCTCTCCCTTCTCTGTGTCTCCTCCCCCCTCTCTCTTTCCTGTACCTCCTTTCCCCATCTCCTCCCGTGTCTCCTTTCCCCCATCTGCCTCCCGTGTCTCCTTTCCCCCTCTCCCTTCCTTGTGCCCCCTCCCTCCCTTGTGTCTCTGTTCCGCCTCATCTCCCTGCCTTGTCAACCCCCCCCCCCCTTCTTCCCCTGTAGCTGAAGCACGTACCTGGATGCATTCCTGCCAGCAGCGTCACAGTCGCCGTCTTTTCCTGTGCGGCTCCCGTCCTCCGGCCGTAACTACTTTCTGGATCAAGCCATGCATTGTGCATGCGAATCCCGTCTGCGCCATGCACGGCTTGATCCAGAAAATTGTTCCGGCCGGAGGACGGGAGCCGCAGAGGAAAAGACGGTGACTGTGACCGTGCTGGCCGGAATGCATCCAGGTACGTGCTTCAGCTACTGGCAGGAACCAGGTACTGGGGGTGATGAGAGGCCTGCGGGTTCATTGAAGCTGGGGCTACGTGCTTCAGCTACTGGTATGTACCAGGTAGTGGGGTTGATGCAAGCCCTGTGGGTCTCCAACCCCGCAACTGCGTTCCTTGCTTTGCGAGGGCAGCAGTAGCGCAAAGTGTGACAACAACTCAAAAAATGACGGCAAAATGTAAGGCTTTTGCTCCTCTGAGGACCTTTGGCGCTCATTGCGAGCCTCTCCCCTTGTGTATTTCAAGTTTCCTGCTTTGCAACGATCACCTTCGGCGCTCATCGCGAAGACAGATATATAAGTACAGTGTAAAATATACATTTTGTTTAGTACAGCGTAAAATATCCATGTTTTGGAGGTCTCAGAGCATAATAAAGTGATTTAAAAATGTAACTGCTTTGAGAGTCCTATCGCTGTCAGCCACTGAGCATTAATACAGATATGTAAGTGCAGCGTAAAATATTCTTTATTTTTAGTGCAGTGTAAAGTAGACATTTTTGTAGGTCTCAGAGCATAATAAAGTGATTTAAAAATGTAACTGCTTTGAGACTCCTATCGCTGTCAGCCAATAAGCAGTGATACAGATATATAAGTGCATTGTAAAATCTAAATGTTTGTTAGTGCAGTGGAAAATGTTATTTTTTAATTACTAATTAATAATTATTACATTTATGTACGTTAATAATGAATGAATGAATGAATAAATGTATTAGAAAGTGCAAAGCATTTATGTATTCATAAAGTATGGGCAGTGTAAAATATGATATTTAGCCTATTTTTATTTTTTATATACATATTTTTTTAATAATAATGAATTAATAATATAATATACTTTAACTATTTATATTTAATATGCACCAATAAATATACTGAAGAGCTAACAATCTCTTGGGGTTTCCTACAGCAGAAAATGTACAGTTGGTCTGTTGATCACCTGAGGAGAAAGTGTCAGCAATGTGCCAAGTGTGCAGTGTAAATAGGCTGCGTGCGCAAGGCCATAACGTAAAGCGCCATTTTAGTATCGTAATGTTATAAGTGGCAAGTTAGTGTTGTAAAATGGTGGCTTTTTTCTATGTGTTACTTGGCTTGCAAGCATTTTCCTTCTGTTGTAATGGTATATTTTGTATCTCCTATACGTGCCTGGCGGGAAGTTGCGCGCTTCGGTCTCCTTTAGCCTTGTTTTAATTTTTTTTGTCCGCCATTTTTTTCTCTCGCTTAGTCAATTTCCAAGTGCCGAAACTCATCAAATTCATCTTAAATTTGTGTGCAAACTCACTCCCAGGCGTCCTGATCTTTCCCCGTGCTGTGTGTTTTTTTATTTTTTTATTATTGTTTTTCGATTTCCTCAGCTTTTTGCGAGGTTGTTTTTTTTGCCCGAGGTCAGAATTTTTTTTTCTACATCCTGCGTTACTCAACTGTTTGCAGCCTAAGTAAGTCCCGCATGCTTCAATGCCTCAACTGCTCGCCTCGCTTTACGAGGCTCGTAGGAGCGCCTTTGGCACTCATTTTTCCTAAGTCCCGCGTGTTTTAATGCCTCAACAGCTTGCCTCACTTTGCAAGGCTTACAGGAGAGCCTTTGGCGCTAATTTCAGTCCAAGTCCCTCGTGTTTCAATGCCTCAATTGCTCGCATCGCCTAAGTGCTCCGAGCTCGGAAGGCTTCTATGCCTCAGCGGCTCGCCTCGCGAAGCATGACGACAACTTGCAGTTGGACAACTGTTATATGTGATAAATAAACAGGTCATTTTAACATACAATCCTGTGCTTTTTTACACCATGACGAGCACTTACTGTGGAAAATGGCCCATTAACTACTAGCAGATAAGATGCTCACAGTCCATACTACTCTGTGGTAGAGAAGAAAATAAAATGTATTGTGTAAATGTGAACACATCACAGTGGAATTAAAATGCTGCTGCTCCAATTACAGTGGTCTTTTAACATCCAACTCCATATAATGCTATCTCTCACAACTTACACAATGCATGATTATACCCCGATTATAATATCACTTTAAATCTATATGCTGTTACAGATTGCAATCCTGAGCCCCCCACATAAAGTGATGGTGCTTTTATTGAAATTATAGGACCACTACACAATGAAAAAAAAAATATTTGTTTGAAAACTTTAAGCCTGACGGAATAATTAAGCAGGAAAAAGGTTACACATCTTGTTTTTAACCAAACAAACAAATAAAACGTTGATGCCTTTGCAGTATCCTGGAGGGATCCATGATACATTGGTGGAAGTTGTGTGTGTAAGAGGGGCATTTACATTTCTGGAGAGCTACTGTTGCAGTGAATAATGCAAGGGGTCTGCTTCTAGGCCAGTGAGAGGGAATGGGTCTTTTTCAGTATTATCCCATTATCTCAGCTGCCTTCTCTTCAGCAATAGCCAAAACACACACCTCATGATTCAACTCTGAGGAAGTGATGTCAAAACACAATGGATTCCTGTACTTCAAAACGGAGTCTTCAAAAATTCAGATTTTCACTGCCAGAGGGCTCAGCTATGCTCCAATTTTCCACCAAAAGCATATAATTAAACTGGAATTTCACAATCCCAATGTAGTTTCTGGTTAATATCATATGTCTGTTTGTTTGTAGACCAATACAACTATTTTTATATATTTTTTAAAACTGATGATATTTGCCTGTTGCATTTCTCCTTTAAAATCAGAACCTATTGTAATCTAAAATGGCATTCTTCCTATGGCAGTGGTCACAATGTATTCCAGTGGGGAATCAGACAATTGTTTCCATTGACTGAAAACAAAGGACAAGTCTTATTTTAAAAAGAGCGATGGTTATAAATGCAGAAATGACATCACAATGAACAGCACAAATAGCATTTAGAGAATATAAAACAGGGAATATGCATGCAAATATCATCTAAACATATATATATTCTCTAGAACTTACCTTGGGCATATCTGTTTGTCTCTAAAGGAATATAGAGAAGGTTCCAAGTATGTTGGAAATTAAAACTATAGGAAACAAAATTGAATGTTATTTTTAAAAATTGCATTTTTACAGTAAAATTACATTGACATTTGTAATATTTACTGATCAGTCAGATCCACCCACCAAACCTCCTTAGGTTTTGTCTCTGGTCTTAATCTTTAGCTTAAACACTTTTATATATAAAACAGTGATTGCAGTCCCCAAGGACTCACTAGCATTTTTTAACAATGATTGTATTCTCACTCAGAGAGTAATGGTTTATTGGTTGGATCAGAAACACTGACAGGTATAAATTACAAATTTAAATGTATTTTTACTGTAAGAAAAGGCATTATTTAATAATATTTAGTATTTGTGGTTTGCTTTAGGACTAAATCACACCATATTTGAAATCTTATCCCTATAATATGAAGGAGATTTGAGAAAGTAAACAATAGTACTATCCAGTTCCTCTGTAAATTGAATTTGCTCTCTTACAAGTATATAGAAATGTGAATTTATTATAGTTAGGTATCAAACATTAATACTTTTAATTAATGGAAAGGTCTTACACTGAGATTGTTGTGTAACACTCATAAGCAGCCTCTTTACATTTTTATAGGGGTATGGATATTAGCGTTTAAATAAAATGTGTCCCTTTTAATCAATATGACATCAGCTGCCTAAAGCAAAGAAGACATTTACGCCAGAAGGATCCCCAAAAGATATTCTGAAAAAAGCATGGAGACAAATGTGCATGGAAAAGAGACTTGGAAAGTGAGGGTTTGGGGAGAAAAAAGAGATTTGGTGGCAGCATAGAGACAATTGATTACTTATTAAAGATTATTTATTAAAATACATCTGTGGTAAATAATTTACCATGGTTAAATAAAATTGTTACATTTTAGTCATATTTATTATCTAATGGGTCAGAGTGATGCCAAACCTGCAGCCTATTTAAGTACAACCTTGGATGTACGGCACTCAACATGGCTTCAGGTTGGAGTCTCTTACCTAAAGACCAAGCAGAGATACTGACCATTCACAACAGATCCCTGCCTGCTGCCATAGCTGCAATAATACATACTGGGCCAGACTTATTGAAGGGTGAACTGATTGAGAAACTCTCCCTATATGTTATGACTTCGTGTATAGGTTTTAAAATGTGACATCTCAAAGAAGGCTCCAGGACTTTACCCATTAGTATCCACAGTCCATTATATTCTATCTTTACAGGATTGCTGTGGCCATTTTTTTTTCTGTATGGTATATTGAAACTTGATAAAGTGCAACATGCTGTTATACAGTGAATAAAACAATCACAGCCTTTACATGTTTCACTTTTATATGTAACTAGCGAATTGCCCGTCAAAAAATGACGGCAAAAAAATTGTAAGGTAGCTAATGCTTGCGAGGTCGTAATGTCTGGTAACGTGTCTCGTATGGTGTTTGCGTGTGTAGCCTCGTTTTCGTTTTGTTCGGCGGCCATTTTTTCTCTCGCATATCAAATTTTTTATTGTCCAAACTCTTTTATTTTTATTGAAACGAAGGTGTAAGTTGCCTTTTTGAGGTCCTGGATGCTCCCTGTTGCTGTAGGTAAGTTTTTTATGTATGTGCTGTGTGTATGTATTGTGTTTTTAATTTTGTAATGTTCGCGAGTTGCGTCCGAGTGTTGCGAGTCCGTAATGTGTGTGAACGTGTGTGGTATGTTGTTTGCGAGTGTCGTAATGTGTGTGCCGTGTTATTTGCGTTGCGACGTTTATGGCCTCCAGCCCATGATGCCATGTCCCCCCAGGCTTTGAAATGCTCCAATGAATGTAAGTAGTGCGATGGGTGTAATAGGGCATGGAGTTCTGCTCCCTCTCTCCAGCGGCGGGGTATTGTGGGGAGGAGGTGGCTGCAGGGTCTGAGCGTGGAACAACGGGCCGTACGCTGCGGGCAAGGGCCTCAGTTGCTGGGATGGAGCGCGAGCCCGCAAGCATGAGCAATGGCCTGTACGCTCACAACTATATATGTGATTATTCATAACTGCAGACTTCCATTTTCAGAAACCTACTTCTGCTCAACAGGATGTGTCCTTGTAAATAAATTAATGCACTGATAAAGATATCTGCCACATTTCCATTGTGCAGATACAAACTTCCTGTGAATTCAAAGTCTTCTCCCACCTCATGATGTTGACCACTGGAACCTAAAAAGGCCACAAAGCATAACTGGATATAAAATTAATAATGTAAAAGCTGTATTATTTTTTTTATATATTCTAAAAACATGTTGCTTAATTTCAAGTGTAGTTCTTAAATAGGGGCTACTTAAATTTTTTTGCCCACAGTGGTCCTTTAATGGCTGCTCCCATTACAAACAGGTTTTAAGCCACGTTTTGGGAGTGGATTGAGTGCCTCCCCTTACACAACTATTACAATAATCAAAAATGATGGTATAATATTGTGTGTTCTGTCTCTTTGTGCGCCCTCACTATGTATACCCAGTCTTTCTCTCTGTGCTCACTCTCTCTTTCTCTTTCTCGCTCCTTCTCACTCTCTCCCCCTCCTTTCTTCTCTCTCCTTCCAACTCTCTCCCTCCCTCTCCTTCCAACTCTCTCCCTCCCTCTCTTTCCGTCACACTCTCTCCCTCCCTCTCCTTCTCCCTCTTTCTCTCTCCCTCCTTCCTTTTGTCTTTCACTCATTCTCTCTGCCTCGGTCCCTCTCCCTTTCTCCCTCTCCTTCCCTCCTTCTCACTCTCCTTCCCTCTTCAATCTCCTTCCCTCCTTCTCACTCTCCTTCCCTCCTTCTCACTCTCCTTCCCTCCTTCTCACTCTCCCCCCCCCCTTCCTTCTCTCTCCTTCCCTCCTCTCTCCCTCCGTCTCCCTCTCTCTTTCTCCGTCTCCTCACATTTCTGGTTTGGCTCTAACGGCAATTTACAGATCTTGCTTACTTGATCATGACCAGTCCCAGAAATGCATATATACATATAGAAACATGATTTACGATTTTGGCTTTCTGCCATGTACTTCCAAGCTTGATACAATCTAATTTTTCTGTAACTGTTGCAATTTTGAAGCCTTCAGATTTACAGCCTCAGGCATTGTAACTAAGCATGATTTACAATTTTGTCTTTCTGCCATGTACTTGCTTTTATTCACTCTGAAACTGTTGCAATTTTTAAGGCTGCAATATTGCAAGCGTTACAATCAAACTCACAGTACCACAACTATATTAGTGATAAGTACTTTATATAAATATTTTCTTCTATTCTCCCCCTATCCTGTATCCACACCAGGTACACGGATAAGGGGTGGAGAGAAGAAGCTCCGCTAGTTCCTGAAACACTAAAGTCCAAATGTAAGTTTTAAAAGCCACATGGAACTTATTTATATATCCTAATTTTATTACTAATGACTTACTAAATGAATAAATAATGTAAACCCCATTAAAGGCCCACTGTGGTTGTCATACAACAATTCAGCATTTCTATGTCTCCTTTAGACAGTACAGTTTTCATGTTTGATAACACACAGCATTTATGGAGTGTCCAATCATTCTGCTTGGAGTGTGCATATTTCCTTCTCAACTAGAGAAAGAGATTTGCTATTTCTGATCCAATTTCTATAACCTAATCATGAAACTCACAATATCCTTTATCCCAGTGAAACATTAATTTTCCAGTTTGTGGATGAATACAACTGAAGTTTAAAAACACACTTGCAAAGCCAAAAACATTTGCAGAAGAAAACTTTTTTTGGTAAAGTGGATTTTCTGTTTAAATTACTCAGTATTAAACATTGTGTTCACACCCAACTTGATAAATTAATATGGTTAGTTTTGACACCGCCTAATAAAAAAATACAGCAATAGTTATAGTATTAGGTATAATCTTACACCTCATTCAATAGACTGTGTGTGTGTGTATGTATATATATATATATATATATATACATATATATATATATACACACACACATACATACATACATGTACAGTACACTCAAGATAAGATTAGTGGATTCAATAAAGAAACAGACCAATATTGTACATCTGTCTGTGCTCATCATAATCTGTGCTTGCAGTCCATTATTCCTCTTCAAATATTTTATAAAAATTGAAAAATCCATAAAAATGGCAATCTTGTTTTTATAATCTTATTTTTTTTTTATAAAAAAAAATCTTGTTACTAAAAGTTGCTTTCTCTTGGATTATTGTGTTATATCTCTACGCAGCTAATTTCCCCATCGTGCAATCATCTACTGGGTTTTTCCACGGCAAACGCAGAGAAGTGGCAAGCATCGTACTTATGGTTATTCCGCTGTGAAATGCTTTTTTTCTTTTTCAGGCATGTAAGGCAAAGCAAAATATTGTCTGTTGAATGTGAGCACATATCCTGTCCGATTTGTCACATGTGCTGTAACGCTTCTTGTCCCTGTTCTGTATAATCATCATCTCTGTTGTAATCGGCCCAGATGCCAAAGTTTTCTTGAAAGCTGACGTTCTTCTGGGTTATTGGCATCCGTTTTTTGTCCCTTGAGAAAAAGCTAAACCTAAAGACATAGAACGGATATTGTGAGAGAAGATACATACCAATGAACATAATGCATGCGAGCAAGCATTTTTGGTTAAAAATTATTAAAAAAAAGAGAGTTGTAACACAAGTCCAGGCCTTTCGATAACATTCTTAATTAAAAAAAAACACTGAACACAAATATTTGTTTCCATTTAGTAGTAGTAGGTACCAGTTACAAGCAGCAGCTAAACAAATATTAAACAAAAAAATATTTAATAATGTATAATAGTAGGAGCTTCTATGCCCCACCCATTGTCTCTTAAAATAATAATGGACGGGACCCATGACTGCTGATTCCACTGATCAAACTGATGTTACCAATAAACTCTTTCGTATAAAAAAAACCAGACACTGCAAACAAGCCTATCCAGTTTGAGAAATGCAATTGGCAGTAGTGGGTTGAACATTTTAAGAGGAGAATTTAACGAGAAAAAGTTCCTACAACAACATTATTAATCTGTCTGCTCTAAACCTGTATCTGCAATTAAGTAATTACCACTAACATAAGAAATAGTGGTCCTTACATTCAGGGTAGACTAGGTGGTGAATGCTTATATCTTATTTATATACTAATATCCTATTGTGGCAAAAAGCTTTAAATATATGTAGGGTAGCTTGTACAAAAACACTGACCCTGAAGTCATGGCTGAGAGTATTAATTGCTCATTATAAGGACTAATGAGCAGGTAACATGATCTAACCTATAGATAAGCCATATGTGTGTAAAAAAGAGCAGGCAGATAATCAATTCAACATATATTCATAAACATCATAATTATTCACCCCTTTGCTGCAGACGTTCTTTCTACTCCTATATATTTGACTGTGTGTAAATGAAATAACATCATATGCTATCTGATTGACTACAGTTACATTTTCATTATATTGACAGTACAGTACATGCTGTTAGGATAGCACGCTGCATGACATGCTCTGTGCAAAAATAATCACTCTGTGGTTAGGGCAGTAACATATTCTGCAGACTTCATGTTGCAAAATGCACCAAAATGTCAACCTTTCTAAATAAGGGGTATGTGCACAAAGGCAAGAAACATGTAGATCAGGTGCAGAAGATCAGAATCATATTTAAATCAAAAGAAGTTTAATTGGAATCTGTGGAACTATTTGTTACATGAGATGCAGCGGTTTTGCCCTGAAGTTGCTGTATTTTTCCTTCACTGATTTAATATGCTATAATCTGGTGACCACTCACTTTGCAGGGGCTACATAGTGACTTGCGGATGATGCAATGGCATTTTTTTTCCACAGACAACAACTATCACAAACAGACCCTGCAAAACTTAGATAACTTGGACCTTTATCACCTTTCTTTTAGGCTGCAGGTAATAACCTCTCTGGGCAGTTTCACCACATGCAAAAAAGCCCCAGATTTACAAACTTAAGAACAACATCTTAGTAGAGGACTATCAGCTGTGTGGGCCCTGAGGGGAACCTGGTTCTTGAATCATGGAATCTGTTATTTGTAACCCCAGCACGTGTGATTGCCAATATTAAAATGGACATGAGACTTGTTAAAGGACTATGACATATTGTTTTAATGCGTAATGTATTGTGGGCCACAATGGTGAATGTTGGGGTTACTATTTGATGTTATGTGCACTGTAATAATGCACTTTCTGCCATTTTGGTTGGTGTGACAGTGGGTTAACCCAAGGGTTTCTATAAGAATGTAAATGTATATATGGCCCCAGATAAACCAAAAGATTACCCCCTGCAATGTTTGTTCTGTCAGAGATTGCACAAAGGGGGTTACACATTACTGATAAGGGAATATAAGTTAGTGTATTGCCCTCTGGAGTTTTAAAACAGATGAAGTCTGGACGCAGTGATAATAATACCAGATGGGAAGATCAAAAAGAGAAGTAGGCCGAACCAGAGGGGGTTTGGCTAAAGAAAGTGGGGAGGGGCCATGTGGGATTTATTGCTGGGTTTAAACAATGTGTCTGTGAAAAAATAGTGTCTTTCTGATAAACTAATCAAATGGTTTGTGCTTCTGCCAAAATACTAGAGACAGGGATGGAAAAGAGATGTTTTTGTTTTCAATAAGTTAGTAACCTTTAGGTTGAGCCTGTAACCTGTGATTTAGTGAGAGATGCTCCTGATGTGATATTAATAGCAGGGCACTCAGATTAAGCCCAAATTCACAACCTGGAGTGATTCCCATAGAAGAAGGCAGGAGGAATTGGGGTGCCCGTGGTCACCTTCCTTCTGGGTCGTCACAAGGCTGTCTTGGTAAGGTGGTATGTACAGATATCTACCACAAAGAGCATGACACCTGCCTGACAGAGTAAGCCTCTATCCTACAAAACCCACAAATAACTTTTATTTATTAGACTAGATTAAAAATATCAATAAAACCACTAAATTACAAACAAATACTAAAACAAATAATTGTGGGGGTCCAATAAACAAAGTGTTTCAGCATATATAATGCTTTAGTATCCAAATACAAACTCCCTTTCTATACTGGTATATACCTCAAATGGAAAACAGTCACTCCAGGTGTTTCAATATACAGTCAACATGAATATATGACACTATCAGTTAAAAATCAATCTGATCTCATCTGAATGATTATAAATTTTACTGAGATAAATACTGATCTATACAAAGTTGCTACTTTTTGTCTGAAATGTAAAACTGGGAACCTAATTTTGCTGAAGTCCTAGAAAGAAACAAATGTATTCATGTTCTTACAACACCTCACATCAGCACTCAAGACACACAATGACAAGCATACTTATTATGTCATTAAAAGTATTTGCGTACACTTTATCTTTCTTGGCTACATTTAATCTGAAATAGTGCTCAATTATCATATTTGATCACTTCATTCTGCCAAGTTCTTGCTAATTAACAGAAACAACCTAGTAAGCTATCACTTTTCAAACTTGAACTGTCTGATTTGGATTTTACCAGCAACTAATGCACAGCCCCTAAATCACTATTTATATGGTGAATTGCTTAGTTTAATTGGATCCCCGCACATTATTTGTTTCAATATTTGTAATTTATTTTTTAATTATTAATCTAGTCTAATAAAGGTTAATTTTGTATTTCCAGTCCCCCTTCAATATACCGGTTTTGAAGATACATACATACTAATTTAGTATACTTCTCTATCTTATTTATAAATGTGAGTTGTATTCTCTAACCCCTGTACTGCTTGTCTTGGTAAGGCTTGAATAATGTTATCTCTGTTGAAGTCTTTCACTTCCTTTCAGTAGTGCTCAGGACATGGAGAGCGATGGGGTGCAGTCATTAATGTGGTAAAAGGTTTTTAAATTATACTTTCTGCCTGAAGCTTTGATTTGCTGTTGTTCGTACATGTATTTTTATGTTAACTAATGATGATTGAAAAAATATGTTTAACATGAAAACTGTATTCACTAGTACTTTAAAAGGAACATTGTGGTCTAGTTTTTTGGCATGCATTTAAAAGATAATGTTTTAAACATTATAAAAAGGAAACAGAGTGGCATTAAGCATTGATGGTTAATCTGTAACATAATGTGCTTTTGTTTCCGATGAGTTTTAATATAAATCAGTTAACAAAACATAACTCATTAAAGATGGATCAAATATATTGTTTTTCAGTTTTTGTTTTTAATTATTATAATTTACCTTCAATGGAGAAGACAAAAACCCATTTTGCAATGTATTAAACACACTCTTTTAAATGCATGACATTTTTAACTACAATGGCCCTTTAATCAGATGAGGTTGTATATCTCATGTGTAGGGTAATAATGGAAAGGAGGATGGCCTTGAAACAGATCATGATCACAACTATATAGATATAGACTATGATAAGTGATGACATGTGCCATTTCTTGCTTCCTGTCAGTGATACTGATTACATGGAGTAAAAAACAATTAAAAAAATATTAATGAAGACATTTGCCACAGCCTTTCTGCAGTAGATCAGTAATGCATAAACCATACAATACAGTGTTAGTAAACATTGTGGTAATCACGTATGTAGATGATTAACATTCAATATCCCTGATAATTATAAATTAATGATGCCTTTCACGAGAGCAAATAATCAACTGAAACCCAAAAAAATCTTTTTTTTTCTTTCTTGTGATTATTTCAATTCATCAATTTCTTATGAGATAAAGGAGACATCCTTAATCAAGTTTCTAATTTTTAGTGTAATACTATTTATAGATTTTAATAATAATAATAATAATAATAATAATTTTACATACTATAGTAAAATAACAATCAAATAAGAAATCTCCTATTGGGAGCATGGAATATCTGCAATAATTAATGTTTGCTTGGCTACCGAGCAATAGTAGATAAAAGACCTAAACCAAAAAAAAAAAAAAAAAACAGAAAAGAAAAACAAGTAGATTCTTCTCTCCTTATTGGTTGTTTTTTTTTTGGGGGGGGGGTTGGAATTGCGTTTTCAAAGGCACTATTTATGATTGTTACATCACATCATGAGATGTAATCATATATATTTATAGTTATCAGTGGAGGGAGCGCTGGGGGAGGAGGGAACAAGCATAATTCCAGGGCCATTGTTTGGTAATTGGATACAACTGAAATTTAATTACAGTTTAATTATGCATTTATTGTGCAAAATAACTCTATTATTGTAAGGTGTACTGCTCTTAGTGAGACTGATTGGTCATTCTGATTGGCAGCTGGTTATAAAATCTCCTCATTCCATGATCCCACATTCAGCCAATCAGAATGCCAACAGAAGCACATGTGGACACACACACACACAATAGCTACATGCAGTCACAGCACACGGCAACACGTAGATAACAGAGAGATTCCTACAAGAGCGACAAGCCTTCTGATTGGCAGCAAAGTGGGATCATCTGGAATCAGTCCAGCTGCAACCATGGGCATTATAGCTGTAAATATCCTTAAAAAAAGTACACACACAAAAAATGAACGTGAGGATGTGATACAATTGTGAGGACAATTACATTGATTATCTGAATGGAGCTGACTTAAGGCACTTTGTGAAAACATAAACACATATTTATTTATAACATTGGAATACAGGTTATAATACTTGTATATGTGATGTTGCTGGGTTTTCTAAGAAGATACATTAATTAATAAAATAGACAGTTCGTGATTTATAAATCCAGACTTCATCTACCTACCTCATAGTTCTTATATTAGCTAATGCTAGAAACTACTGAAAAGAGTGTGAAGGTAGGGCTACAAAAACTGTCGATTTCTGTTCAATATACCAGTGTTAAATATTCAGTTTTAATAAAAGTACATAATTCTCAAAACAATCAATTCAGTCTACCTTCATAGCCTGCTCCTTTTGCTTTAAAGACGAGGTGCAGGCTACCATGTGCTGGCAGGCTGCATCACATCCTAAAGAGAAAAAGTGGGCTGTCCTGGCTGAATTATTACACTATTTTAGTGTGCCAAACTCTGTATTCATGAGTATGATTATATTTAGGACTGAAGAACCATTTAAATTACCACTGGCTTGTTAGTATTCCTCTGGCACTGGAGATTGACACCCATGGTGTAGATAGTCAAAAACAACACAATGGACCTTTCATAAGATAAATGCAAATGGTATATGGTAATAATGATGTAGTGAGAAGGAGTAAACAAAGTAAAGGAGAAAACAGCTTAGAGAAATGTCTGGCCCAGTGCAAAGGTGAAAAAAACTACCATTAAGTGGAAAAAGTCATGGATTCATGAAATAGCCTTACAGGCTAATGATACAATAGTATTGTTTGGCATACACAAAGGATGAGGATGCAAGACATAATGAGTAGACAAGATGAGCCAGAAAGGTCTGATGAACTTCCACGAGATCTCAGTCTGAGTCTTCTATTGTGATGGTGGTTTGATTCTCTTCCTACTCTAACCCCAACAACCTTATTCACCAAAATGTGAGTTTTCTCTCAAACACAAGTAAATTGAAGGAAAAAAAAATAAACAACACTGTCGCACATAACTCTACAGAACTGTTATGTGAAATGTTACCATATAATACAGGTAATGGGAGATGTGGCAGCCATGCATGTGAGGGTCAGTCCATGCTCAGGTAATATGGAAATTGTTTGGGAAGCAAAGCAACACCTTGTTACCTTGAATAACACCACCATGGAGAGGAGGCAGACAATCCATGATGTAAAAATAAGCAAATAACTGTATGTTTGGTGGAATTCAACACTAAAAAAGATGGAAACATGTTGGTTTATGGAAGTTATAAAAGCGTTATTTATGACTGTAGTTTAAAGGGCCACTGTAGTAATATATATAAAATATACTTTTATGAAAATAACAATAACTTATTAACTTTTATATACAATAATGCTGCAGTAGAGTCTTCCATTTTGGCCATATAGACAAATAGAGCACAGTGGTCCTTTAAAAGTCACTGGACTACACATGCTAAACAGCTTTATAACATGTAACCATCGTTCATGTACTATACAAGACTTCATGAAGCCTACTGTGCTACTGACCTATATTGTCTTGGGAATGTACTGCTTAGTAATTATGATACAATATCTTCTGGAAATCAAGGTTAAAATTAAATATTCTTCATTATGCACAATGCAGTGAGAGATTATGATCACTAGTCTGTAATATTTTCAGACTAGAGAAATGGTTAAAATAAAAGCATGTATTATTATACAAAATGAAGGCAGCATGAAGTAACCTGGGCTATTCATGGGCTAGAATGAAAAAGAAGTATTAAAACACGTGATTATTAAATTAAGAAGCAATAGGGTATTTGATGCCCAATTTCTGCTCTATCTGAGAGAATGTGGAAGTTTCAGTATTAATCATTAGTATAAACAACTTTTGTTAAGAACAGATATGGGAAATTACATAAATGTGGATAAAAAGGCCATTCAGCTTAGATCAAGAATAATATATGGTGCAAATAATAATACAGTATAAATCTTATATACTGACAGGCACTAGTAGGTTAGGGAGAAGCCACAAAGTAGAAACAAATACATTTTACAAATCAGATTTTAATAATTAAAATTGTGTTTTAATAGTGTATTGCAAAGTTGTTTATCTTACGGTATAATAGTGGAGCATTACAGTGGCCATTTAATAAAATGTTCCAAAATAAGTCACTGTTTTATCTGATTAGATATGCAGGGCTGGAAAGGAGGTAAGGCTTCTATAATTTGTCCTACTTTTGTTTCCAAAGCTTCTCTATGAAGGGCTCATTTCAGGCTCCTAAACAAATCTTCCTGGCTCCTAAGTTTTAGATACTTTTGTCCACACCTGTGTGTGTGTGTGTGTATATATATATATATATATATATATATATATATATATATATATATATATATATATATATATATATATATATATATATATATATAGTTCCCAGTGCTCTGGATTTGCTTTAGACTTACCGTTGCTACAGAGTCATAGACAAAACCTTTTCATCTGTGCAGTATAATTTATATACTGCATTCTCTAATGGATCTTGTGCAGAAAAAAGAAAAAACAAATATGGCAGACAGTGCAGTGGAGCACCAATGTATCTAACTCCAGTAAGCACATTTGTACCATATTCTCCTTGTATATTATATTGAGCTGGGGTAATACAATGGAGCAAACAAGGAAACATAGAGGCTGGAGAAGTCTATCGCTGCAAAGACAGCACTCACCTTAGTGCAGAAGGTAACAAAATGAACTCTAATTTAAAAAAATAAACTCTAATTTAAAACCACAGGTGATAATAAGTACTTTATCAAATGAATGATTATTTTAAAAAAATTCATTTTTATACAGTAAACTTACACTGATGCTTACACTTTTTACCTGTCACAAACAACTAAATCTTATGTTAATGAGAACTCATATATAACAATTACTGATTACCCCATGGGCTCTGAATCTATTGCCTTCAGTGTAACTAACATGGGGGTCTAAGTGTGCCCAGTCATTTATTTTTTCAAATAACTTACAAAACAATCCATTCTGGGCTGCCCAACAGGTAAAAACACAGGCTTCAATGTAAGTATACTGTATGAAAAGTTATTTTCTAAATAACCATCAATTTATAATGTCCTTGCTATTAATTTGTTTTAAATGATAAGATTTTTGGAACCACCGCTGTGTCACATAAGAGGCAGACGGATTTACAAAGGAGCCACCAAAATTTTTTTTTAAGGACAGTGCGTTTAGATATATATGGAGAGTAACCAAAACATTTAGGAGCCAGGAGTAAAGTTTGACTTGAGCCCTGTCTTAAGAAATACAGATCAGTGTGTGGTCCTGTGAAACCAGCACAATATCGAAGACCCCTGCAGAGCAGCTTTATACGTCATGAATTATGTTTCACTGTGTGTGAAAAGTATCTGCCATCTCCCACAGCGTATTTCCTACTTTGTGCTAATAAGACATGCATGGCGTATGCAGAAGCAGGTGAAAATGTATCAGTATCCAAGGCACTCTCCCCTTTAATAAAGCAGATAAGCAAGCATTTCAAAGGCTTCCCACAGTATAGCATAACTGCATATAACAGTCGCTACTGTATTTGTAATTTATACAGAATTCCAACAAAATTCCAATAAAAGCACTTATGGTAATTAAGACATTTTGGTTGCTATTTAAATGGTTTCTTCATCTTTCTATAAAGATGAACTAATAGAAAGTGACAGTTTTGCAAACTCACATGTTGTGTCAACTTAAGAAAAGTTTAAAATCCTTTAGAGAAAAAAATCTTATGTGACAACTCAGCCTGGCTTGGAACTGAAATCTCCCAATTACATTAGCTTAAAGCTAAAGTGGCACAGAGCTTCGAGCCACAAATGATGCCGCTGCATTTGGGTCACAGTACTCTGCATATACTTTAAGATATTCAAGTGGTCTCTCCATGATGGCTGAATTGTTGCTGTCATGTTTTGTTTTCAGACACAACATGAGCTAAACACCATTTACCATTAGTGTGTATTGTTAGGGAAATGAATAATTCAGGAGGCACTGGTGATGAAAGCAAAAAAAAAAGTTTTATAGCACTTTCAGGTATGATACATGTTGATTGCATGAATTATATGTGCCAATTAATTGCAAGGTCAAAATTTACATTTGGGATTTTCAAATAAGAAGTTTCTAACTTCTTGGCAAGTTTAGTCCTGGAGGGCCACACACAGGCCTGAATTTGAGAATTTCCTTTCTGTGCACAGGTGAGTCGATCAGGATGACTGAGCAAGCCTGTACACAGCAGTCCTTTATGTGGCCCTGCGGGACCGAACTAGCCCACCCTTCTTCTATCCAGATCATATGGCAACTTCTTATTGAGCCTTGAGCAGCCTAGACCTAAACAGGAAATACCTAATAGGTAAATTCCCATAGAATCAAACATTCTATAAAGAGATACAAATTGTAGACTCAGCTGGGTAAGATACGATTTTTAAGCCAAGCCCTTTAAAAAGCTGCATAGTAGTTTTTCAGCTTTTTGTGCAATCACTATTGGAGACAGAGTTTAGTTTAGGTGGATTAATTGATAATGGAGGTATGTATAATGAGTATTATGGAGTGCAAAGAGATTGCTTTTCTAGTTGTGTAGAGACACAATGGAGTACTCCTCATTGTTGAAGAGGAACATGATCTCTTATTCTACAGAACAGGTTGGAGATGCACATGAAGTCTCTGAGGGCCACCTGTTGCCCACAATTGTTTTAAACGATCAAACTAATTTACATTTATAAGGGAAAAACAAAGAATACAGGGATTGTAGAAATACGGATTCTGCAATACAAAAGGATTCATTTCTCTTGAAGCTGGTAACTGCAGACCAGTCTTGTTATGTATTCCCCAGGACCTATTTTGTTTCACTCGAGCACATGCTGTGAAGGGTTCCTAGATGGCAGGTCGTCTGCAGCAAGCTATAGGATTGCATGGAGCTGCATGCTGCAGGAAGCTGAGGAGTCAGTATTGTCTAACACCGTGTGGGAGCTCTTACTGGACATTATGTGTTTTAGTACGGGACATGTAACCTGCTCAGTGCTAAATAATAAGTCAGCAAAACAGGAATGGCTCTGTATTCTAGAATTAGGGACCAAATTGTTGCTACTAGTTCACACTTGTACTTAAGGGATCCTTTAATTCTTTTTTTCCCACCATGATGTGTGCTAAAAACAAGAAAACCCATTAAAATGTTAACTCATTCTTAAATAAATAAATAAATAAATAATTAGTATATATAGACTGGATGTATCTTAACATTAATTCGGTGAAAAATAATGCAGAAATATGTAGTGGAAGTACAGTTACTTACAGACGTTTGATGCCAGACTCCTGAGGGGTGGACATTTTTGGATTAATGATGGGTGATGTCTGTGGAAGCTTGTTCTCCTCTTCTGCTTCTTCACTATAGTGAGGAAACAAAACAAAAAACGATTTCAGTCAAAATGCAAGTTTTAATTGCCCCTTTTGTGCAAATTGAGGCATATTTAAACACTAAGCAATGTGTTGCGACAATTTCCCCAACCATTTCGACAAGGCCAGAATTATAATTCTTGAGAACCAGATAGAGAGCCGGACCTCCAAACCCTTTTAAAATGTAGATCTCAAACTACTAAATAAAATCTTGGCTAATAGATTAAAATCTTATCTCTGATAATCAACAGATCAGGTGGGATTTATCCCAGGCAAATATCCAGTAACGAATGTTAGGAAGACCATAGCAACTATACTTAAACTAAGAGATATCCCACAAAACGCATACATGGTTATACATTTCAACGCTGACAAAGCATTTAATTGGGTATTATGTAGGTTTATTTTTGACATATTAGATAGACTTGATTTAGTTTAAGAAGTTAGGGCCAACATTTTAAGTATGCATTCAAAACCATCTGAAGTTATAACTAATGGACTGAACTTCCAATCTCGGATGCGGTATATGCCAAGGTTGTCATCCCCATTTATATTCAGCCTGGCACTAGATCCATTGTTTCTAACTAAATTGCAATCATTTAGAGGCACTGGTATAGGCACAGAAGAGATCAATATATTGTCATATTTTACTATATACAAATAACCCAAAATAATTTATACTAGCTATCATTAAAATCTTAAAAGTATTCAGCTCAACATCTGGATTTGGAATAAACTTTGAAAATCCTGAAGTTCTATCCTTAAAACAAAGCACTTATCTTTTTGGGAAGGGCTCACCTTATAAAGATGTTGATATTCCCAAAATTGTTTTACCAATTACTGATGTTACCCTTACTAGTAAATGCACAAGATACCAAAAGCATGCATAGATATTTCCAATTGATTATATGGGATCACAAAAGAGCAAAGCTAGTCACATATATAGTTGTGAGCGTACGGGTCGTTGCTCACGCCCTCGCGTAGCGAGCCGCGGCCCTCGCGTAGCGAGGTCACTGGGCAAGGGCCTCAGTTGCTGGCATGGAGCGCCGAAGGCGCTCCATGCCAGCAACTGAGGCCCCTCGCGAAGCGAGGGCCTCAGTTGCTGGCGAGGTCACTGGGCAAGGGCCTCAGTTGCTGGCATGGAGCGCCAAAGGCGCTCCATGCCAGAAACTGAGGCCCCTCGCGAAGCGAGGGACCCAGTTGCTGGCGAGGTCACTGGGCAAGGGCCTCAAACCCTCGCTACTCAAAAAACACGACACACAAATTACGACACTTGCTAAATTTTACGAGGAACGCAAACAACGTACGAAACATGTTACCACACATTACGACCTCGCAAACATCGGACGCAACACGCCGACATACAAACATTTAAAACACAATACATACACACAGCACATACATAAAAACATTACCTACACCAAGAGGGAGCACCCAGGACCTCAAAAATGCAACTTACACCTCGATTTTACTCGAAATAAAAGACTTTTGAGACTAAAAAAAAATCTAAGCGACAGAAAAAATGGCTGCCGAACAAAACGAAAACGAGGCTACAGCACTCTAAACTCGCAAAACACCACAACAAACTCGCAAAACACCACAAGAAACTCGCAAAACGCCACAAACCACCTACGGATATTCATACCACACAGTGCACACATTCAGCATGCTTACACAGCAGCTCCACACCACTAATGCTGCAGCAACATCAACACAGATTGCCAGCTCTTCATCACAATGCTTCAAAATAGGTACACTATATTCATTTACTAATTTAGCTACCTTACAATTTCATTGCCGTCATTTTTTGACGGGCAATTCGCTAGTACTTAATAAATTACAGCAATTAAACAAAATGGCGGTATTAATCTGCTCAATGTTAAATTGTTTAACTGTGCAAACCTGCTGTTACGCGGAAAAGGCGCTCATTGCGAGGCACGCGATCAGCGCCAAAGGCGCTCAGCGCAAGGCTCGCAACGAGCACTGAAGGTCCTCAGAGTACAAAACGGTTTACATTGTGTGTCAAACACCATTCCCCTTGGCTTAAAATGTTATTGCCCCTGTCATTTTTGACGGGCAAGTAGCTAGAAAAATCTAATAACCACAGACCTAGGGAAATATACATATCTGGAAGAACCTTACAACAACCGTGTGTGAAGAGGGGACACATATAGATTTATGCACATTCAAATCATTTGTTTTTGATGTTCTTTTAAATGACAAGTCACTGTTAAAATTATATTGCATGATGAAGCATTTTCATGTTTGGGGAGTGTTGATAGGTGTTTCTTGATGAGTATATTATAAGAGCATGATTCCTAAACTTACTACCTTTATAATGAGATATGTATGTTACTATATAATTATGTTTCACCATTGATTAAATTATTTATATAATTACACAGTTCTTTGATCTATGTACCAACACGTTTGTTTGAAATAACCCAATATTTATATCTATTAGTTTACAGATAAACATAAAAATAGAACATTTCTTGCGTGACCAATAAGCTGTGTCTAAGGGAAGCCGAATAAATAATGCATTTTTTCCATTAATCCTGCATTTTCAATGAGAATGGTAGATAATCCCATTTGTTACTCCAACACAGTGGTCCTCTGTGAGACAATTATAAATAGGCCAGTTACATACTGAGATAATAGTAAAAAGTCAAGATATAGTCAGTATGTTAGGGAAGCTAAAATGGCCAAACATTTAGCATTTCACATAACTGTAAAGATATTTTTCTCAAAATATTTTCTTTTGGTCAGTAACATCTTTACATGGTCCAGCATTAAGCAGAAGTTTTCCTAAGTCATATTTCTTTTCTTCAGATTTATACAGAAGAGTACAGAAGAGAAGAGTCACTATACAGTGTTCAATGATGGGAAGACATTTTCAGTTTAGGGGCTGTGTGGAAGTATCCAGTATCAAGTAGAATAGACATATTAAGAGTGGCGTGGGAGTGCAGTGTGGGCATGATCCAAAGGACAAGATAGAGCAGTGGTTCCCAACTGTCTACTCAGGGCTCCCCAGCCAGGTCAGGATTTTGATTTAACTGTGTGTGAACACTTCTGAGGAAATTAAAGGCTCCATGGCTTGTACTAATTGCCTCACCTGTGTTCACAAATCAAAATCCTGACCTGTCATTGTGATAGAGGCAGCAGAGAAGTGTTTGGCACACTAACAGTACAACCAGAACGCAATACATATATAATAAACCACAATTAATTCATAAACAGAGTCAGAGCAAAGCAAAACTCAAGTTTTCTTCCTATGTATATTACCCAGAATTTATCTTAGCTTGTTAAAAGTAGAGGGGTTATATCGCAATGCATTTGCGTGGCTTGATCCAGAAAGTAGTTTTGGCTGGAGGAGAAGACTGAGTGCGGCGCTGCTGGCAGGGTTGTATCCAGGTACGTACTTGAGCTACTGGCAGGAACCAGGTAGTGAGGGGTGATGCGAGCCCGGGGGGGCCTCTGGCGCTCATCGCAAGCCCTCCACTGGCAGGAACCAGGTACTGGAGATGATGCGAGAACTTGGTCGCTCATTGCAGCCCCCGTCGGGTGTTGGTAACGCCCGGGCCTCCCAATGAACGCCTGCAGCGAGATTCCTGCATGCTTCAACGACTCGCCTCACTTCGCGAGAGCCGCAAGTGTGTTACCAACATCGCAAACGTCACCAACGTCGCAAGATCCACAACTATATATGTGATTACCTGACTCCTAAAAAATGGATGACTGGTTTCTCACAATCCTGCCTAGCTTTTAAGTTTAAATATACATTTGGCAACCAGTGCATTAAACACAAGGAGCAGAGTATTATAATGAGTCACTTGTGAGTTAAAGGGACATGGAACACAAATGTTTAATTTGTTCTCACTTAAATAAAATGGGGAAAAAAATATTAGAAAGTTGTTTTTTTATTGAAAAAATGCTTACACTTCATTCAAACTATCAGGAAATGCAAACATCATACTTTAATCAGTAGATATAATTTGGCTGGCAGACAGCAAGCCTCCAAGAGCAGTGAAAAATCTGAACACGTTTATTTGCCCTGACATCTTAGTTTGATAAAAGAAAATACACTTTGTCACATCTTTCTGAGGCAAAAAAATATTACCATGTCCCTTTAAATGTTATGATTTTTAAATTTTAGGTTATCAGAATCACCGAACAAATAATGGATCAAACATGTAATGAATAGTAAAATTCAGTAACAATCAGACACAGGCTGTATCCAGTATAACATGTAGAACAGTGGTAAATTGTTTAACACTTAAGAAAAGAATAGTGATGGGAAATTATTTTAGACACTTAAAGCAATCAGCAGGAACAGCATTCAATGTTCGTTTAGGAGGAGGTTCCAGAAAACACAAGCTGCTGAAGAACACAGAAAAAGAATATATCTGTCACAGATTGGAACTTAGCTGCAGTTTAATTAGCTCTTAAACTGGCTTTTGAACTTTTGATCCAATCAGCTCAGCTTTCCTAGTGCTTGCGACAAAAAACAAACATACTTAAGATGGCAGCTTCCTCTCTCCAAAAACCATGAAGGACTAGCTGGCAAAAAAGGCAAGTTTCGTAACTTTAATAGTATTCTCCAAGAGTGCTCTTTAATATAAAGACACTTAAATTTAGATGGCACTTAACACTAACGTAGATCTTACTACTAAAATTTGCTTTAAAAAACTACCTTTTAATATGTAACAATGGAGCAACAGGGCTCCTATTTAAATACAGATTAAGTGCATGATGCCACCTTATCTGCCTCCATGGATGGATTGTTCCACAGTTGTTACTCTATATAGGTCACAGACACTATTGACTTGAGGAGAAACAGATCAGGGGACATTTTCCACAAATACACCACAACACCCGAGGGTATTTTCTGTCATGCAAATTAAAAAGACACTGGGATTTTATTCGTTCAGCTTTTACCCAGATCCTGCTCCTGTACCTTTTGTAGTAGGTTAGTTCTTCTTGCAGCATAAAGACTTTGGCTTTCAGTTCATTTCTTTCATGTAGTACATCTCGTAGCTCTTGCAAAGTAAACCTGGGGCGACTGGAATCTTTCAAGTCCAGAGCCATCTTATCTGGATCAAAAATACTGTCTTCATTTACAACTTCTGTCTGTGGTGCGAGAAAGTGGAAGAAAATACATGTATGCATATTGAAATGTACAACTACCATTCTCAGACGAACCAATAATGCATTACTGACTCACAGTAATAATTAAAAAATAATGCAAATAAATAAAAACTGACTTTATTTTAAAATGATCATACCCAGTTGAGTCACATTATTATGGCCATATATCCAGAATAACTGCAGCTAGATGGCGTGGTAGTGAGTCAACAAGATGCTGAAAGTTTTTCAAGGGTATGAGTCATGCAGACTGCAGTGCATCTGACAGCTGCTGAAGAGTGCGTGGTGGAGGATCCATACGACGAACATAGCGATCGAGGTGGACCCACAGGTGCTCCATCAGGCTCAAGTATGGGAAACATGGAAGCTCCTCCAACCACTCCCGGTCAATTCTAGCCATATGACATGTTGCATTGTCCTGCTGGAAGATCCCATCAACTCCAGGGAAGACAGTCAACATGTACGGCTGTACTTGATCTGCTAGGATCGACAGATACCCCATCGGTTGAGAGTGACTTCTAGAGGTATGAATGGACCCAGACAATGCAAAGAAAACATTATCCAGACCATAACATTGCTGCCACCAGCTTGTGTTCTCCCAACACTGGTTGCAGAGTTTTTGTTCTGGGAGGTTTCGCTCCTAAAACTTCAACATCCGTCCAGTTGATGGAGCAGAAAATGTGACTCATCAGAGGCCATCCAAAGAGGTCCAATTTTGGCACTGCTCTGCAAATTTAAGCCGTTTCTGAAAATGAACCCTTATCAGCATGGGTGCCGTGACCAGTCATTTGATTTGGAGCCCCATACGCAACAGGGTTGGCTGTACTGTCATTTTAGACACACATCTAGCAGCCCCCTGGTTTGTTTGGACAAGGAGTTGCTCAACTGTAGCGTGTCTGTTGGCCTTCACACATTTGCAGCTGACGTTCAGTTTCCACGTTGTTTATTCGCAATGGTGCCATTTGTCCTGTCACGCTATACTTTAACCACAGCAGCACGAAACTGCTGATGTTTACTGCCACCCATGGCCCAAAAGCCAATGATCCTCCCCTTTCAAAGTCGGATAAATTGCATGTTTTTCCCAGGACAATGATGGTTGATATGTTTGCAGAATGCCTACATGTCACCTTATATACCTACCAAGCCAGCTCACGACACGTGGCGAATTTTATTGGTTACACACTGCTGACGCCAAAAGTAGGTGGTGGTCATAATAATGTGACTCAACACTTATCTTGGAACTTGAAACTCCTCATCTAGTTTCCACCTAAACCTCTCTCAAGAGAGAGAGCGCGAGAGAGAGAGAGCGAGAGAGAAAGAAAGAAAGAAAGAAAGAAAGAAAGAAAGACAGCGTGAGAGAATTATGGGGAGGTCTGATTCCCCTCCGTGAGCAATCTTCAGTTCCGGGTGCATTTCTGTATTATTTTGCCAAAGGGGGGTAAATGAAGAAGGAGTATTTGTATAACAAGCATGGCAAAGAAAAATACTAATGTTCTGATGGTATATTATATAGTAGTATGAATAGTGGTACTGTGCATCTGTATAGTTATGGTACTACATGCTTGTCTGCTATGTAGTGGTACTGTAGGAATGATATTCCTACACAGAAGAGGTTTGCGCACCTGCAGGGCAATAATACTGTACGTGTGTATTGAGGTGCTATGCATCTGTAGAATACTGGTACTATAAACCTGTGCATAATGGCATTGTGCATCTCTAGAGTAGAGACACTGCCCATCTCTTCAGTACCAGCACAGTAGTAGTGTTCCTGTATATTTGTAACACAGTGGTACCCTCTGTTCCCCAACACATATAATTTATGTACATACTATTTTCTCCTGTCCATTGTGATGCTGCACTCCTTTCAGCCTGTCCCTCAGTTTCCCAATCTCCAGCCTCATGCCTCCTGATTCCTGCTCCTTTGCTTGTATGTACGCTTCCAGTTCCACTTTCTGCTCAATTAGAGCCTTCCCTTGTGCCTCCACCACAGTGATACGGTGGCGAAGATCGTGGTTTATCTTCATCAGGCGACTCTGCTGCTGCTGCAACTGCAATGTGACAGACACACACTAATTAGTCCTGGAAGATTGTTATTTACAGAAACTAATTAGTTTTAGCCCTCTAGGGGCTCTCCATTCAATGCACTAACTACATAACACAAGTTATGCTGCCCTTACTATATACTGGTAGTAAGAAAGAACTAATTAATGGCTTCACTGCGCTAGGACATTGTTGACAATAAAGAACAGTGTAAGCTTGCATGCAAACTAGTGCCAAATACAGAGAAATTTTGAATGAATAATGTCAGGAAGATCCTTGTAAATTAGTTATGATACAATACGCACACATATCACAAATATATTGTATTTGTTAATGGACCCTGCAATGTCCTCATAACAAGATTTTGATATTTTAATTAGAGTTTAATCCTTAATACAATTTATATTCAGTGATTTAAAAAAAAGTTGTTTTCAAAAATTGTATCCTTATTTTCCAGTTCAGCTGCTTATATCCTGCCTCTATGAAGTCTTTAAGGGGAGGGAGAGGCTCTAAGTGTGAGACAGCTAATTGTTCAGATGAAAGCTTGTGTCTAGGTTGTGCTCTTCACAGGCTGCCTCCCAGGGGTTAAAGCTGGGTTAAACCTTCACTCATTTTTCTGCATTATTATATCTTAAAGTGATAAGCATTACATTACATGTTTTTTATCTCTCTGTAGCATTCAGAGCATGCCAACAAAGCTTATCCAGGTAACTGTCTTTTTTTCTTCTAACGTCAAATCAAGAGTACTGCGTGATAACTCAAATCTATAGGGTTACCACTTCCAATTAGATCTTAAATTCAAAAAGTCAGTCACTTAAATTGGATCACGTCTACATTTCTCCACCAAATTAGCGACCCTCAGTCCCCTTACTCAAAAGGTACCATGGTGCAATGCAAAGTAAGGTAGCTTTATTATAACATACATTCTGACACTCACCGCTTCCACATCCTCATTTTTCAAAACAAGTTCTCGGTCTTTGGCTCTTATTTCATCTCTCTGTTTGTCCACCACTTCCTTCAACTTCTTCATCACTTGTTTTTCTCTCTCGGACATACCTAGCAACAGGAAAACAGAGGATAATGTCAAGGTGCAGAATCCAGTTTTGTACTCATTCAGGCTCACATCGGTGATGAATCCATAAAGTGCTGTATTACATATATAAGGCAAATAACAGAAGAAAAAGATGCATATATGCAAACATTAATTAAGACCAAAACATTTGATTGCGGATATAAAACATTTAGATTCCAGTGTGTCAGCCCAACATTTTCCAAGATGACAACCACGCCAGTTAGAAAAGTAGTTCCATGGGAAGAAGATCTAAAAATATGTTGTTCCTAATTTAATTTATGTTTACTTTAGCGAAAGGCATAATATTAATTCCCATTTGTTACATTACCCCATACAAACTTTAAAAATATGTCACTTCCTGTCATGGTTTACTAACATTATCTGATGTCAATATTGTCTCTAATTTCAGGTGCTCTTTACATTATTCTTTTTTTATTACTGGAATTTTTTGTGTGTTGTTGTATACCATCATTTTAGAGAAGTGCTCCCCAATCTAACCAAGGATTCCCTTTTTCAAAAGTCCTGACCTAAACCAATGGTCCCAAAATGGCTTCTTTTGAACACCATTACTCAAGCACTATTCCCTAATCTGATTCTGCAGTGCCCAAAAACACTCTCCACTGAACTCAAAACATCTGCCCAGTGACCTTTCTCCACAACCCATGAAGCTCACCACAAAGTTTTCCACTGAGAATTACTCCACATTTTTTGTCAGAAGTTAAATTGTACTTGTTGTTTGAGTTTATTACCCTTTGGATCAAGTGTAGTCAATTAGTGATATTACAAAATTCACAAAGTCCTAATGTCCTTATGAAGTGAAGTCAAGGTGTGAAATCCATATTTTTTATGAATACATCAGGGGCTGACCAATTTATCTGAAATGTAGGAGCCAAGGAATAGACTGTAAATAGAAATAAATGTAACCAAAAAGTTGGGAGGTTATGATTCAGACCCAGTCTGTGTACAATGCAAAACATGAGAAAATATCAGCCTATAAAATAAGGAAAACTAATAATAATAGCCAACCATTATGCCTCAAATAGAAACCAAAGTGTATTAGGCTTCCATCTGACATTTTCTTCTAGTGCAAAGTCTCGGCACTGACAGAAATGAGTCAAGCTTCAAAAAACACTAACATGAAAGTCTCCAGTTCTGAGCTATATCAGTCATTGACACCGGCCCTTGGGTGAACAGGACTGGTTTGTCAACTATGTGCCTGCCTGACTCTGAGCATTGTAGCCAACATCCCCATCTTACTCAGCCCCCCTCCCCAAGTTCAGGCTTTCTATAGTGTTCCTGCCACACTAATATCACTAGTTAGGCCTTGATCTATATTCTGAACATCACTGTTTTAGGTTATAAAAATACATAATGGAAACATAACTAGATATTCAGTAGTTAACACCTTCCTGCGTTAGCGTACCCCTGAACATCAACTTCTCCTCCAAACCCTAATTCCGTAAAGTTGTTTCGTAACACTTATTCTGTTAGAGCTATGTGGAAAATAGCCAGTATCTACAACGTGGCACATGCGCTCCATTGCCAGGTTAGGTTGTTGGACATCTTGCAGTCACTCTCATCAACATGTGCATTTATGAGTAAAGCAATCTGCAGCCTGAGCTATCATTACACATGTATGGTGAAAAATAGAAATGTACCAGTCTTGGAAAAATAATGGATTACATGTGATCCAGATGTTGACAGGATAAGTTTATCTCTCTCAGAGTACTGTATGCATGAAGCATACATACCGTAGTTTAAACACTGCAGTGGATAATATATTAGCCATGCTGATACTTCACTATGCTTTGGAAGTCAATTTTTCTGATACAAAATAATTTGGCATCAAAGTGCTTTGAACACAATTTGTAACTTTTCGTGATGAAGCCTATTCCAAACAAAATGCACAGGGACACAGACTTTAAAGGACCACTGCAGTTCAAGAGAAAACTGCACATGTTGGTATGTTAACATCATTTGCAGCTATGTAAGCCATGGACATAAACATTTTTGAGAGAAGATTAGAATTTATGAAAATATACAAGGTTTCATAATTTCTGGATCTATCACTTCCTGATTGCATGATGCCTAAAGAGTGTGCTTATGTTTATCTCTCACAGAAGTGAGAGGTGGCGGGAAAGGGAATAGGCAGAAGGGGTGGGTTTGGTAATTAATTGGATCTGTTAGAATTTGACACCTAATCCCTTCCCTTGCACATGCTCATAAGTAGACAGCTTGCAACAATTGATGCAAACTTTGCTTCTGTAAATATAAACTTCCCTCTGACAAACACAACCTTTATCAAAGTATCATGGATAGCTCCAGGAACCAGAGTTTTCAAACATATGTTGTTGTTTTTTCCATTGTCTAGTGGTCCTTCAACCCCATAATCAACATCTTTTGCTCTTTGTGCTAAATTTCTGGTATCTTACATTATACATAAACCTCCCTAACACTATTTTTGAAAGATTTTTATCGTTTGATTAAAGTTAAAGTTTCATTCAGCTTGCCTAAAATTATAAAATTGTTCTATCTATCTATTTATTTATTTATTTTTTTGTGCAAAATCCAATCCTTTGCTTTAAAGCTGTGTAGTACAGCGGGCATATGCATTTGAAGGAGCTATGTATAAAATAGCATTTTGGATTTAAGAGCAAGAATGCATTGTCTGCTCATTTGCATGTCGCCACCCAGAATGCAGTGCAATAACTGTATTTCTGGGAATCTGGAGGGGTTAATAAATTGTTAAAACGTATTTTAAGATTTGCAGATGTGCTTACAAATGTATTATATATATATATATATATATATATATATATATATATATATATAAACAAATTGCCTGCCATCTTAAATTATCACTATATATTTGGTTGCAGTTGCAAACTATCTACTAATTCTTCAGCATATGTTCCCATTTCATTAAGTCCCACTTATTAAACAATTGTTTTTGCGTGTTGCAAGCCTTTTGATCCTGAATTTTATATCAAAATTGTTTCCTTCTTAACCTGAAGTTCACTCCAAAACACTTGTGATCAGAAACCATATCTAAAATGTCCCCTAAGTGCTCTGAATGTCCTCTAATGGACGCATGGAAACAAAACAAATACATTAACAACCCTTTGTATCTGGCAGAATGCTTTAAATATATTAAGTGTAGTGTAAAAACACAAATATAATTAAAATCGGAATACTGCATGGTTCAGTAAGTATTTTGATTTAGTTATTTATCAGATAATATGACACAGAGAAATTATTTACGTTAAGAAAAATGTCTAGTATAACGTACAACCAATTTTGCATGCTCTTTAAGAATACCTTTGGGGTGACAACGTCCCGCTAAGCTATAGACAAGATTTTATAAGATTGGTAACAAAAAAAGAACATTTATGCAAATGTAGGTAATCTAAGCAATATATATTAGGTGGAGTGTGTACATTTTATAGATTTACTCATATGATATGAAAAAAACAACAGAGATTAATAATTTAAATTTATAATTAAACTAGCGTCAAAAATTACGGCAATAAAATTTGAATGCTGGCAATGCTGTTTGCCATACAATGTGAGCACCTTTGGAGCTCATCGCAAGCCTCTCCCCCTGTCTACTTCCTCCCCAGTGTCTCCTTTCCCCTCTCTTCTCCTTCCCCCTGTGTCTCTTTCCCCCTCTCCCTCCCCCTGTGTCTCTTTCCCTCCCCCTTTCCCCTTCTCATCCTCCTCTCTCCTCATGCCTTCCCCCCTGTCCAAATACCCTCCCCCTCTCCCTCCACTTACCTTCCTCCGCTGCATCCGCCCGGCATATGTTAATGACGTGACGCGCATGTGACGTCATGTCATTAGCATATGCCGGGTCCCTGAAACAGCTGGAAGACGCGATGGAGAGCAGCAGGAACAGCTGATGAAGGTAAGTGAGGGGAGAGGGGTGGGGGTAATTGGACAGGGGGAAAGGGATGAGGAGAGAGGAGGAGGATGATGGGGAAGGAGGGAGGATTTACTGGAGTGATGCGAGCCCTGGGGGCCTCGCGATGAGCTCCTCAGGCGCTCATCACGAGCCCTGCAATGACCGCCTTTGGCGCTCATTGCAGCCCCCGTCTACTGGCAGGAATCAGGTATTTTGGGGGTGACGCAAGGCTGGGGGGCCTCGTGATGAGCGCCTCTGGAGCTCATCGCAAGTCCTCCTCTGGCAGGAATCAGGTAGTCCCGCGGGCCTTGTGGTTACGGGCACAACGTCTCGCCTCACTTTGTGAGGCTTGCAGTTGCGGCCCTGTGGCCCGCAAGCAGCTAACCTTGCATTTGCAGCCTATACTGCCTGTCCCGCAGGACGTAGGGATGAGCGCCCACGGCGCACATCTCCACCAGACCAATGAGCGCCTTTGGCGACGCCCGCGGTTGGGGCGAGCTCGCTGTGCTAGCCCACAATTTTTAACACTGCATTCCCAGCGACTTTTGGTAAGCCCGCATTGCCGACAACTACAGTCAGGTCCATAAATATTGGCACATCGACCTAATTCTAATCTTTTTGGCTCTATACACACCCACAATGGATTTGAAATGAAAAAAAGAAGATGTGCTTTAACTGCAGACTTTCAGCTTTAATTTGAGGGTATTTACATCCAAATCAGGTGAACGGTGTAGGAATTACAACAGTTTGTATATGTGCCTCCCACTTTTTAAGGGACCAAAAGTAATGGGTCAGATTAACAGTCATAAAACAAACTTTCACTTTTTAATACTTGGTTGCAAATCCTTTGCAGTCAATTACAGCCTGAAGTCTGGAACGCATAGACATCACCAGACGCTGGGTTTCATCCCTGGTGATGCTCTGCTAGACCTCTATTGCAACTGTCTTCAGTTCCTGCTTGTTCTTGGGGCATTTTCCCTTCAGTTTTGTCTTCAGCAAGTGAAATGCATGCTCAATCGGATTCAGATCAGGTGATTGACTTGGCCATTGCATAACATTCCACTTCTTTCCCTTAAAAAACTCTTTGGTTGCTTTTGCAGTATGCTTCGGGTCATTGTCCATCTGCACTGTGAAGCGCCGTCCAATGAGTTCTGAAGCATTTGGCTGAATATGAGCAGATAATATTGCCAGAAACACTTCAGAATTCATCCTGCTGCTTTTGTCAGCAGTCACATCATCAATAAATACAAGAGAACCAGTTCCATTGGCAGCCATACATGCTTACGCCATGACACTACCACCACCATGCTTCACTGATGAGGTGGTATGCTTTGGATCATGAGCAGTTCCTTTCCGTCTCCATACTCTTCTCTTCCCATCACTCTGGTACAAGTTGATCTTAGTCTCATCTGTCCATAGGATGTTGTTCCAGAACTGTGAAGGCTTTTTTAGGTGTTGTTTGGCAAACTCTAATCTGGCCTTCCTGGTTTTGAGGCTCACCAATGGTTTACATCTTGTGGTGAACCCTCTGTATTTACTCTGGTGAAGTCTTCTCTTGATTGTTGACTTTGACACACATACACCTACCTCCTGGAGAGTGTTCTTGATCTGGCCAACTGTTGTGAAGGGTGTTTTCTTCACCAGGGAAATAATTATTCGGTCATCCACCACAGTTGTTTTCCGTGGTCTTCCGGGTCTTTTGGTGTTGCTGAGCTCACCGGTGCGTTCTTTCTTTTTAAGTATGTTCCAAACAGTTGATTTGGCCACACCTAATGTTTTTGCTATCTCTCTGATGGGTTTGTTTTGTTTTTTCAGCCTAATGATGGCTTGCTTCACTGATAGTGACAGCTCCTTGGATCTCATATTGAGAGTTAACAGCAACAAATGCAAATAGCACACTTGAAATGAACACTGGAGCTTGTATCTGCTCTTTGTAAATGGGATAATGAGGGAATAACACACACCTGGCCATGGAACAGCTGAGCAGCCAATTGTCCCATAACTTTTGGTCCCTTAAAAAGTGGGAGCAACATATACAAACTGTTGTAATTCCTACACCGTTCACCTGATTTGGATGTAAATACCCTCAAATTAAAGCTGAAAGTCTGCAGTTAAATCACATCTTGTTCGTTTAATTTCAAATCCATTGTGGTGGTGTATAGAGCCAAAAAGATTAGAATTATGTCGATGTCCCAATATTTATGGACCTGACTGTATATATGTTAAGTATATGTGTACAAAAAAAAACATTTTTAATTGGTTTGTAGTGAGTGAATCGGCTAAAATAAAATAAACCCCTTTCTGTGATAACAAGCATTATTTTCAGTAACATAGTGTATTTTTATCTGTGTTGTGTTCTCACCTTCTTATATCACTTGCTCTGGGACAGTTTTGTTATACACAGTAATAATACACTGTTGTGAACATCATGTTCCACAGTTAGGCACATTAACCACTTTTATACCGTAAGTCTAGCAATGCAGTGTGTAATCAAGAGAGCAGAGACGGAGATCAAACACATTGATCGCTAGATGCTAACCCCCCCACAATATCCCGTTTTAACCCACAATGCAGCTTTTCAGCTCATTGTGCAAGTTATTAAAGCCCCTTCTCCCATGTTATAGCTAGCTCATCATTGCTCATCTTCAGTGTTATGGGAGTGTTAGGGGTGTGTAATCTGCATCTAAAATGAAAACCCAAGTTCTACTAAACACTTACCTTATTATCGTTTATTTGTAATGCGCCAACATATTCCGTAGCGCTATACATATGTTGTGATCACGGCAAAACAATATTAACATATTACAAAAGATGGAGGGCCCTGTCTTTGAGCTTCAAGTCCAGTGTCCATAATGCTTTCCATGTGTTTCAACTCTATATTAGCAGGATATTTTAGATTTAGATTTTCAAACAATGTAACCAACATTTATCCATTAATATACAACATAAGCTGCTAGAGTTATATATAGCAGTGTATGTTGTATATAAATAGGTAATATTAGTTTCATACATTTAAAAAAAATATATAAAATATACAGCATTACAGGGGCTGAAACAATAAATGTTGAATATCAACATCGAGGGTAGTAAAACATTTAAGACCCATATAGGGCCTTTAAGTATATCCATAAAGACAACCATGGCACATAAGCCATAAGGGTTCCTACTGCCCCCCCATCATATACTCTACTAGTACCATTGGTGTTCTTATGGACCCCCATGGCACCTAACATAAATCCCTTACCATGAGGGTCCATACAGACCCCTATTGTAATGTAATGATCAATAACCTGGCATTAACCCATTACCCCAGGAGTTCATAGGGACCACCATTGTATAGGGGTTAATGTTAGGTGCCATGGGGATCCCTATGAAGCCCCATGGTTATGGATTAGGTTAACAAGGGGTTCGAAGGGACCCCCGTTGTAACGGATTAATGCTAGATTATTGATTACATTACCATGGGGGTATGTAGGGAAACTCTTGGTAGGGGGCTTATGTTAGGTAAGGACTTATACTTATAAACCCCAAAGGGGGTTAAATACTCCTGATGGGGTTAAAGTGCCCAATGTCCCCCTCTGAGTGTTGAGGAAGGGTCCTGAGGGATACTTGGGCTCATAGGGTTTAATACGCTAGTGTAGTATGTTAATGTTAAAAAGGTTATTGATAAGTAGTGCAACTGATTATGCACGGCTCTGCTATTTTTTTGCAGAGTTTGTTACCAACCGGTGCATATGCCTGACCCTTATTAATAATTAAATGCAATTATCAAACGCAGTGATCTTCCTTAAAAAAACGTTTCAACCTTTTTTTGTGGGTGGATCAGAAAGACTGACTGATAGCTCAAAATGGCAAGCTTCAATTTTATTATACTGTATGAAAATGCTATCTTTTTAATAGCATTCAATTGATAAAGTTATTTTTATTACTTACAGTTTTAAAGGACTACTGCAGTTCAATGGAAAAAAAAACACTTGTTTTTCAAGTATGTACCAAGCTGACAATTTCAGCAGCTGCATAATCCGTGGACACAAAACATTTTCAAGACTCTATTTATGCGTACAGGAATGCATTTTGTGGGAATAAAGAGCTTCTTTAAGATAATTGGATACAACTCAAATTGACATCACATCCCTTCCCCTTCACTGGCCCAGAAGCAGACCCCTTGCTTCAGGAAATGCAACTACCGTATATCTATCTAGAAATGTAAATGCCCCTCTTGGTGGCTTGAAGCCAAACTGACAGCTTTTACTAATACTGACGGCTTCTACTAAGTACCGTTTTTTTTTTTTTTTTTTTTTATTAAAAATAAATGATAAAATATTTTAAATATTAATATAGAAATGTATAAACAAAGACTTTTTTTGTAAATTTGGGTTGTGTTAATATTGTCATCACAACATTTCAGCATGTGCTGTCACCTATTACTCACATGACATGCTCAATGATTTTGAAGTGGCAAGTGTTCTACAGAAGATATTAAAGTGCAGGTTTTCAAAGCAGGCCAACTAAAACAGTTAATGGTATTAAAGGCAAAACACACAAGGAAAGACTTTATGTATACCTGTGAGGACATAAGAGAGAGTGATAGGATAGAAGCCTTCATATGTATTAAAGGCGACCATTGCGTGGCTCGCGGTGAGCGCCAAAGGCGCTCATCATGAGGCCCGTACGTGACTGGCTTGACGGGGCAGCAATGAGCGCCAAAGGCTTGAGGGGAGAGAGGCTCCAAACGGATTATGAATTACAGGCTTCAAAAAAATTATGGCTGTAAACGGCCGCCATTTTTTTCAAGCCTATAACTCGGAAGCCGTCGGAAGACCGCCAAAAGAAGCCAAGTAATTAAAAAGTTAACTTGCAACCTCACACACACAGCGCAGGGGGAGAGGCAGGGAGCCTGTAAGTGAGGTTGCAAGCTAATTTTGTGGGAATAGAAATAGGGGAGGGAGTGGGGGATACACAGGGGAGGGAGAAAAGGAGGGGAAAAAAACAGGGGAGGGAGAGAGTGGGGAGAGGCTTATAATGAGGCCTGCGATGAGCGCCGAAGGTGCTCATCGCGAGGCCCACAAGTTAGAGGGGGGAGAGCCTCACATTGTGTGGCAAACAGCATTGCTTAAAATTTTATTGCTATCATTTTTGACGGGCAATCGCTAGTTATTTAAGGATGTTCAGAAGGGAAGTTTCTTCCAGAAAAAAGAGAATGCAAAAAGAAGAAGGTGGACAACTTAGGGGTAATGTACATTACAGAAAGGGTAGTAGATAAAAAGATAGCCTCCCAGCAAAAGTGATTGGGACTAACAAAGTAATGGAAACTTGTGTAGGTAAATAAGATGGGCAGACTAGATGGTGTATAACTTGTGCACCATATTTTAAACAATCAAAATGTTTATTTTGCTACAAAACACATGAAGTCTATTTTATAATAAATGTCCACCGTCAACATGAAAAATTCTTTAATTGTGATCAACCAATCAGGCTCCGGACACCATGATTTAGTGCATTGAGTAAAAAGTGATATGGGGCAGTGTCCCTTTATAAACAAATTATCCGAACGGAGCATCATTTCTATGTTAGCATAAATGAAAACATTAATTTATTGCCAAGCTAATTGTCAGAATGAAGCTGTTTTACTGACACTGCATTCGCAAACAAGGTATTGCAGACCCTCTTAATAAGGAAGACATTGTAGACATTTATTCACAACTATCTACTCAATACTTATTGCTTCACTTGTGTTAAACCTAAATCACGGTTTGTCCAGGGGTTCTGGGGAATCACTGATCTAGTTCATAGAGTAAAAAAAAAAAAAAAAGGCTGATCTAAGAAAGGAATCAGGTTTGTGTGATCTACAACATTTATTTCATCAACAGCATATTCTAGGTACATTACATGATTTTTCCATTGAAATAAGTGGTGTAGGCCATATTACCAATTGTTGTACTACCTGTTCCTATTACAGTGCAAGATAAAAGGCACAAAGGTAATTAAGAGAGGCTATTACATGATGCAGATCTGTTAAGTGTGTTATTTTGAAGCAGAAGTACTGATATGTAATTGAGATAAATGTTTATGAAATTTAAAGGTTTTCTTTATTGTGTTAAAATGCCCATATTTTTTGCAATCTCATAAAACAAATTTAAAATGACTTAGACAAGTAACAATTTGTCAGCAGTATTTCAACCTGCTTGATCAGTTCTCTTGGAATTACATATGTGTTTGGAATGCCGTCATCCAATCAGAATCAGCTATTAGTTATCTGCTGCATCAGCTGTGACTTGGACCTTTATGAAGAGAGATGTTACATGACACACATAGTCTAAATTGTGCTGACAAACTGTAAATTATCTTTATGTGTTTAAACTTGTTTTGAATTAATGATAGACTTTAGTAACTTGCAAAAACCCTACAGCTCATTAGATGCCCTTTAAAGATACATGCAGTGAATTCCCAACCAATAGGAGCTCTCTCAGCATTCCCTTTATCCTATTCACTATAATTAATTTATTTAAATGAGGTCTGTTGTTGCAGGTTACAAATATACATGTACCACAATCAGCACGAAAAGGAATTATTAATGTGCAGGAGCAACTTAAAATACATTTCATTGTAATAAATATATATACATATTTGCTGTGGGTTAGAAATATTGTTTTTTCTTATTGTATTAAATTTGCAGCTTAATTCTTGTTTTAATAAAAGAAACAGAGTTATAAATACTTCTACCTTACATTTTTTGTACTGTATAAAATGTGCTTGTTATAAGTGTATGTAGCCAATGTGTGACTTTGGTGTTCTTTTAAGAAGAATACATAGTCTACAATAATATTTCAGTAGCAGCAAGATAGCTGATGTATTAAAGGACCAGTGTAGTGTATTAACAAGTAAAGTTCATTTGTTTGTTTGCTGTGCATAGACTATAAAAAAAAGTATGCAGTTTAAAATAAAAAAATAACATGTATTATTAGCTTTTAAGTTGCCAGTTCCCACCCTGTAGCAGAGCTGTGTATATCATTCTACCTGTGTCTAGCACTTTCTGTGGGCTGGACTATCTTGTAGCTTGGAAGCACACTGGGATTATGTCACTAGTCTCGCCCCATTACATCATTAGCCCGTCCCACACTGTCTACATAGAGGTAACAGGTCTATTGTAACATGCTTGCAGCTGCCCCACACAGTGACTGTGCAAGAGCCATCATAGCCTTGTGCCCATTTGCTGAGCATGCTCAGTCTAAAGCAGAACCTTGGCTGGTCAGTCTATTTTTAGTGCAGCATATAGGTAGAGCTGCCTGCACCACTGATGACACAGGTAGGAGGGGCAACACAGCTCTGCATGAGGGGTAAGCTGACAGTTTCAAATTAAAACTTTTATTAACTTTTATTTATTTTTAACTGCATACTGTTTCAATAGCCTATGCACAGCAAACACATATATGATCTTTACTTGTACATGCAATACAGAGGTCCTTTAATAAAATACCATGTGCCTCCTTGTGTTATTTGACGGGGAGTTCTCCTGAAATGTTATTTCCAGTCTCCACTCTGCATGATTGACATGTGCAGAGACTTGTGGATGTAGAAAGAGAAGAAGTTAACCAAGGCAAAAATTGTGACTCACAATCAACTGGTGGCTGATTTCTCTGCTTCACTCTTTCCGAGCCTGTTCTATTCTAAGGGAATAAGCTGACGCAGAGTCATTTCTGTCTGGACACTAGAATGGCTTTAACAGCAGGGCTAAAATGAAATAGTGACACAGATAATCAGGACAAGTGTAAGGAACACAAATGTAAATACCTTTCCAAATAGAAAAATATGGTATTGTTTGGAATACCATTCATGTATAAACTCATAGTACCACTGGTCCAAATATACATTATAGATTTACAAATGTGTTAAGGACCACTGAAGTGTAATATTTCTAATATGCTCTTTTAAAGAATTTGACTTGGAAAAAGGTAAAATGTTTTAACAAAGTTTAAAATAAATAAATGCAGCCTTTAATTTTTAATTATTGCATTCATTTTTGTCCCAGTGGCAGCAAGCATTGATATGTGAAACAGGTGATAAATGGGTAGCTTCAAATAAGATCTTGATCCAGTTCTGGTGAAGGATGACACTTTACAAACTACATGCAGAATAGCAGCCCATGACATAAGCTAAATATAACATTTTTGCCCCTTGGCTTACATAGCTGCTAGTGCTGTTAGGGTTTTACATACTTCACAAACATGTGATGTTTTCTAAACTACAATGATCATTTAAGATAAAATACTTAAATATAAAACCATGCCACAGATCTAATAGGGTATTCTGAATGTGCCACTGTACACTGTGCTGTCTGTCAGTCTGCTCGCTGCTAAAACTGTATTCAATGTTCCTTCAACACATCGCACAGACTTTGTTTACTGTGTGCAATTTAGGGATGGATGAGTGATCCAAATAGCATGTACTCTACTTATTTCTGCTAGGCCAGGGGATATTTATGGCTTGTTATAGCTTAGAGTTGCAATGCTTGGCACTATGGAGCAGTGCCATGCCTGCAGCCAGTCTGTCTATATGGCAAGCTCAGGCCTGTCTCAACTGTTACAATGAAAAAACATGCCATTTTCAGAGGTACATATTGTAACATAATGAGTTATTAAACAGAGTGTATCTGCACACATCATTCAGATTAGGAATCCCTTCTAGTGGAATACATAGAATAGCAAAGTTTAGTAAAGACACACCACATTATTATTATTATTATCGTTTATTTATAACGCACCAACATATTCCGTAGCACTGTACATAAGATAAGTTCCAGGCAAAGGTAAATACAAAACAACACATAGCAAAGCAAGGAGGGCCCTGTCTTTGAGCCTTGGAATCCAGTGTCCATAGTGCTTTCCCCAAAGCACCCTGCAGGATTGAAACGGGCAGATTTACAATCTAAAAGGTATTGTGTGTGTGGTAAAGTAGGGAGAGAGAGCTGATGAGCGTGTTGGGATGGAAGCTGATACGCTTCTTTAAAGATATGTGGGATAGATCTGGTGATGAGAAGTAGATTTGGGTGTCATCTGCATAGAGATGACACTGAAGACCAAAAGAGTGTATTAGGGTACCAAGTGAGGATGTAAAAGAGGAGGGGGCCTAGGTCTGAACCTTGGGGTACGCCAACAGACAAGGGGTAGGTAGAAGAAGAGGTGTCAGAGAAGGAGATACTGAATTATTGATTTTGACGGTATGATGAGAACCAAGAGAGAGCAGTGTCTTGAATACCGAGGGAGCAGAGGATATGGAGTAGAAGTGGATGGTCGACTGTGTCAAAGGCAGCAGAGAGATCTAGAAGAAGTAGAATGGAAAAGTGACCTTTTGACTTGGCGGTAAGCAGGTCATTGGTGACTTTAGTGAGAGCTGTTTCAGTGGAATGTTGGGTCCGGAAGCCGGATTGGAAGGTGTCAAGAAGGGAGTTAGTGGAAACAAGCTGGTAAGTCGGTTATAGACGAGCCGCTCCAGCAGTTTGGAAGCCAGGGGAAGTAAAGAGATAGGGTGGTAGTTAGATGCGATGTCAGAGTCAGATGAGGGTTTTTTGAGGATGGGTGTAATTATGGCATGTTTTAGAGACAATGGAAATGTGTCAGTATTTAGGGAAAGGTTGAAGATGTGTGTGAGAGCTGGGATTAGAGTGATTGGGAGGGATAAGCTAAGATGGAATAGGATCTAGAGGACAGGTAGTGAGGCGAGTGGATAATAGCAGGCTGGAGACTTTGTCCTCTGTAGTTGGGTCAAAGCAGTTAATGCTAGCTGTGGGATTGGGGAAGGGAAAATACTGGGTGTTGTTGGTTAGTTGAGAGGGTGGAGTGTGTAACCCACTTTGAGAGGAGAGTTCATTGCAAATGTTTTGAATTTAATGCATAAAATGGTTGGCAAAGTCTTCAGCTGTGAGAGAGGAAGGGATGGGAGGAGGTGGTGGGCAGAGGAGAGTATTAAAAGTGGCAAACAGACGATTGGGGTTAGAGGACAGAGTTGATATTAGTCATGTGAAGCAGTATTGTTTGGCAAGGTTGAGGGCAGAGGAATAGGAGCGTAACATAAATTTGTAGCGGAGGAAATCTGCTGAAGTGAGTGATTTCCTCCATAGTCGTTCAGCAGTGCGGGAGCACCTCTGGATGTATCGTGTTTGTGTAGTGTGCCATGGTTGTGGATGAGAGCGAGGGCATCTGTATGACAGAGGAGAAGCCCCCGGCTCTCCTATGTTCCTAAATTAAAAGGGACATAGAACACAGCTGCATTTAAAAGAGCACTTTTTAAATATTACAAATGTTGTTGTTATGAAGAAATATTACACAAAACCTCTTTAAACTTAGTTCAAATTAAAAGGAAATGCAGATTGTCCTGCCGCAGAGATGAGGGGCCCACGTACCCCTAATTCTCCTGCTTTAGCTTACAGGAGCAATCTCCAGATTGTGTCTTTATATTCATCTCAGCACCCAGCAAATCAGATGAGCAACACCATTCAATTAGTGTAGAGACAGACTGACCTTTATTCTTTCTTTTCAGACACATTTAAAAAACAAACATTAAATCCACATCTTTCCTCCCCACTTTCTTTAGCCAAACCTCCTTGCTCTGCTGTCAGGAGTTATCTATTCAGGCAAGCTTATCAACATTTACAACTATCTGTGGCCATATAGAGGGGATGCCTGGCCGCTCTGAGGGGCCATATATCCATTTAAATTTCTGCAGAAACTTTGGGTTAAACCTTTGTTGCCACACTAACAATAATGGCAGAAAGTGGATCCCTGTTAGTTACCGGTAAAATAACATTATTACAGTGAATATAACATCACATAGTCACCACAACGTCCATTATTGTGGCCCACATTACATTACAAATAAAAACAACATGTCATAGTTCTTTAAAAAGTCCCATGTCCATTTTATTAACCTTTGATATTAGCAAATCAATGTGTTAGAGTCCCAAATAACATGGTTGCTTGTGGGGTTCAGGGGAGTTCCACTCTAGCCCAAAAGTCAGTAATGACACAGATAGCATACTTTATTATTATTTCCTTTATTTGTAAAGCTACAATGTATTCTGCAGCTCTGTACAGGAGTTAAGAACAAGGCAAAACCCATATTATGATATGGCCCTGTCTTTGAGCTTAAAATCTAGTATGTATAGTACTATTCCTAAAGCAACTCGCAAGATTAAAGCTCGTAGGATTACAACAATCTAGTCTGTAGATCTCATTGGCTGGCAAATATTAAGTTCCCAAAAGAAGTTAAAAACCTGAATAATGTTTATTGCTGACATCGCTGAAAAAATAAAACATTATCAAATACCATCTTTCTGTGACGCATTATTAATTATCCTATTTCTGATGCAAAAAAGAAAAAATCTTATTATATCCTTTTAAATGAACATGAACACAATTGCTTTTTTTTCAAGCATTTTAAAACACTATTCCTTAAGCATTACAAAACATAAAAGCAAAACTCCTATAAACTAAAAGAAAATCCCCAGACCATACTGTACTCTATAGATCTCAATAGCAGACATGTATGACTCATATCTATAGTATGTGGAAATAAAAGTAAAATAAATAAATCACAACACATGTAGCTTAATAATGATTTAAGTGTAAAGATAAAGAATATAACCAAGCATACATACTAAACAAGAAGGGAGAAACATAGTTAGCTTTACGTGTGTAACAAGTCTTGTAAAAAAGCTTGGTTAACATAGCAATTTAAAAATCAATTGCAAAGTACAATAACCCTGAAAGTTTTGTAATATATTAATTATAAGCAGGCTAAAAATACATTATTTGAACACAGGCAGAATGATTAACAGAGACCCAAAAAAGGCAGATGTGCTAAATAAATTACTTTCTTCTGTATACACAAGGGACCTTCCAATGGTTAGGACACTACAACAAAATGGTGCTACACTACCTTCACTAAATAATTAGAAGAAATACAAAAGAGGCTTGCAAAAGATATTGTTAATAAAGCATCAGGTCCTGAAGTAATCTTTACAAGGGTACTGGGCTTTATAAAAACAAAAATATATATATACAATTTTTCAAGTCTCACTCTCCCAAGACTTGGTACCAGAAGACTGGAGAAAAGCAGATGTCATATCTTTATTTAAGAAGAAAACTAGAACAAATCCGGGAACTATAGACCAGTAAGCCTGACCTCAACACTGATATGAATTAATGTAATTTGTTTCTATGAGGGCGTAAAGTAGGAGCTTAAAGTAAGGCTACTCAGTTGATGGTGTCTATTCATTTTTTGGAAATGTTTTTCACACAGTGCCATATGAGAGGCTATTACACAAAATTATGGATATAGGACTTTCATTAAATATATTCACATGGATAGAAAATGGTCTAAAAGACAGGAAACAAAGTTATTATAAATCAGGCATACTCAGATAGGATTGGTGTGGTTAGTAGTTCCTTTTTTTTTTACATATTTATTAAAGGCACATGGAAGTTTTCTGGATTTTACAAAGCCTATAATATACATGTATATATATTTACTTTCATGGACTTCATTTTCTTAAGAAGTACTTAAAAGTTCTGTTTTACTGCCTAAAATCCAACAAATCATCCTTGTATGGGTCTGCCCACTGCAGTATATGCAGACAAAGACTCTGTGCTATGTTGCATACTAACCAATCAGTGACCATCTCTCAGTAACATTCTACAATATGCTGTTAAGATGTGGTTCCTGATAGTCTAGGACTCTACACTGCACATCCAGCCCTACAGAGTCTGTGTCTGCAAACGATGCAGTGGTCAAACCCGTATGGAGACTGTTTGTATACACTTTGTAATACTTCTGCCAAGTGGTTTTCAATTGACAAGGGGTTGTCCCTTGAAGTTAGAAGAAAAGAAGTTTCACCTTAAGGGAAGAAAATGGTTGTTCACAATAAGGACAGCCAGACTGTAGAACTCACTACCAAAGTTGTGGTGACAAAAGATTAAATTAATACATTTAAAAAGGTGTTGGGTATATTTTTATACAAGAGTACAAGGTTATGTTTGATAGGTAAAATATGAGTTATCTAAGGAGTAATCCAATTACTCCAATTTTCTCCTCCTTATGAGACAATTGGCAATGGTTCAACGGGAGCAGAGGAAACCTAAAAAAGGTTTGTTGAGCATACCCTGACACTATTATCTAGGTACAACATCATAGAAAGATTAAAAAAAAGGCATTAATTAACCCTTAAACTGCCAAACTACATTTACCTTCATGCTTCTGAAATTCCTCTTCTGTAAAATTGACGTCTTTCAGAGAAAGGTTTGAGAGGAGCTGCTTGTTCTCTTCCTGCAGCTGTGCTATTTGTCCCAGGAGGTCCTGGGCCTCCCCCCTCCACACATCCTCCACCAGCTCCAGCTCCTGCAAGATAACCAAACTCATTAGAGTCACATTATTTTTTAAATGCAACTCCCTTTGCTCAGCACCCTAGCTCTTGACTCCTACTCACACACATACAAAATGCTGCAATTCATTACTAATACATTATATCTGAGATAGGCCTACAGGTTTGGAGCATCATAATCACATATATAGTTGTCGGTGCAAGAACATTGGTCACTTTTGCGGGGCTCGCAAAGCGAATTGTCGACCGCAAGCCTTGCAAAGCCTCACCAAAAGGTGCTCATTACACCGCGAGCCTCGCAAAGCGAGCAGTTCAGGCACACAGGACTTAGCTGCAATGATCGCCAAAGGCGCTGATTGCAGGGGTGCTGAGTGCCGCAGGCGCTCATCCAAGACACGTGGGACTTAGCGACGCCCGCAAAATTATGTCCAGTATTACTTAGGACCTAAACCACATAGATGGACTGCGGTGCTTGCAAAAATAAGACTTTAACAGCCGAACCACCGAACTGAAAAGACTTTCAAAACACACAAATATGGCTCAGATTACCTTACACACTCACACACAGCACGGGGGGGGGGGGGGGGGGGGGGGCAGGGAGCCTGTGAGTGAGGTTACAAGTTAATTTGAGGCATATTTTGCCTTTTGTCAGAATGAAATTAAAAAAAAAAAAAAAACAATAAATAAAATCGCTGAAGCAAGAAAAAAAACGGATGTCGAAAAAACATAAACATTACGAAAACAAGGCCGAAGGATGTAAATACGAGCCCTAAGCACTAAGACCTAACACAAACCAGTAACACTTAATACAAGGCCGTAGCTTTTAACCCAAGGCAATAACTCTTAACCCAAGGTAGTATCCGGGGGGAGAGGCTCACAATGAGCGCCAAAGGGGCTCAGAGGGCCCATATCCTCGCATTGTATGGCAAACAGCATTGCCACCTTATAATTTTATTCCCGTAATTTTTGACGGGCAAGTTGCTAGTCAATTTATAATGTACAGTTCAGATACTAAAATAAGTGATATTAAAACAGCAAATACAGACTGAAAAAAAAAGTATACAATTTTAAAAAGCTATGCAGATGAACAAAATTGTAATATTGGCTAAAATCATACAGTCAGAAGGTCAATGGTTCACAAACTTTATTTAGTTAAAGCCTGTAATCTATTTAACATTCAGCCATTCTGTAGCTCCCCATCTCTTCCTACATTCTCTCATCCCAAAAGAATGGGCAAAAAAAAAAAATATCCTCTCAATTTTGGGGCCCATGTACTAATATTTGACATTGCCAAGACTTCTTCCAACATTTCAACATATGTCTCTTTATTTCCAACACAGCATCGATGAGATCACTGTCATTGTATTTGAATAAAACTTTATGATTTCTATTTATTCCAATTTTTTTAAATCATTTGTATTTGGGACAAGTTACAAAACAATCTTAGCTCTGGATTTCACAAATATACCAAAAACACAAAAGCTATTAACAATAATACAATAACCACATTGTTGCTTTTCTGGTACTAAAAGAAATGTGCACTCTAATAGTTAAGTCTGCAACTATCTTACACTGCATTGAAATTAGAATGATGGCTGGACCTTATATATTTATATATGTTGTGCTGTGGCAGAGTGAAAAGGTGGAAAAGTAAATAAAGATAATCATATATTCATACTGGGATCAGGCAATTAAATCTAGATTTATATAGTTAGAGGTAACACCCACTATTACAATTAGATACATGTCCCTAATAAGGGGCTATTTGTTGGTATTGTAATTATTGTGCAGACTGCAACCTCAGCATTTCCTGTTCCTGAAACACAACCAGCAGACACAGCAGCAGAGATTGGGGATGTCCAGTGACTGCAAGGAATACCAAGAGAACCTGCCAAGTACCCATGAATGCAAATATACACCAGGCAAGAGCTTCACTAGGAACATTAGATAAGTGCTAAAAAGATATAAACATTCAGTGATCAGAGTTACAAAGTGACACAAAGGATATACATGCTATACAGACAGAGGGCTGTGGTGGGGTGTGTGGGGCCAGCAAGATGCAGCATCACTTGAGTGGAACTTGTAGATTATATATACAAATAAATAACTAAATTCAGGGCATAATAACAAGGGTGACCACAATTCTACTGTGCCCGGCTACATAGACATACCGATATATTGCACTCTATATCCATCTTATACCTTGTGCTGAAGGATACAGACCCCTCTAGTATATATGTCCTTCTTCTGCTATGTCCTGCAGGATACAGACCCCTATGTATGCTCATCTCTCCCCTGTCTGGCACCTCCTGCCCCACTTTCCCCCTCCTGTCCCTCTTTAGCACCTCCTGCCCCTCTCCGGCACCCTCCTGCCCCTCTCTGGCACCTTCTGTCCTTCTTTGGCACCTTCCTGCCCCTCTCTCCCCCTTCTCTCCCTCTTTAGCACCTCCTGCCCCTCTCTGGCACCCTCCTGCCCCTCTTTAGCACCTCATGTCCCTCTCTGGCACCCTCCTGCCCCTCTCTCCCCCTCCTGTCTCTCTTTAGCACCTCCTGCACCTCTCTGGCACCCTCCTGCACCTCTCTGGCACCCTCCTGCCTCTCTCTGACACACTCCTGCCTCTCTCTGACACACTCCTGCCTCTCCCTGACACACTCCTGTCCCTCTCTACCCCTCCTGTGCCTCTCTGGCACCCTCCTGCCCTCACCTTCTGGTGCTTCTTCTCCTTCTCTATCCGGTCCATCCTCTCCAGCCTCAGCCTGTCCAGCTCCAGCCTGAGCTCCTCCATCTCAGGGCTAATGTTGCTCCTGCTGACCAGCACCTCCAGGATCTCCAGCACCCTCACCACTTTGGGCATAAGCCTGGCTATGGCCTCGCAGCCATACTGGTCAATGACCCTCTCGAACTCCTGCCCCACTGCAGAGGCGATATCATACACATCCATGACTGTGAGCTCGGCCACATTCTTCTCCAGGGCTGGGGTCCCATCCATGGCTGCTCTCCTCCTTCCCACCTCCTTCCTGCCCTTAACACAGCCTTCCCACAGGACAGCCGGGGGCAGGGCGAGCTGCTAGTGCTGCTCAGGGCTCAGATCATGTGGCTGATCTCATATAACACGAGCGGATCCATGACCTCCGGATGAGCTGCTCCTGGCCTTCTGATCAGGACACAACTCCAAGTAAAGACAACTGGCGATCTGGTTACATGACACCAGAGGGCGCCACTGCGCATGTCCAGGCTGGCAGCGGAGGGCAGCCTGCTTAACCCATTCACTGCAGATACATGTTGTAGTGAGAACGGTCATGGAGAGGAGCCTGGATACAGATAAGGTTTCTGCTACTAATATTCAAGAATCGCATTCAACACATCTACAACCAAGGTCACATTAATTAGATAGATACACATCACAGCACAGATGCATATTTATTCATGAAACAAAAGGCTATGTATTTGTTCACTAAAAATAGTTTATCCATTATCAAAGTATAGCCTTTATAAGATATGACGGATCTTTCCTGCTGGCCATCGGCCACTAGGTGGCACAGCCCAGAATTTCTTGTCAATGCAAAGTTTATAATCTGCCAGTACACCAACCCCTTACCCTAATACCTACCCCCTAACCTTAACCCTAACACCTAACCCCTACCCCTAACCCTAACACTTAACTCTAAACACCAAGACTTTCACTGAAAAAAGCGGCTGTACCATCTAGTGGCTGATGTTTGCGGCTAGCCAACAGGAAAGGTCCAAGATTACTGTACAAGGATCTGTCCTTTTATCTGCCCACCACCAGTGTGCCACATTATGTGTTATCTTCCACTGCCCTAACCCTAAACCCCAAACTCGAACTCTAAACCCTAATCCTAAACCCAAACTATTATACATAAACCCTAATCTCAAACCCCAACTCCAAACCCTTATCCTAACCCCGAACCCTAAAACTAACACAAACCCTAACCATAAACACTAACTTTAAACCTAACAGCTATCCTTAACCCTATACCCAAACCCTAAACCCAAACCTCTAACCATAATGCTAACCCTAAACCCTAAAGACACCATAAAACAAAGTAAACAAAGTTGCAGCAGCACAGAGGGCAAATATATAATAGGAAAGGTCTGAGATTACTGTTAATATGAGACTATAGTAGTATCACACATTATAATTGTCAAACTGCGCTTTGTCGTGATGCTTGTGAGCCTCACAAAGTGAGGCGAGCAGTTTGTGGCCCAGAGGGCTGCAACTGCAAGCCTCGCAAAGCGAGGCGAGCCGTTAAGGCATTAAAGTCTTCTGTATTTGCAGGACTTAGGCAATGAGTGACAAAGGCGCTCCTTGCCCTGCGAGCCTCGCAAAGCGAGGCGAGCAGTTAAGGCATTGAAGCACGCGGGACTTGGGATGAAATTATTTCTGAAGGCGCTCCTGCGAACCTCGCAATGCAAGCAGTTGAGGAACATAGGACTTAGATAAAGAAATCCGACCTCAGAATCTCTAAGGAAAAAAAATCCGACCTCGGAAAAATACAAAGTTAACGACCGAACCGCAGAAATCGAAAAAGACAAAAAACACGGCACATGGGGAGAGCCAGGAAGCATGGGAGTGAGGTTGCAAGGTTGTTTTGTCACTCTAAAATCTGCTAAGCAAAAAAAAAAATGGGGGACAACATTTTTTCATTTTGCGAGCCACGCAATGAAGGTGCTCAGAGAAGCAAAAACATCACGTTGTGTGGCAAACAGCATTGCCTGGCTTACTGTTTTTGCAGTCATTTGACGGGCAAGTCGCTAGTAGTAGTATAAATAGTGATATACATTTATCGTATCTATGGATAACTGTACATTTTGGCTATCAACGTACTGCAACATAGAGCGGCACATGAATGTGTTAAGTTGGGTGCCTGCCTAGACATGTACATGCATTATATACAAGCAAATGTGGGATAACTTTGATGCTGAGAGAAAATCATTGAGATCACTATAAACTGACATCATATGTTGAGTCTCTGTGTAATTGTAATAATTAATGGGTGTGTTTCCGCCATGCCCCAGGAGGCCCACACCTAGGGCAGCACATTTTCAGGGAGCAGCAGGCTTCTTGCAATTGCCAATGCAATGTCATGGAATTTGCACAGAAAATACTCTGTAAGTGTACCTAGCACTCTCTGTATACTTACATAGACACATATATAGATGTGCAGTAAATGTATGATTGGGATATAGCAAAAGGAAACGAGAAGTAGTAACTAGGTCATTGGGGGCCTAGGGCAGCATAAAACACAGATAAGCCCCTGAGATAACACCAAGATTTGGTCTAAAACCGCAAGGTCAGTAACATGATATGGATTTGGCCTCCATTTCTGGTAAATCTGGTTCTTCAAATATAACTACATTATAAATCTTTTTTGATAATCTGTTGTTATTTTGCAACAAAATTTTAACAATCTTCTTTTCACATTGAATTTTATTTTAAAACTGTTTAACAAAACACAGTTGGCAACATTTGTATAACATTACACATGCAGTTTGTGCTGGGCTAGTCACATCTGAATATAAGGCAGGCGTCTGCAACCTCATAGAATTAAAGGTATATGCAAGTGAGCTGGCTTATGAATGCATCTGATAGAGGGGAACTAGTAGTGTATGAAAACATTTATTTGCATGCACTATGTTTTTCTAGCCTTGCATTAAAAAAAACTGTTGCAGGTGATGTTTACACCCCCAGGATTGAGCTAGTCTCCTGAGAGGGTTCATTTTTGTAAAAATGTACCCTGTCTATGTGAGCATGCCCAGCTTTGCAGCCAATCAGCAATACTGTATGCAGCCAGCTAGATGAGGCTACTACATTGGGTCCTTAAAGGACCATAAACCGACATCCATGTAAAAATGCTTGAGCGGTTACACGGTTCTTTAGACATACACCCTCTCCTTGATAAATTCTGGCAAATTAAAATTGTACTGAAACCAAACATTTCAGCTTCTTCTTGTAATCTGTCTTTTAGGAGAATGAACATTTATGCTTGATTTATGGTCCTGCAATGACCTGCAAATGTGTCTCTGTGTGAGTGCATGTGTTTCTGTGTGAGTGTATGCAATTCACTGGGGCTGGGAGCGATCTCAGGGGCAATTCACTGGGGCTGGGGGAGGTAATGGGGCAATTCACTGGGGCTGGGAGGTGATGGGGCAAATCGCTGGGGCTGGGGGTTACAGGGACAAATCACTGGGGCTGGGGGATATCACAGGGGCTGGGGGAGGTGATGGGTAAATCACTGGGTTACAGTGGCAAATCACTGGGGCTGGGGTGGTTTACCTGGGGTCACCTAGAATGTAGGTAAAACAATCAGTGAATGAAGGGACAAAGACCTTGCTCTGGGTATTACAGAAATCTAAAGGAAAGCTGCAGCTCAATTCACAGATCAAAAAGATACAATGTATTATGTATGCTAATTTTCGCTGGGATTTTCAGGGGGTGTCAACATTGAAAGAAAACAGTTTGCAAATGCAAGAAATTCAGCAAACTTTAGGGTAACAGTTTAAATGTTTATTTTGGAGTAAATGGGCTTATAATTTGCCCAGGTGACAGCAATTTTTACCCTCAGAACATCGAGGGGAAGAGGAGAAGGCGACCCATACCCCGTGGGGCCCGTCAGGGAGAGAGCTGCAGGCACAATTGGAGACAGGCCTCTCCCCAGCAGGCAAACCTGGAGTGCTGCCTCCCTGGAAGACCCTACCTTGTGGGGAAGGCCCCAGAGGCCCTGGGACCTCATCTGGATTGAGCAGGCTGCAGCTGGACCGTCACAGAAGCCCCAGGGTGACGTGGACGGCAGCAGCAGAGGTGGCAGGTGCAGGAAGGGCCTGGTGATCGGGGGGCGGCCATTTTGGAGCACCACGAGGCAGGCACTGCAGGAGGAGACCCACGCTCTGTGAGTACTGCAGGAAACCTCAGAGGTTCCCTAGAGACACTTGTCTGTGGCTGATTCCTCAGGATATCTCTGGCCTGTACTGCCTGGCAGCTTCTGGAGCAGCAAGGTGAAGGTAAAAGGCCCATGAACGGGTGGCGGCCATTTTGTTTTTCTGGCCTATGAAGGGCACTCAGTTTCTCCCTACCCTACCACTCCTGAGGCCCAGAAATTGAGCTAATACTAAGACTCCTCTGCCACACAGTCTACTGGCTGCCACTGCCACAGAAGTATATACTGGGGTGAGTCTGACCCACCTACAGCCCTTTTACCTTCAGTTTCAAAGGTAGTGATTTTACTGCTGACAAAAACATTGCATCTTTACTAACCTCAGGGGTCTGGCAGCCCCACTCCTACTATACTGGAGGCTGAATCCACTGTACCTTGCCACAGAAGTCCCAGCTGGTATCTTGGCTGAGTTTTAGAGTAAAAAAATCTGCTTCCAGCTATTGCCATACATCTGGTGTATAATATCTGACAATCTTGTATCACGCTGCCATCGTGTGGTCATTCAGGATAAGTGCAACTGCTATTTTTCTGTCTTTTTTTTATCATCAACCATTGTGAGCTTAGATCTCATTTCAGCACCTGCACTGAAAAGTTGGCACTGACTACTCCTGGTGGGACGCTGAAAAATACACAATCCAGATCTGCTGGGGGCACAGAAACGCGGAGCATATCAGCCTAAGGAGATGTAGTTGACGGGGCTGTGCACAGTTCCCGCCGGCAGGGTCTGAGAGATGCTAAGACTTCACTACAGAATCTAGATATGAACAGACAAGACAGACCACAATAGACCTAAATACTTGAGAGGAAAAAGCTAATACGGAGTGACCCCCCCAGTGGAATCCACCTGACGCCTGGACATTCAATGGCTACCCCGGGAAGAAGCAGCTCCATAAAAATGGTGAAGAACAAAAAATCTTTAACTTCCAAGAAAATTGACAAACATTTCAAGGCCTCGGAAACACAGGCGGCACTGCTGAAGGATCTTGTCTCAGAGCAATCTGATACCTCAGACTTGGATCCCCTGGAGGGGGCCCCACAGCCTGAGGTCTCCATCAACAGCAATTCAATGGCAAGAATTGAGGCTCTCCTGGCCTCCCACATTGATAGGGCAGTCACATCTTTGCAGAAGGACATACATGAGATTGGCCAAAGGACCCATCAACTTGAAGACACCGTTGACCAGGTGGTGGGGGCCCAGGAGAGAGACAGGGTCATCATCGCTGACAACACCTCCCGTATCTGTGGCATAGAAGATAAACTGGAGGATTTGGAGAATAGATCCAGACGATTCAACCTGAGGATCAGAGGCGTGCCTACGGCAATAGTCGACCTCCCTCGTTACCTTAAGGCCGCGATCGACGAGATCCTCTCAGGTCATCCAGACCACGAATGGGAAGTGGAGCGTGCACATAGAGCCCTTGGGGGAAGTCGTAATCTAGACCTTCCCAAAGACATCATAGTCAGGCTTCTACGCCAACAATCTAGGGACCTGATCCTGGCAACTACCCGCAAAAAGGCTATGATCATAGGCCCAGACGGGGCCAAACTTCAATTTTTTGCGGATCTCTCCCCTTCCACGCTTCAAAAACGGAGGCTGATGAAGCCTGCCCTGGAAGTCCTTCTCCGCCATGACATCAGGTACCGTTGGGGATTCCCATTTGCCCTAATTTTCTCAGTGGGGAGCACCCAGTATACAACGCGTTCTCTAGAAGACTGCCAAGAGCTTCTAAAGAGTCTGGATCTTACTGGGGGGGACCCGACTTCGACATCACCTGCATCGGCAGCTTTATCTCTCCCGAAAAGACAATGGTCGGAAGTGACCAGGCAAAAGAGGCCCACTGACCAAGCCTCAAAAATCACTCATAGGCGTCCCACCCAGATCATGGACTCGTAAATGCAATAACTCAGTTAATGCCATCTCCAGAGACTTTCAATTAGGCTGGTCCGCTTGAAAAGGCAACAGGCTACCAAAGACTTATTTCGGCATCCACAGGAGTTACAAGGGCTTAAAAACACCATACCAAAATTCCTTGGTAGAGACTAACATGGAAGTCTCCTGGAACTGACCTAGCCTTTTCTCAGGACATTTTATTTTTCTTACTTTTTTACTTAGGTCCTCTAAGGAGCCTGGGGCCCTAAGCGGGGCCATGTCAACCAAAGACTTTTGAAATGTTGCTAACCCATGTTTTGTTTTCCTTCCTTTTTTAGCAGGTTTTAGCTGACTGATAAAGTTATAAGTTTTAATTTACATGCAGATAGTATAGTCAGTCCGTCAGGATCCTTCCTCACTGGACCGGGTCTAAAGGTTTACTCTGCTTTTAGTTCAGATAGAAAATTAGGTTGTTAATGCTTAAATAAGCTATTCAAGGTTCTGGCTTTATTCTGTTTCCTTAATGCTTCTCTAGATTACTTTTGCCTGTCCTTGCTGGCGGGAATTGGAGCAGGGGCCCTAGTGTTCTGAGAGGGTAGAATGCTTAAGACAGGGCGGGTGGTCTTGGGACAGCAAGACCTCTTGACAACAATTGTACTTTCTTCCCTTTGTGTTCTCTTCACTGCTGCTCTTCTCTTTGTCACCTATCAGCTTGGGTTCTCTTGCCCCTATACTCCCCCTTACGGTCTAACTGGAACCTGCCACTTAGTGCTTCCTCATACTTGTTATCTCTCCCTCTATGGCTGTCTAGGGGATTTAGAACCAAATCAGGGTTCACTCTACATAGCTGGGGTAGAGGCGGCGGCCTGTCTGCTGGACAGTGGGCCAAGCTGCCTGGCCTCAGAGAGTGGAAGACCTCTGGTACTATTGGAACGGATCTCTTTTCAGCCTAGTGAGTTGGGTTCTAATAGCTCTGAGACACTACCAGACTTGTCTGGTACTATCTTGCCTCCTGTAGATCTCTTGGGACCCCACCTGTACTACTTATACTCATGCCTCTTTTACCCCCACAGAGCTAAACATACTGGACCTCTTCTTGGCCGGGCTCAACCACTCCTATCCCCAAGAGGGGGAAATCCGCTCTGCACTCTCTCCTTGGCGCTCCTACGGAAGGGTAAGGCTACGCTAATGCATCAGATATATACACCTCTAGTTTACCCATGACCACACCGATGACAATACTTACCCATAATGTGAAGGGTTTCAACTCCCCCTTCAAGCGAAGGAAGGCTTTCCTTTATTATAAGACCCTTAACCCCATGGTTATCTTCTTACAGGAGACACATTTTGCCAGGAATAAAGTCCCAACCTACCTTGACAAAAATTATCCTCATTTTTATTACTCTACCCAGGTCTCCAAAAAAGAAGGAGTTGCAGTTTTGCTCCATAAGAGCCTCCAATTTCAATTAACAACTAAGATAGTGGACAGGGAGGGCTATTACATCATTTTAAAGGGGACGATTTTGGGTTCTCCAGTTTCACTGGCCTCCTTCTATGCCCCTACGAAAACACCACATAAGACCCTGATCAGATTCCTAAGGGTTCTGGAGGGGGGAGAATGGGGCAAACTAATTATAGGAGGGGACTTTAATCTGGTATTAGACCCAGTGGCAGATAAATCTAAACCTCCACAAGAAGATCGCTACTCCAAAAAGAACAGGCAAATCTTAAAACTTCTGCACTCCTTAGACCTAGTTGACGCCTGGAGAGGTCTGCACCCAAGAGGGAGGGATTTCACTTTTTATTCCCCCACTCACGGGACTTATTCGCGTATAGACACAATATACATATGTAATTCGCTTCTAGATAGCTCAAACAAAGCGGATATAGTTCTGTGCACTTGGTCGGATCACTCGGCGGTCATACTTGAGGTAGACCTGGGAGTTCAATCTCGGATGCCCTATACCTGGAGACTTAATGAATACCTGGTATCGCAATCCGGATTCCAGGAACAAACTGAGAGGGAGTTGGCAGAATTTTTCGAGTCCAATGCGGGTGGGGAGACAGGGGCGGGATGGGTTTGGATGGCGCACAAAGCCTACATCAGGGGGGTGTTTATCAAGCTAGCCTCCCAACATAGGAAACAGAACAGGCTAAAAGAAAAGGAGCTAACAGAGAAACTAACTCAGTTAGAGCGGCAACATCAGCTTTCTCCCTCGATAGCTTTAAGGAAACAGATAGATAGAACCAGGCTAGAGCTGGATAGTATACTGACCATAAAAACGGATAAGGCATTAAGGAGGACTCAACATTTGTTTTATGCCAAGGCGAATAAACCTGACAAGCTACTAGCAAGGAGTTTAAAAACTAAATATGCCCAAGCCAGGGTATCTATCAAAATATTTACTCCACTCAGAAATTGGCCCCAGAGAATGTTATTCATTCCTATCTAAACTCCCTTGATTTGCCCCAGATTTCACCTTTGGACTTACAAAACTTGAATAAAGATGTTACTGTCAAAGAAATTCTAGATGCCATTAAAGAACTGAAGCTAGGGAAGTCCCCCGGCCCGGATGGGTTCACTAACATCTATTACAAAAAGTTCTCAGAAATTCTGGCCCCACATTTATGTAGTCTATTCAATTCAATTCTAAGAGGAGAGACGACTCCCCCTGAGCTGAACCATGCGGACTTGACGCTCTTCCCTAAGGAAGGCCGAGATCCAAAGGAAGCTAAAAATTATAGACCAATCTCGCTTCTTAATGGCGACGTTAAACTGCTGGCCAAAATTTTCTCCCAGAGGATCTCAATTTTCCTACCCGCCTTAATACATAAGGACCAATCAGGCTTTATTCCAAACAGGCAGACTAGTGACAACATTAGGAGGACTCTAAATGTTATTCATTTGGCTAGGTCTAGAGGTCTCCCTGTGTGCCTGCTCGCATTGGACATCGAAAAGGCGTTTGATACCCTGGAATGGCCCTTCCTATTCGCCACTTTGGCAAAGTTTGGGTTCAGAGGAAACTTCCTAAACCTATTGCGTACATATTATACACTTCCCAGGGCCACACTAAAACTGCCTGGCTCCCATACGGCCAGCATTAAAATCGAGAGAGGTACGAGACAGGGCTGCCCTCTGTCTCCTCTTCTTTTTGCTCTGGCCATTGAGCCTTTGGCTCAAGCGATCAGAGCTAACTCCTCTATAGAGGGGGTGCGGGTGGGGCACCAGCATCTAAAGTGTTCCTTGTTTGCTGATGACCTTCTCTGCACTCTCTCGAATCCTAGCTCCTCCGTAGGCGCCCTGATGGACACGATAGGGGTCTATGGCAACTTGTCAGGCTTGAGGCTAAACCAGGACAAGACAGAAGCTTTGAGTGTTGGGATCCCTTTGGATATTCTGAACCACCTGAAGGGAATTCATACATTTCTATGGCCCCCCTCACACATCAAATATCTAGGGATTAACTTGACCAACTCATTAACTAATATGTATAAGGCTAACTATCCACCTCTCTACAGGACTCTGCGGAGAGACCTGGAAAACTGGAATAAACGGCATATCTCATGGACGGGTAGAGTAGTCACGGTTAAAATGAACATATTGCCGAGGCTGCTCTATCTTGCCAGGACGCTGCCAATCCAGGTAAATAATACAGAATTGGCCCGCTTCCAGACACAAGTATTTCGGTTTATATGGAGAAATAGACCCCCTAAGATAGCGAGAAAAACGATGTATGTACATAAATCCAAGGGGGCCTATCTTGTCCTAATTTCCTGAATTACTTCAGAGCAGCCCAGCTTGCCTCTGTCCCCCTATCTCACTCCATTCCACTCCAACCAAACTGGGTCTTTGTAGAGGAGTTGCAGATGGCCCCGCTTACGTGGGGTATTATCCTGTGGGCTCCAGGTGCAAGCGCTTTCTACTCTAGAATACAGAATCCCATAACTAAATTTACACTAAGAGTTTGGATCTGGGCTAGGAGGAAATACAAACTAACTCACCCGGTATCTCCCCTCACATCAATCTTTACATCACCCTCCTTATCAACCACCATCACTGCAGAGTCCAAGGAATATTGGACTTCGCATGGTCTAGATAAACTGGGGGCTTGGTTTGAGGGAGGTTTGATGAGAACTTCAGAATCTATGATTAGGAACTTTGAGGTACCACACCGGGAACTTTTCAACTACATTAAAATAAGAAGCTGGATTGAAGAGATACAAAGAACCCATGGGCCCCCGAGGGACTCTTGGATGTCGGTAGTGTGTAAAAGTGAGGTCCTGTCCAAAGGAATTTTAGGGTCAATATACAAAATCTTCAATAGTCCACCAAGCACTTGGAGGCCTTCCTTTGTTTCGAAGTGGGAGTGGGACCTAGGACAAAATTGGGATGGGAATAAATGGGCTGAATCCTTATCGAACCTATCTAAGGGTTCATTTAATTATAGTTTCTTAGAAACCTCTCTTAAGATTTTACACCGGACATACACAACTCCAGTTCGACTAAATAAGATATCCCAAACAATCCCAGATAGATGTTTTAGGGGGTGCCAAGGTAGGGGAGACTTTATACACACCTGGTGGAGCTGCCCTAAGGTATTTAAAATTTGGTCAGAAACGACCAGTCTAATCTCAAGAACACTCAAAACCCCACTCCAACCATCAATAGCAGTCTGTCTCCTGGGAGCTCGCTTCTCAAAACTGGGAAGGGAGGGGAATAAATTGGCCCAATTTATATTTCTAGCAGCTAAGAATACCATCGCAAGACGATGGAAGAGCAGGGACATTAATTTCCAGGAAGTAACAAACAAAATAAATTTTATTTGCATCAATGAGAGGATGACCCACATCATATCAGATACACATCACTGCTTCTTGGAGGTTTGGGAACCCTGGATCTTATTCACAAATAGTAATATATAACAACTAAGTTAAGGGAACACATTAAAGAAGCCATTCCTGTTGAGCGGCTGAGGAGTGGAGTGTGGAGCGGACGGGAAGAAATGGTGAGAGGACCCTGAGAGATATCTCTTCAGTATTCCAGAGGTACAGGGGGGGAGGAAGGTTACCTTAAGATTGGTTGAACGGGGAATTGCTGGGGGAAGACACTCCACCATATGTTTTGTACAATGCTACTTGTTTTCTCTCTACTTTATTTTTCTTTTATCATATTTCTTGCTGCTCTGGTTCATCTATGGAAATGTGAATTTCTGCAATTTGAACAATGTGACCTTATAAGCTGTATATATTGCTGAATCTAAAGAAACTAATGTGAATATATTTGGACAGAATCACCAAAAATACGAAAAAAGAGTTGTAATGGAGTTTTTATTTAAATGGAATGGTTTCAACATGTTAGCAATACGATGTTAGTTATAAGACAACTTTTGGTCTATGTTTTTCATTATTCTTTTTTGTCTTGTCTTTGCAATTCCAGAACTTCTCAATAAAATTTATGTTATAAATGTTTATTTTGGTATTTTTTAATGCAAACATTTTTCATACACTACTAATTCTCCTCTATTAAATGCATTCATAATCCAGCTCACTTGCATATATCTTTAAAGACCCAAATGGCGCAGGGAATTTACCAAGTATTTCAAGTAGCTGAGATGTGCATGACTGTATTTACTACTGCACTATTTCCCGTGGGAGAAAATGAAATCCCAGCCAATGGAAATGCTTTGTTAATTCTCCACCATATCACATTTTGGAGCCTGGAATCCAAAACAGCCCGTATATAGGGCTACCTGTAAAATATAGTTATTCTTATACAAGGGTGTAGGAAGCGCGGGATGGGGGACAAATCCCACACATTATATGCAACCTTTCCCTTACCATCACTTCCATAGTCTCCCCGTCACTTCTTGTCCCTAAAGGCTCCTGGGGTGAAGGGGAGGCTACTGGGAAGTTATCGGGCCACCAGGGATAAGTTACCTACTGTACTATAAGGTGCCAAACATGACGAGTACCAAGCCCTCATAATGGGAAGGGGTGAGGGGAGAGACAAGGGATGAGAGGAGAGACAAGGGGTGAAGGTAGAGTCAAGAGGTGGGAGAAAGAAGGTTGGGAGAGCCAAGGAGGGAGCCTGGGGGAAGGCACAGGAGAGCCGCCCCTAAAGAAATGCTGCCCGAGCGGCCTGGCCCCACAACTACGCCACTGGTGTGAGGACCGAGGGTTAAAAATGAGAAATCAGCTTCAATATGATGAAATATCGCAAAAGCCAATTTTTGTAAGGTCGCAAATTTAAACCGCACCTTAATTTTTCACAGTTGAAATTTGGAAAAAAAGTGCAGCTTATTTTAGGGCCAATACGGTATGTCCCTCAAGTATTCAAAATGGCTGCATGATACATTTAATATTGTTTGATAGATGAAAAAGAATAAGTGGTAAAATACAATGTGAGACACAGAAATAAGAGAATTAATGAGAGTGAAGAATAGACACTGAGAGGAAGTGTTTTGTGGGGCAAGAGAGAAGAGATATGAATATATAGCACAATATATGAATTTTATAGTGAGAAAAGTCAGTGTTCTGTGGTAGAGACCCATGGGGCCTCATTAAAATCTCCCTCGTAGTTCTCTCGATCCTCGCCAAAGGCAGTTTTATGGCTGTTTGCGAGGACCGAATATCTCGCAGCCTCCTTTGCGATATGACTACGAAAAATGGCAGAGAATAGGCTCCGAGAGAGCTACATAGTCACACCCAGCCTTAAATCTACGATCGATTCTCGCATCTCGGAAGTCTCCCTACGAGCACAAAAAGTGCTAGCAAGAGATCCTAAAGCCTCTACATGCTGCCTCGGAGCAGCCCGAGACAGCTGTGTGAGGCTCCCCCCTGCTCCCTATACACATCCTCATGCTGCAGGGGCCCCCCACATTAACCCCTTGCAGCGGGGGTCCACGATTGGCACCGATCAGGCCCCCGCTGCATTTAAAAGTTTTAAATTTCCCGCTGCGGCTCCTTAAAGGGCACGCGGCACACTAATAGCCAACCCTGGCCGCGACAAAAAAAAATGAATTCCCCTATATGCTGGGGGTCCCCATCGGGACAACCGAAGTGTACCCACATTAACCCCTTGCAGCGGGGGGTCCCCAATCTGCATAGATCAGGCCCCCGCTGCATTTAAAAGTTTTAAATTCGCCGCCACGGCTCCTTAAAGGGCCCATGGCACACTATTACTAATCCCGGCCGCGGCACCTAAAATTAACCTCCCTCTATGCTGGTGATCCCCATTTGGACCCCCGAAGTGTCCCCACATAAACCCCTTGCTGCAGGGGTCCATAGGGTCGGCACCGATCGTGACCCCGCTGCATTTACATTTTTACATTTCCAGCCTCACGGGTCCTTAAAGGACCGTAAAGGTCCTGAAAGGACTCGCACTAAAAAATATTAAACCCAGGCAACTAAAATTAACCCTATAACTCATGGGGGTCAATACAGGTCCCCATAAGGCCTTAATTAACCCTATAACTCATGGGGGTCAATACAGACCCCCATAAGCCAATAATTAACCCTATAATTCATGGGGGTCAATACAGACCCCCATAAGCCAATAATTAACCCTATAATTCATGGGGGTCATTACAGACCCCCATAAGGCCTTAATTAACCCTATAATTCATGGGGGTCAATACAGACCCCCATAAGGCCTTAATTAACCCTATAACTCATGGGGGTCAATACAGACCCCCATAAGCACTTAATTAACCCTATAATTCATGGGGGTCAATACAGACCCCCATAAGCCAATAATTAACCCTGTCACTTATGGGGGTCAATACAGATCCCCATAAGCCAATAATTAACCCTATAATTCATGGGGGTCAAAACAGACCCCAATAAGGCCTTAATTAACCCTATAATTCATGGGGGTCAATAGAGACCCCATAAGGCCTTAATTAACCCTATAACTCATGGGGGTCAATACAGACCCCCATAAGGCCTTAATTAACCCTATAACTCGTCGGGGTCAATACAGATCCACATAAGCCAATAATTAACCCTGTCACTCATGGGGGTCAATACAGACCCCCATAAGCCAATAATTAACCCTGTAACTCATGGGCATCAATACAGACCCCCATAAGCACTTAATTAACCCCATAACTCATGGGGGTCAATACAGACCGCCATAAGGCCTTAATTAACCCCGTCACTCATGGGGTCAATACAGACCCCCATTAACCTCTATTTTACCCCATCAGTCCCATAAGGGTATATTATGACACTTATGGGGCTGTTAAAACCCTAACATTAACCACATAAGTGCCATGACGGTCCACAAGGGGCTGGGGGAGGTGATGGGTAAATCACTGGGTTACAGTGGCAAATCACTGGGGCTGGGGTGGTTTACCTGGGGTCACCTAGAATGTAGGTAAAACAATCAGTGAATGAAGGGACACAGACCTTGCTCTGGGTATTACAGAAATCTAAAGGAAAGCTGCAGCTCAATTCACAGATCAAAAAGATGCAATGTATTATGTAATTTTTGTTGGGATTTTCAGGGGGTGTCAACATTGAAAGAAAACAGTTTGCAAATGCAAGAAATTCAGCAAACTTTAGGGTAACAGTTTAAATGTTTATTTTGGTATTTTTTCATGCAAACATTTTTTTCATACACTACTAATTCTCCTCTATCAAATGCATATAACTCATGGGGGTCAATACAGGCCCCCATAAGGCCTTAATTAACCCTATAACTCATGGGGGTCAATACAGACCCCCATAAGCCAATAATTAACCCTATAATTCATGGGGGTCAATACAGACCCCCATAAGCCAATAATTAACCCTATAATTCATGGGGGTCATTACAGACCCCCATAAGGCCTTAATTAACCCTATAATTCATGGGGGTCAATACAGACCCCCATAAGGCCTTAATTAACCCTATAACTCATGGGGGTCAATACAGACCCCCATAAGCACTTAATTAACCCTATAATTCATGGGGGTCAATACAGACCCCCATAAGCCAATAATTAACCCTATAATTCATGGGGGTCAAAACAGACCCCAATAAGGCCTTAATTAACCCTATAATTCATGGGGGTCAATAGAGACCCCATAAGGCCTTAATTAACCCTATAACTCATGGGGGTCAATACAGACCCCCATAAGGCCTTAATTAACCCTATAACTCGTGGGGGTCAATACAGATCCACATAAGCCAATAATTAACCCTGTCACTCATGGGGGTCAATACAGACCCCCATAAGCCAATAATTAACCCTGTAACTCATAGGCATCAATACAGACCCCCATAAGCACTTAATTAACCCCATAACTCATGGGGGTCAATACAGACCGCCATAAGGCCTTAATTAACCCCGTCACTCATGGGGTCAATACAGACCCCCATTAACCTCTATTTTACCCCATCAGTCCCATAAGGGTATATTATGACACTTATGGGGCTGTTAAAACCCTAACATTAACCACATAAGTGCCATGACGGTCCACAAGGACAAACACTACACTAAAACCCCCAATAAACCATTAAATCTAAACTAACCCCCCTCTACACTAATCTATTAACACTTACACTACCTACCTACACTACCTTCCCCCGAATAAACCTCCCCATCACTCTAATTACAAAAAATAAAAAAAAACTACAGTACAAAAAATAAAAAACCTACATTACAGAAAATAAAAAAACCTACATTACAGAAAATAAAAAAATACATTACAACCTCCCCCCCCCCACTACAGAAAAAAAAATTACACACCTGAAAAGTAAAGACAGACATACACAATACAATACATTACATTACATACATTACATATAATACAAATCAAATACCCCCTATCTATCTAACATACAATCTATTTAATATAAAATAAATCCTAACTATATCAAATACATCCCCCTATCTAATATACAATAAATCCTAACTACATAAGAAACCCTAATTCTAAGCTAAAATAAAATAATTAAAATCCTAACTACATACACAGACCCTAATTCTAAGCTAAAACAAAATAATTAAGACCACTTACATTTAAGATGTCCCTTCAGGTCACTAACCTAGGGGTAAAACAAAACAAAAAAATTAGTACAAAACATTAACATAAAATAAATAAACATTATATACATTCTAAATATTCTACTCACCTTTCCAGCATGTCCCGTCATTCTTCGGTTCTTCTGCGACGCGGCCCTGTAAAAAAAACACAATACATTAATACAATATACAGACACCAAATAATAATAACATATAAATATACATTCAACTTACCTCCCCGCGATGTCCCCGGCCTCCTCCCCTTCAGCCCCGGCTGGGCACTGCAACCATCCGCGGTCTAAAAAAATAAAAATCAAAAAACTATCAGAGGTCTGCACTCGCAGACCTCCCTGACGCTAATGAGCCTCCCGGACCCTTTACGGGAGGAAATTGGCAATGGCGGCTTGTGATTGATAGACAGCTTTTTCAGCCAATTTCAGCCAATCAGAAGTCGTCAATGTGTGAGCCAATCAGGATGCGCAGATGTCTTCACCCAATCACTCCGTGGGGGTGTATCCCATAGTGATTGGCTGAAGGCATCTGCGCCTTGTGATTGGTTCCAATAAAGATTGACAGGTGCTTTAGCCAATCAGGGTGGGATATTGGGGTGTATCCCATTCTGATTGGCTCACACATTGACAACTTCTGATTGGCTGAAATTGATAGACAGCTTTTTCCGCCAATCACAAGCCGCCATTGCCAATTTCCTCCCGGAAAAGGCTCCGGGAAGCTCATTAGCGTCGGGGAGGTCTGCGAGTGCATTCGTTTTTTTATTTTTATTTTTTTAGACCGCAGATGGTTGCAGGGCCCAGCCGGGGCTGAAGGGGAGGAGGCCGGGGACATCGTGGGGAGGTAAGTTGAATGTATATTTATATGTTTATTTTATTTGGTGTCTGTATATTGTAATAATGTATTGTGTTTTTTTTAACAGGGCCGCGCCGTAGAAGAACTGAAGAATGACGGGACATGCTGGAAAGGTGAATAGAATATTTAAAATGCATATAATGTTTATTTATTTTATGTCAATGTTTTGTACTAATTTTTTTGTTTTGTTTTACCCCTAGGTTAGTGATTTGAAGGGACATCTTAAAGGTAAGTGGTCTTAATTATTTTATTTTAGCTTAGAATTAGGGTTTCTGTATGTAGTTAGGATTTATTGTATATTAGATAGATAGATGGATGTATTTGATATAGTTAGGATTTATTTTATATTAAAAAGATTTATATGTTAGTGTAATGATAAAGGAATCACAAGATTTTGGAGACCAGCAGCCTAGGTCAGCAATGATCCAATTCAGCAAGTTGTAGGTGAAACAGGAACAAGCTTTATTGAAGGGAACAGGAACCACAATAATCTGGCAAGGTACATAGACAGGAAGTGCCTTATATAGGCCAAGGACCAGACACCTGACCAGACACAGCTGAAGAGACTAGTCACTGATACTATTGCTAGCAGAGTCAAGGTTTATTAGATCTCAAAGAAATTCAAAAAGGCAGGCTGGCGCAGTGGTAGGGAAGAGGTTCAGCAGCCTGGGGACCAGGGTTCAAAACCCAGCAGAGTCAATTCTTCACATTACCCCCGCCTCTATAGGTGCAGCCTCTGGATGCCCTATTACCCGGTTTAACAGGGTACTGCACATGAAAAGACCGAAGAAGATCAGGAGCGTGAATATTGTCCACTGGTTCCCACAAACTATCCTCCTCACCATAGCCTTTCCAACGAACCAGATACTGAAGCTTGTTGCGGAAGATCCTGGAGTCCAGAATTTTTTCCACCTCGTATTCATCCTCACCATCCCCGAGGACTGGAGGTGGGGCAGGCAGGGCTCGGCCAGGGAAAGTGTTGTCATGGAAAGGTTTCAGCAGTGTAACGTGAAGCACCGGATGTATTTTCATGGAATTTGGAAGTTGCAAACGAAAAGTGACAGCATTGATCTGAGTGGTGATCTCAAAAGGTCCCATGAACCTCTGACCCAATTTATGAGAAGGAACCCTAAGCTTAAGATTCCTTGTTGGCAGGCAAACCTGGTCACCAACATGATAAACTGGGGCCTCTGTTCTATGCCTATCAGCAGCTCTCTTGTAACATTCCTGAGCCTCCGAAAGAGTCGTAAGGTGGTTAGCGGATCAGTGACTGCAGGAATGGAAGTAGTAATGGAAGTAGTAATTGGGAGACTCACTAGAAAGGTTGGATGGTAACCATAGTTGGCAAAAAATGGGCTCAGAGAAGTGGAGCAGTGTTGGTCATTGTTATAGGCAAACTCCGCCGTGGGTAGAAAATCCAGCCAGTCATCCTGCAGGTAACTAATATAGCACCGCAAATATTGCTCTAAAGTCTGGTTGGTTCGCTCAGTCTGTCCATTAATTTGTGGATGAAAAGCTGACAACAGATTTACATTAATACCTAGATTAGAGCAAAAATGTTTCTAAAAACTGGATGTAAAGTGCACTCCCCTGTCAGAAACTACTTCATCAGGCACTCCATGCAAGCAAAATATTTCCCGAATAACCAGGTCAGCCGTCTGTTTAGCTGCAGGGAGACCACGAGCTGGTATGAAATGACCCATCTTAGTTAATCTGTCCACAACAACAAGAATGGTAGTGTGTTCCTTAGAGGGAGGTAGTTCCACAATAAAGTCCATGGATATAGATCCCCAGGGACGATGAGGAATCAGAAGAGGCTGAAGCAAGCCAACAGGGGATGAGCGAGGAGTCTTATGTCTGGCACATACATCACAAGAGGACACATACTTCTTAACATCCTCGTAATACTTCGGCCACCCAAAGGATCGGGCAAGTAACTCTTGTGTCTTTCGGATTCCTGGATGACCTGCTGGTTTTGAGTCATGGTAGGGACGTAAAAGATCCAGTCACACTGATTCCGGAGCAAACAGACGTCGTTGAAAAATCCAAAACCCATTAAGCATCGTCATATGGAGATCACGAGGAGGATCACAAAGAACTGGATCTTCAGCGTAGCCCTTTTTAATGCGAGACATCAGATCAGAAGGAAATGTAACTCCAATAAATATATCCTCCGGCAAGATGGTGGTCTTGGTTACGGTAGTATGGAGCGGGTCAGCTATTCTAGACAAGGCATCCGCCTTACCGTTCTTGGAGCCAGGACGGTATGTAACCAAAAAATGAAACCTCGAGAAGAATAGGGACCAGCGTGCTTGTCTGGCTGACAGTCTCTTAGCTGATCGAATACATTCCAGATTTTTGTGATCTGTGAGGACAGTAATTGGATGGGTAGCTCCCTCCAAGAGATGTCTCCATTCAGTGAAGGCAGCTTTTATAGCCAATAGTTCTTTATTCCCTATGTCATAGTTTCTTTCTGCTGGCACCATCTGGCGGGAATAGAAGGCACATGGATGTAACAGCATCTTAGGTCCAGTCCTTTGAGACAGTATAGCACCAACAGCTAAATCAGAAGCATCAACTTCCACAATAAATGGTAATTCCGGCTGAGGATGTACCAGGACGGGGGCAGATGTAAACAGAGTCTTTAATCGGGAGAATGCAGTATCAGCCTTATCGGACCACTTAAAAGGAGTCCCTTTACGTGTAAGTTCAGTGATCGGTGTAATAACTGCAGAGAAATTCTTAATGAAATGCCTTTAAAAATTGGCAAACCCCACAAATCTCTGAATATCTTTTTCATTCTTGGGGATGGGCCAGTCCAGCACAGCTTTAATTTTACTTGCGTCCATACTTAAACCTTTAGGAGTTATTACATACCCCAGGAATTGAATTTCTGTTTGTTCGAACTCACATTTTTTCAGTTTAATGTATAGGTGGTGGGTACGAAGGCGCTCCAGAACTATACGGACCTGTTTTCTGGGGTTTTCAAGATTATCAGAAAATATTAGGATATCATCCAAATATGCCACAACAAACTGATCCAGGAGATCTCGTAGTACATCATTGATACCATGCTGGAAAGTTGCAGGGGCATTACAAAGCCCAAATGGCATTACTAGATATTCGTGGTTCTGAAAGCCGTTTTCCATTCCTCATTTGGTCTTATGCGAACCAGATTATATGCCCCCCAAAGATCAAGCTTCGTAAATATTTTAGCTGAGCGAAGTCTCTCCAAAAGTTCAGGAATAAGAGACCAGGGGTAGCATTTTTTAACAGTGATGTTATTAATGTCCCTGTAGTCAACGCATGGCCGTAGGCTGCCATCTTTCTTTTCTACAAAGAATATTGGAGCTCCGGCTGGAGAAGTAGATGGTCGAATAAAGCCTTTGGCAAGATTTTCTTGTATGTATTCACGAAGAGCTTTCAATTCAGGCTCAGAAAGAGAATATATACGGCCAAATGGGATAGCAGACCCAGGTAACAGCTCTTTTGGGCAATCTTAAGGCCTGTGGGGTGGAAGCTGATCAGCATTCTTCTTATCACAGACATCTGCAAAATCCTGATATTGTAGAGGAAGCTTAGTCAAGTTTGTAGCAACCATTTCATTAATTGTTGTGGCAACAGGTGTTACCTTAGAGGGTTGACAATTCATTAAGCAGTGTTCTGAAGAAAAGGACAAAGTTCTGGTCTTCCAATCAATCTGTGGGTTATGCAGAGCACACCAAGGTACCCCCAAAATCACTGGAAACTGTGTTGAGGAAATTAGGTGGAAAGATATAGCCTCATGGGGATTCACTTCCAGAGTCAACTTTAAGGGCACAGTCTCATGTGTAACTGGGCCTGACGTAAGTGGAGAACCATCTACTGTCTCCATTAACTCAGGTGAAGAATTGGGGATAGACTGAATTCTATTTCCTGCTGCAAATTTGATGTCCATAAAGTTTCAGCCTGCTCCAGAATCTATCATAGCTGTAGTTTAAATTTTACGATCACCACATTACAACGTGATAGGCACCACAAAATGAGGATGTTGAGTCAACATACCCTCTTCACCATGAGCCAGAGAAAATAAGGGTTGTGAAACAGTTGACCTGAAATCTGGATTTGGTGTCGAATCTGTGCAACCTCAGCCGCCATAGCTATTGTTCTTTTGGATTTGCTAAGCCAATTGATGGCATAGTGCCCTGCACTACCACAATACAGGCATAAATTGTGAGTGCGTCGCCACTGTTTTTCTTCATTGGATAATGGCCCTCTTATTAGATTTACCTGCATAGCCTCAGGCTCAGAGTCTGTAGGTGTTTGTGGGGTCGGAGTAGAAATTCTTCAATAGGAAATAGGAGTAGCACTTGATCTAAAAGAGCCCTGTCTTTCCAATCTTCTTTCAGAAAGTCTCCGATCAATACGGATAGCCAAACGCACAAATGCATCAAAGTCAGCAGGAAGATCAACACGAGAGACCTTTTCTGAAGTGAAACCTCTGGGCTGATTGGTTCCAGGTAGTATCAGCAACCCACTGTCTGAATTCAGCAGCATATTCAGCCACAGAGCGCCTCCCTTGATGCAAATGAAGGAGAGTGGCTTCAGCTGTAGTACATCGATTGGGGTCATCAAAAACTAGGCACATGGCCTCATGAAAGTTATTTAAATTACCCAAGACTGGACTGTCCTGTTCCAGAAGAGGGGAGCCCGAAGCCAGGGCTTCAACATTGAATAGGGAGAAAATAAATCCGACCTTCTCTCTTTCAGATGGAAAAACCGTGAGGTAACATCATGAAGTGCAAACGGCATTGATTCAGGAAACCCCTAAATCTTTTGCGATCTCCTCCAAACTTTTCTGGTAGGGGCAAACAGGCATCTTGTGCAGGTGTAACAGTAGCAGCCGCAACATCACGTGCCCTGTAGCTGGTATACTCACTGTGCATTGACTTTATTTTGCAGTTCAGCTACCTGGTCCTGCAGCACTTGAATGGTCTGTGCCTGGGTCTGCACAGTTCTTACAGTAAAAGCAACCTGCTGGGCCAATGCAGAATCTGACCCGGTGGTCTCCATGAAAGGGACAGATTATTCTGTAATGATATAGAAATCACAAGGTTTTGGTGACCAGCAGCCTAGGTCAGCAATGATCCAATTCAGCAAGTTGTAGGTGAAACAGGAACAAGCTTTATTGAAGGGAACAGGAACCACAATAATCTGGCAAGGTACATAGACAGGAAGTGCCTTATATAGTCCAAGGACCAGACACCTTACCAGACACAGCTGAAGAGACTAGTCACTGATAATATTGCTAGCAGAGTCAAAGTTTATCAGATCTCAAGGAAATTCACAAAGGCAGGCTGGCGCAGTGGTAGGGAAGAGGTTAAGCAGCCTGGGGACCAGGGTTCAAAACCCAGCAGAGTCAATTCGTCACACTTAGATAGATAGGGGGTATTTGACTTGTATTATATGATTATATGTAATGTATTGTATGTATGTATTGTATTGTGTATGTCTGTCTTTCCTTTTCAGGTGTGTAATTTTTTTTTCTGTAGTGGGAGGTGGGGGCTTGTAATGTATTTTTTTATTTTCTGTAATGTAGGTTTTTTTTATTTTCTGTACTGTAGGTTTTTATATTTTTGGTGACTTAGGTTTTTTATTTTCTGTAAGGTAGGTTTTTTATTTTTTGTAATTAGAGTGGTGGGGAGGTTTATTAGGGGTAGGTAGTGTAGGTAGGTAGTGTAAGTGTTAATAGATTAGTGTAGAGGGGGGTTAGTTTAGATTTAATGGTTTATTGGGAGTTATAGTGTAGTGTTTGTAGTTAGTGTCATGATGGTCCTTGTGGACCATCATGGCACTTATTTGGTTAATGTTAAGGTTTTAACAGCCCCATAAGTGTCATAATATACCCTTATGGGACTGATGGGGTTAAATAGAGGCTTATGGGGGTCTGTATTGACCCCATGAGTGACGGAGTTAATTAAGGCCTTATGGCGGTCTGTATTGACCCCCATGAATTATAGGGTTAATTATTGTGCTTATGGGGATCTGTATTGACCCCCATGAGTGACAGGGTTAATTAAGTGCTTATGGGGGTCTGTATTGACCCCCATGAGTAATAGGGTTAATTAAGGCCTTATGGGGGTCTGTATTGACCCCCATGAATTATAGGGTTAATTATTGGCTTATGGGGATCTGTATTGACCCCCATGAGTTATAGGGTTAATTAAGGCCTTATGGGGGTCTGTATTGACCCCCATGAGTTATAGGGTTAATTAAGGCCTTATAGGGGTCTGTATTGACCCCCATGAATTATAGGGTTAATTATTGGCTTATGGGGATCTGTATTGACCCCCATAAGTTATAGGGTTAATTAAGGCCTTATGGGGGTCTGTATTGACCCCCATGAATTATAGGGTTAATATTTGGCTTATGGGGGTTCGTATTGACCCCCATGAGTTATGTGGTTAATTAAGTGCTTATGGGGGTCTGTATTGACCCCCATGAGTTATAGGGTTAATTATTGGCTTATGGGGATCTGTATTGACCCCCATGAGTTATGGGGTTAATTTTAGTTGCCTGGGGTTAAGAACTTTTACGGTCCTTTAAGGACCCGCGAGGCGGGAAATAAAAAAATTGAAATGCAGCGGGGTCACGATCGGTGCCGATCGGGGACCCCTGCAGCAAGAGGTTTATGTGGGGACACTTCGGGGGTCCCGATGAGGACCCCCAGCATAGAGGGGGGTTAATTTTAGGTGCCGCGGCCGGGATTAGTAATAGTGTGCCGCGGGCCCTTTAGGGAGCCGCGGCGGGGAATTTACATTTTTTAAATGCAGCGGGGGCCTGATCTATGCAGATTGGGGACCCCCGCTGCCAGGGGTTAATGTGGGGACACTTGGGTGATCCTGATGCGGACCCCCAGCATAAAGGGGGGTTAATTTTAGGTGCCGCGGCCGGGATTAGTAATAGTGTGGCGCGGGCCCTTTAAGGAGCAGCGGCAGGGAATTTAAAAGTATTAAAATGCAGCGGGGGCCTGATCGGTGCCGATCGGGTATCCCCGCTGCAAGGGGTTAATGTGTGGGGGCTGCGGGGGTCCCTATGGACCCCTGCAGCAAGGTGTTAATGTGAGGACACTTCGGGGGTCTCAATGGGGACCCCCGAATAGTGGGGGGTTAATTTTAGGTGCCAAGGGGGTAGTTGGAGTACCCCCCATGGCAGGGCTTATGTGGGGACTGCAGCGGAGGTCCCGTTTAGGACCCCTGCACTACTTGTTGAGGTGCGGGAGCCTGCGGGATAATATTTTTATTTTTACACATTTTTCGTTTAATGTTTATGGTTCCAATTTTGCAATATTTGGTATTTTCTTAGTATTTTTGAAGATCAGAAAATATCTTAGTAATGAATTAGTTGATTATTATGGCAATAAAGTTTTCTTAATATTGAATGAGTAGATATTCTATATACAGGTAGTCATAAATGTATGTACTCAATTGAAGCTATATCATTTTATGTTGAATCATCTTTATTGTGCCTTTTTTTGCAATATTTGGTGTTTTCTGTGGGTCAAAATATCTTACTAATGAATTACTTGATTATTATGGCAATAACATTTTTAATTCATATTGAATGAGTAGATACATTAATATATATAGGTAGTCATACATTTATTTACTCAATTGAAGCTCTGAATGTTTTTCTACTGTATAAATTAATGCAACCCAGAATGTTTTTCTTCAGATTGAAAAATCAATACAGCACATAACAACTAGTAATACCAATTACCAAGAGCTTATATTTTTACATTTAAAAATACCAAATTTTAGATGTATACAAATATTTTTCCAATAACTAATGGAAAATAGAAAACAAAATTCAGCATTTTTTTGGTAATTTCATTATTTTTTGCAAAAATTATTATGAACAAAATATCTTTCCATATGATATTATGGAATTCATATGTCAGAGAGTGTTACTTAAAGGGTTACCTTTTAAAGGCCCACTGTGGTTCAAGAGAAAAGACTCTTGTTTGTCAAGCATGTACCAAACTAACAATATTAGCAGCTGTGTAGGCCAGGGGCATAAAATATTTTTAGGAAAATCTGAAATTTTGAAGACTCTCCATTTTGTGTTTGTTACATTACATCCTGAGAGCTGGATGTTAGGTGTGTGTTTATCGTTTTCAGTGGAGTGAGGGTTAAGGAGGAAGGAACAGGCACATGTTCAGATCCTTTGTTTGTTATAGGATAAGCTTGACATTGACACCACACACCTTCCCTTTCACTAGCCCCAAAGTAGACACCTTGTATCATTCAATCATAGCTCTGCAAACATGTAAACGCCCTCTCACACACAACTTCCACCAGTGTTTAATGGATACCTCCAAGATCATGCAGATGCATCCACATTTATTTTTTTCTAATTAAAAGCTAGCTGTTTTTCCTGATTAATTATGCTCTTAATCAAACTTTGATTAACATTAACATTTATTTTGCAATGATCCTTTCATGCTAAAAACTGCTGCTACCAATTTAATTACATAACAAATGACCCTTCCTCTTCCCTTCACCTAATATGTTTCTTAATAGTTAAATAATATCCGATCATACCCTCTCTAAGGCTTTGAGCAAGCTGGAAAACTAGCTTTATGTCTATTTATACTCTTAGTCAGACTAAAATGTTTTAAGCATATATTTTTCATAAGTGGTACTTTAAATGGAGGCTGACGCCTGAAAACTGCTTGAGTTTTTGAAAACAAAGTATATTGTAACACAAATCATCCCATTCTGGGGAGCTCCAGCTTACTGGCAGGGTCACCCAACCAAGGGCTGGACATATTAAACTAACTATTAATCACATTATTGTTGGGGCTTATTTTACTGCGTTGGCTGCTTGGACCACAGGCCTCGGACAGAGCTCTGGGAGCTACTGTAGTACTGGAAATGACACACACACACAAAAGTCTCAGTACAAGCTCATTTATTTGCAGTACGGCAAAACTTATATACTTGACAGCAAGAAGGCATATGTGAGGAAATTGCAGTTTCAGCAGAAACAGCTTGTTAGTCTAGCAAGGTCAAATCATAAGATGTTCTTGGAACAAAGATAGCAAGAAACAAGTGGTAATATTCTATATGTCAGCTAATTTTCCAGTTCCTAAACACAAAGAGAGTTTTTATTAACCCTTCAATTATGTTTTTAAAGGGTGACATGGATTAATTCAGGATGAATCTTACCCAAACCATACTTCTCTTAAAGTAGGTTGATGCAGGTTTAAAGAGCCAGTGTAGTTCAAACAAAATCTAGCGTAAATTTAAAAGATCACGTTTTAAACATTACAATTTGATCTGTTGATCAGTTTGAGAATTCAGCTATTTATGGTTAAAGTAGACAGCTGAAGCATCTAAAAGAGATAATTGATAACATCACTATGCGCTATATGTTTCCCTGTCAGTGAAAATTAGATGGTACTAGAATTTACTCTTAATTTCCACTTAGAACCAGAGATCCCCAAACACCCACAACCCAGTTAATACTCCTCATTCTCCCTTGCTATAGCCCAAATCATAGGTGCATGTGTGCATCATGTCAGATAATGAAAGCTATGGACATAGGAGACCAAAAAACAACTGTGGCCCGAGTAGTGCAATTATACCCTACCCCAGGGCAGGCAGTCTCCATAGGAAGAGGGGGTCCTTTCCCTCTTCAAATTCGCCAAAAATTCACAAGCAGTGGCAGCAGCAGTGCTGCCCACCAATCGCTAGATGGCTTCAGATTCTCAGTGCCCATACCATAGAGTTAGGGTTAGGTAAACTTTCAGGGTTACAGTGAGAGTAAGGGTTAGTGTTAGGGTTAGGGTAACCTACTAAGGTTACCACGTGTGTGAAAAATCGATAGCGCTGCAAAATATCCACAGCGACATCTAGAGGCTACTTGCTGGCACTGCAGCATCAGTGCTGGTGAATTTACAATGGGATAGATCTTAAGAGAGGGCAGGCCAACCAACTTGTATAAAGAAAACATACAATAGTGTTGCACTACACCATAGCAACAAAATGTGTTAGAATATCAAAGGAATGGTACTTACCCACCACCAATGAAAGCAGTGCTCTGGGGCAATACATTTTTGCCAGCTGGGTCACTAGCTCTACCACTGTGTATTAACTTTGTATAATTTGATTATTCCAGCTGGTATTTGTACCTTAAGAAACTTGACATAGAGAGGGCAAGTTCAGATTTAGAGACACTAATTCATCTGTAATATGTTGTAATGTTTTGAAGAGGTAGGTTCATCCCAGGGAGTCAAATGCCTTTTCAATATCCAGTGAAAGTAGATAAGTCGGAATATTACATTTTTTAGATACACAAATTAAAGCAGCTTACATTTTAAAGGGATATGTCTTGTTTTACAGCTATTGTACCCTTTAATTTATTCTGCAATAAAATGTTTTGTAATGTATAAAACATGCCCTTTTTTAACAGTATCCATTTGTTTTATTAGACAGCATTTCATAAAAGCGTATGACATATATCAATATTACTTCATCGATAAGTATCGAAACTTTAGACGTTTCATTTAACATTTTCCAAGAAGAAAAATGGTCCATTATAATAAAATCTGTTGACATTTTAAAACATAATAAATTGTGGATTGACATCAACCATTGGCATTTGTGATGCAGTCTATTTTTTGTTGTGAGCATGCGAGTTATTGCTAACGCTTGCGGGCTCGAAGGCGCTCCTTGCCAGCAACTGCAGCCCTCGCAAAAAAGTACGAGACACGTTACGACCAATTCCGACATTGCAAAAATCGTCCGCAACCCGCAGACATGAAAAAATGAAAAACACAATAAATACACACAACACATACATAAAAAGCTTACCTACAGCAAGAAGGGGCATCCAGGACCTCAAAAAATGAAGTTACACCTCAATTTAACTTAAAATAAAAGAGTTTAGACACAAAAAAATTCTCTAAGCGAGAGAAAAAATGGCCGCAGAACAAAACGAAATCGAGGCTACAGCACTCTAAACACGCAAAACATCACCAGAAACACGCAAAACACCACAAAACACCTACGGATATTCCGCCACAGACGCATACCACACATTAGCCACCATTTTAGAACAATAACTTATACAATGCGGAAGTACACAGCTACGCTTACGTTTTTGTCTCGCACACGCACACTATTACACTGCACACATTCATCACGCTTACACAGCAGCTCCACACCACTAATGCTGCAGCAACATCAAAACAGATTGCCAGCTCTTCAACAGAATGCTTCCTGCATATATTACTTCAAAATAGGTAAAGTATATTAATTTATTAATGTATTATTTTTTATTTGATTATTATACACCAAACAGCATTAGCTCACTTACAATTTCATTGCCGTCATTTTTTGACGGCCAATACTCTAGTTTTATAATAATGGTAAGGGAATAAAAAGGGAAAAAAACAGTAGTCGAAAAAAATATGCTTTAGAAATAATTCTGATTATTACAAAGGTACCATTCACTGAATTCAAAATACACCAAAATTGAGAACACAAGCTGTAGCAGAACTAGTGTATGGTGGGCCTCGGTGCCTCACTCAGTACACACACACATATTTTCTCATTTTTTAAAAGTGTCAATATATACAAATGAATCTCTGTTGTACATTATATTTTGGAGAAAATTTGGATATTTCCAAAGCACTGTATGATGAGTTGGCTAATGGCAGATATCACAAGGCTGAGCTGGGCCCTCCGGGTAACAAACACTTCTTACATCAGAGATGTGTCATAATAGATGATGTCACAGAGCCCAGGACACTATATAAAGAGCTGTTTGGGAGGGAAAATCATTTGTATCAGGAAGGTCGACAGATGAGCAGCTGAATAATGGTAAGGCTTAATAATTGGAACATTAGATGAATTGTAGAGACAAAAAAATACAGTATAACTATTGAGGTAACACATTTTTTTTAAATGGCATAACAAATGTGCACACCATAACTCTTGCAAATGTCTACTACTAAGATTGTGTATAGTCACATGTATTTACTGATGTATCCATTGCATCTTTCTGCAGAAAATGGTAACATGCTATAAATAAAAAATATAATTCTAAATGTGAGGAGATACATCTGTGAGGTGAGTAAAGAAGTTTCTTCAGTTTATTTGTGCTAGACTATATAGGCTCTAAGCTTCTCAGACCTCATCATTAATTTGTATGGCAGGGATGCACTTTATTTTAAAGCAACTGTGCGATGTGTATTTTTTTTCAATTAACAGAGGGAAGTTTTGTCACCTTCATGTATGTGTGAATGTTGCCATATCTTTTATGAATGTAATCCATTGTGAGTAAGAAAATAACACCAACCTCAGTTACCTGCAGTCAGTACTTTGGTATATGGATATGAAAGCATCATATATCATATGTCATATCATATGTCCGAGCCTCCCTTAAACACAGGAGGAGCTGCAAATGTTTTAGATGAAGGCCATGGCAGATTATAATATAGCACTCACAAAGACACTTGCTGAGCAACATACTCAGGTAGCAGAGAGACTGTCTCAAATCTCTGATAAACCAACCAATGCATTATATTAAACCAGGAGATTATATCCTTGTGAAGTCTCTTAATAAGGTTTCTTTATCTCCTAGGTGGACTGGAACGCTCACCTTGTGCTAGTCACCAATCAAACTGCTGTTATGGTTTCATGGAAGCTCAAGTTGCAAGGTTTCAAGCACTCCTCACAGTCCTCTCATGAGACACTGCATACTCGCTCTGCCACTGTGGTTATCCCCTTGGTCATTAGTTTGGAAGCATGGGAACAGTCATCTGAACTTCTTCAGTATAGAAACTGATGGTAAGATATATTTTAACATATGTACTGATATTGGAGATCCCTATATGAACTCTGCAGAGGAAATTGAAATGGACAAAAGTCTGTACATTTTTCAGGATGTATATGCACTAGCAACTGCTTTTGCGATAACAATGATTTGTGCAATAGTGTACAGTCACTGTGTTTTCATATATGGAACGCAATGTGACATTGAACCATGAGTAAATATGGATAATTGTAATAGTAAAACTAAGGTTACTGAGGGTTATTTTAATGAGGTTTGTTTGCCTAAAATAAAAGTATCAAAAAACAGCTGAGTAACCTACTGAAACATGATAAAACTCACAATGTTGATTCTTTGGTAGTCCATAAGTCTCTAGCTGAAAGGGTGTCAGAATTTGCAGGAAATATCTGTTGTTGAAACAAACTAAATTAGAAAAGTGGGTCAACGCCTTTTCAAATCTTAAGTGGCAGACAAATGATTATGATGATGTTCAAACTGCTCTCGCTGACAGGGTGACTGTTTATACATCCTATGGGTCCAAGCCTCCCTTAACGGGAGGAGTGGCACAGATTTTAGCTCAGGGTGACCATGGCAGAGATTATATTATAGCACTCACAAAAAAACTTGCTAAACTTCATAAACCGGTAGCAGAGAGAATGCCTCAAATGAACCAACGCATTATTTTGAACTGGGAAATGATGTCCTTGGGAAGTCTTTTAATAAGGCTTCTTAAAAAAACAATGCATAATATTGAACTGGGAAATTATGTCCTTGTGAAGTATTTTAGTACGGTTTCTTAATCTCCTAGTTGGACTGGACCTCACCTTGTGCTTCTCACCAATTGAACTGCTGTCAAGGTTGAAGTAAAGGTCAGAATGGTTTCAAGGAAGCTCATGTTGCAAGTTTTCGAGCACATCACCATGAAAAAGGACTCTTCACAGTCCTCTCATGAGACACTGCATACTCATTATGTCTGCCATTGTGGTTATCCCCTTGGTCATCAGTTTTGAAGAGTGGGAACAGTGGCTAATTCTCCTGTGTAGCCGACACCAACTTAACCGGCCTCCCCATCTCCTCAATCATCATAAGCAGGTAGCAGAAAGTCTGTCTCAAATGTCTGATAAACCAATGCATGATATTAAACTGGGAGATTATGTTTTTGTGAAGCCTCTTAATAAGGTTCTTAATGAGGTTTCTTTATCTCCTAGGTGGACTGGACTACTCACCTTGTCCTAGTCACCAATCAAACTGCTGTCAAGGTTGAAGGAAAGGCCAGAATGGTTTGCTGGAAGCTCAACCAATGCATAATATTGAACTGGGAGATTATGTTCCTGTGAAGTCTTTTAATAAAGTTTCTTAATCTCCTAGTTGGACTGGACCTCACCTTGTGCTTCATTCCAATTGAACTGCTTTTGAAAGAAAGGCCAGAATGGTTTGCTGGAAGCTCAAGTTTCAAGGTTTCAAGCTCCTCCACAGCCCTCTTGTGAGATTATGCATACTGGTTATCCCTTTGGTCATCAGTTTGAAAGCGTGGGAAATGCAGCAATTCAAGTAAATAAAAATACACTTCTTCATTAGATCAGATCTTTGTCATTCTTTACTGATTCAAATTCACCCATAACATGTGGCAAATGCAAAACAATATTGAATATTGGAAGTTACTGTTCGACACACAGCCACCACTTTGAGTGTTTTATTTCCTGGTGACTGGCCCATTATCCACCACACTCTCACTTGCATGTGTCAATACCCCATCTCCTTCACACTATAAGTTCTCCAGAGCAAGGTTGTCAATTCCTCTTGAGTGAGAATGTTTGTCCTATTGTATTATGTATTTTTCAGTACCCCTTGTAATTTTTAACCTTTGTATATAGCTGTGTTTTACCCCTATTTGTTTGAAACAATTACACACAATGAACTTTATTCAGTTCTATACATTGTCACACAATCTCTATAAATTGTTATCTCCAGAGTAGGTACTTCCAACTACTCTGTATCAGAGGGGTTTTGTTGTTATAAGTCATATATAATGCTTCTTTTAAGAATATATACTGTACATAATATATATGTTTGTCAATGTCAATAAAATAGATATTGAGAAACCCTGCATTATGTCAATGTAATGCAACTGCCCAAGTGAAAATTCTGTCCTGGAGGAGGAACACAACCCACAACCCTGAACTTGCAATGTGGAGAGAAATGCAAAATGACATTGATTTTCTGAGATGTCTTTTTCTCAATCTACTCTCCCCACCGTGGACCATTGTTTTTTTATCATCTTCCAGATTGCTTTGTCTGTTCCCCTATACCACACCTGGCTTCTTCCCTCATAATCACTGTTCATCTTCATCCACAAACCCCCATGTGTCTTTTCGTTGCTGTTTGTTCCTCTTTCCCCACATCCTGTGTGTTTCTTTCACCATAACCATGTGTCTTTTATTTCAGAACTCCAACTTGGGACTTGCTTCATAAATCTATGTTTCTTTCTCCCCATTCCTGGAGGAGTATGCCATCCAGATAGTATTTCCAGTTCACTAGGAATGGAGGACCCAGGCAGCAACATTTTTTTTTGAGTCCCCATGAGACGGCCCAAAACTTTATATTGTGTTCACAGGGTGGTGTGATCTCTTGGTTCCCTGACTGAAATCGAATCCAGTTCGTAGCAGTAAAAGCACCAAATGTTTGTAGTTTATAACATACTAGCGACTTGCCCGTCAAAAAATGACAGCAATAAAATTGTAAGTCAGGGAATGCTGTTTGGCACACAAAGTAAGTGTTTTGGTTGTGTGAATACCTTTGGCGCTCATTGCGAACCTCTGGGTTGGTGTATTTTTGGTTGTCAGAGCCCCTTTGGCGCTGATTGCAAGGTCCATGCTTAGAGCCTTTTGGCACTCATTGCGAGGCTCTCCCCTGGTGTAGTTTTGCTCCTCTGAGCACCCTTGGCGCTCCTTGTGAGGCGTACGGTGAACGGCTTTGGCGTTTATTGCGATACTGTCGTGTGGTGTTTTGTAATGTTTTTTTTATTATAATTAATTAATTACTGAACTGATAAATTAATATACTTTACCTATTTGTAATGAATATATGCAGCAACCAATATGCTGAAGAGCTAACAATCTGTTTTGATGTCCCTGCAGCATACAAATAGATTTTCAGTGTTGGTGATCTGAGGTGTGTCAGCAATGTGTGCAGTGTGTAGTGTAAATAGACTGCGTGCGCGAGGGGATAACCGTTTGTGTAGCTGTGTTGTTCCGCATTTTGTAAGTGGGTGTTGTAAAATGGCGATTGTGTATGTGGTACGCGGGTATGGATGATTTTGCGTCCCTTCTAATAGTGTATTTTGTAGCTTGTGTAAAAGTTTTAGGTGCCTGGCAGTGTTTTTGCAAGTTTAGGGGTCGTGTAGCCTCGTTTTCGTTTTTTTTTTCGGCAGCCTTTTTTTCTCTCGCTTAGGGGATTTTTGAGTGCCTAAACACTTGTAATTGGACATAAATTGAGGTGTAACCTCAATTCAAGACGTCCTGGGTGGCCCCCCTTGCTGTTTGTGATTATTTAATTTTTGTGTGTATTCTGTGTTTTTCATGTTTTTTGGCCGTTAAGTTTGTATTTTATGCGTGTTACGGGCCATATTTTTTTCATGCTTTTTTTTCAAAGTGCTACGGGTCTCGCACTGTGAATTGTGAGTTTGAGTTTTGTGTTGATGTGTAGTCGCGGGTCGTAGATATGATGGTAAAGTCGTGCGGGGTCGTAGGGATGAGTGCTTACGGCGCTCCCCGGATTTTGGCAAGCCCGCACTGCTGAGATAGATACGTAGATAGATATATGTGATATCTATCTACGTATCTTAAAATCACAGAAACTGCCACAAAGTTGTATACACCCCCCTTGACTTTTTACCTATTTTGTTACATTACAGCCTTAAGTTCAATGTTTTGTTAATCTGAATGTTATGTGATGGATCAGAACACAATAGTCTAAGTTGGTGAAGTGAAATGAGAAAAATATATACATAAATTATTTTTTAGAAATAGAAAACAGAAAATTGGCATATGCGTATGTATTCACCCCCTTTGTTATGAAGCACATAAAAAGTTCTGGTGCAACCAATTACCTTCAGAAGTCAAATAATTAGTGAAATGATGTCCACTTGTGTGCAATCTAAGTGTCACATGATCTGTCATTACATATACACACCATTTTTGAAAGGCCCCAGAGGCTGCTACACCTAAGCAAAAGGCACCACTAATGACGTGGCGCGCTGGCGCGCATGTGACGTCACCGTGTCAAGGAGCGGAGCGGAGGCCGAAGGAGAAGCAGGTAAGTGAGGGGGAGGTATTAAGGGGGGTTTAGGTTGAGGAGGGGGGTTTAGGTTGAGGAGAGGAGTTTAGGTTGAGGAGGGGGTTTCGAATGAGGAGGGGGGTTAGAATGGGGAGGTGGGTTTAGAATGAGGAGGGGGTTGAGGTTGAGGATAGGGGGGTTGAGGTTGAGGAGGGGGGTTGAGGAGGGGGTTGAGGATGGGGGGGTTGAGGAGGGAGGATGAGGATGGGGGGTTGAGGAGGGGAGTTAAGGGGGGTTGAGGAGGGGGTTTGAGGAGGGAGGTTGAGGAGGGGTTTGAGAAGGGAGGTTGAGGAGGGGGTTGAGGATAGCGGGGTTGAGGAGGGGATGGAGGATGGGGGGTTGAGGATGAGGAGGGGGGTTGAGGATGAGGAGGGGGGTTGAGGATGAGGAGGGAGGTTGAGGAGGGGGGTTGAGGATAGGGGGGTTGAGGAAGGAGTATGAGGATTGGGGGTTTGAGAATAGGCGGTTGGTGAAGGAGGATGAGGATTGGGAGGTTGATGAGGGGTGTTGAGGGGATTTGAGGATGGGGGGTTGAGGAGGGGGTTTGAGGAGGGAGGTTGAGGATGGGGGGTGAGGAGAGAGGTTGAGGAGGGGGTTGAGGATGAGGAGAGGGGGGTTGAGGATGAGGATGGGGGTTGAGGATGAGGAGGGAGGTTGAGGAGGGGGCTTGAGGTTGAGGAGGGGGGTTGAGGTTGAGGAGGGGGGTTGAGGAAGGAGGATGAGGATGGGGGGTTGAGGATGGGGGTTTGAGGAGGGGGTTGAGGAGGGAGGTTGAGGAGGGGTTGAGGATGAGGAGGGAGGTTGAGGATTTTGCTTCAAAGTTCTTTATTTGATTTTAGTTTTTTCCCCCTGAAATTCCCTTCTTAAAATGAGGTGCGTGTTATACGCCAGTGCTTGTTATATGCCGATAAATACAGTAAGTAAAATTGCCCCCAAGCTGAATCAATGCATATTTCGTCGCAGTAAAAACATATTGTATCAATCAACTTTAGAAATATGTTAAAACATTCTTAGTAGCATTTAGAAAGCTATGTTGTATGGTAGGTCACCCTATCTATGACACTATAGTAAGCATGAAAGTTATGATAATCTGAACTAAGTATTTGGCTTTTGATCCAGCAGACGCTGATTGCATAGCATATACATATACATTTTCAATTTCCGCGGTTCAGGGACTTTTCCGAGGTCGGAGTTTTTTGCCCCCGAGATTCCGAGGTTGGATTTTTACAGCTTGCAGCCTAAGTAAGTCCCGCGTTCCTCAACTGCTTGTAGCCTAGGTCCTGCGTGCCTCAACTGCTCGCCTCGCAAGAGGGCCTTCGGCGCTCATTTCAGCCTTTCAAGTCCTGCATGCTTCAATGCCTCAACTGCTCGCAAGCGTGACGACAAATCGCAGTTTGACAGTTATAATATGTGATCCCATAATGGCAGATGCTGTCTCCTCTCTTTGAGTGACAGTTTAAATTCAAACTAAAAGTTTATGAAAACTCGTTCACCTTTATGGGTACCATTCAGAATTTCAGCATGTATGAAATGCTCTCTTAAATCCTGAACAATTAATCTGGTCCCATTAAAAAGTCCTTTTTTGGGGTTTGCATTTCGCAGTAACATGACAATTGCCCCTTTTTCAGCTGCAAATTATGTGATGGCATTCCAGATGGAGTTAATGAATTTATAAATTTAGTTGCAAAGTTTGTCTCATTCATTTTGTCATCAGCCAGAACAGAATCTGCACTGTAATAATTTTTTTTGTTCCATCTATTAATTCTAATCTTTCATTATTCTGAAGCAATGCCTCTTTATTTTTGAATGTTAATATTACTTTGTTTGCAAGCTCTGAGTAATCATTGTTAAATATCCTATTTTGGAATATAGCTGATATTATTGAATCTTTGCAAATCATTTCAGATGGAATTTCCACAGTATCCTCAGGTAAATTACTTATTACCTCTGTTTTGCCTTCAACAACTTCATTAGCCAATCACTGAATTAATTTTGGCCTTCTGATCTCATATTTTTTTCTATTTTAAGATGTGTAAATATTTTCCATAGTGGACTTGCTTTTATACACGTTTCCACAATGTCAGTCTGATTTCTATGGACAACAATAGGTGATGTTTGCCTAAAGTCTCCACCTAACAACATCACCTTTCCCCCAAAAGGCAAATCCTTAGCCATGATTTCATGCAACAAATGGTCAATATATTGCAGAGCATGGCATGACATAAGTGTTGCCTCATCTATTATAATTAATTTTCATTTTTTGAGATTTGTAGTTTGTAATTATGTCATTCTAATATCTGACACTGATGTTTCCAAAATGGGAACTGGCAGTTTAAATCCACTATGTACAGTTCTACCACCTTCTAACAAAAGTGCAGAAATTCCAGTTTTTGCAAATTGAAGTAGTATTTCACCTTGACCTCGAATTGAACTCATCAATACATTATATACAGTAGATAAGTTTTGCCTGATCCACCGAGATCACCTAGATAGAAATAACGCTCCTTGAGCATTTCATCATCTAGTGCTTGTTGTGTGGCTTTAAATGATTCCAATTGCAATGTATTTAAAGTGGCTATTTTTTCTTCTGCTTTTTGTTTTTCCACAGCAGCGTCATACTCTTCAAAGTATATTTCATCTATAATTCCTGGATCTGGCAGATTAAAAGTTGCACAACTTAATCCATGACAATGAAAATGCTCTTGAATTTCCATTAATGCCTTTAATTCTGGAATGGACTCAGTGTAACATTTCAAAAAGTCTTCACACATATTTAATTTAAATGTGTCCCACAAAAAGAATGCATTAGGTACATTACAAAATATGCAAATTAATGCAAACTGTTCTCTCATCTGCCGTGGCATTTGACATAGTGCTGCTTCTTCTAGACATCTATCCCATTCTGCATCATCAGCCAAGATTTCAATGTCTCTTGGACTTACAGTATAAATTCTTGGAAATTTTTTATTACCACTACTTTTTTTTTTGCCATAGCCCATTAACGAAAACATAGTGATATGAAATATCAAAGTATAAGAATTTCCTTGCCTCACTGTCATTATAATTTAATGTAAACCAAGCAATAAGTGTTGTTTCTCAATGTTCATTTTGTTCAAGAGCATTTCTTTCATTGCCCGCATTAAAATAAACTAATTGTCTTTGTGGCAAATGCACTGCTAATCGATATACTGAATGTGACCGGCCATGCATTTCAAATTTCAGTAGACGCCACATTGCTTCTGGCGCTCTTACATAGTGAGCATCTACATGACATGCAAGTTAATCATGTCCTATCTCATTGTCTTCTTTGTTTTGTCCACTTTTCACCACCACAGTTGATGCATCATATTCTTTGTAAATATATTTGTACACATATTTAATTGATTTTATAGAAGTGCAAGCTTCAACATTTATGTGTGCATTGTACTCCATCAGCAAATGTGTATTATACGGGATAACATATCTGTTATCTACATGTTTGCCACAAATTATTGCATTTTGACCTTCTCTTCTATAATACAAAGGATAGCCATCACAATTTGCAAATGTTTTCACTCGTAATTCTTTTGGGAAATCTTTTGTGCATTTATTATTTGCCATACATGGTGACTGTGGATTTATATCTCTACATGGTCCATGAACCATGCGATGTATTACAATTTCATATAGTCTTGTATGTTTTTGTGGATCTGGTAGTTCAGCAATAATAACTGAATCCACTCAATCTGCAGTATTCAATTTATCTTTTTCTTGATGGATTAAAAGAATATGTGCACGTGGAAGGCCTCTTTATTGAAATTCTATAGTACTTGCGAATTGCCCGTCAAAAAATGACGGCAATGAAATTGTAAGGTAGCTAATGCTGTTTGGTGTATAATAATGAAATATGTAATACATTACTAAATGAATATACTGTACCTATTTTGAAGCATTGTGATGAAGAGCTGGCAATCTGTGTTGATGTTGCTGCAGCATTAGTGGTGTGGAGCTGCTGTGTAAGCATGCTGAATGTGTGCACTGTGTGGTATGAATATCCGTAGGTGGTTTGTGGCGTTTTGCGAGTTTCTTGTGGTGTTTTGCGAGTTTCTTGTAGTGTTTTGCAAGTTTAGAGTGCTGTAGCCTAGTTTTCGTTTTGTTCGACGGCCATTTTTTCTGTCGCTTAGATTTTTTTTTAGTCTCTAAACTCTTTTATTTCGAGTAAAATCGAGGTCTAAGTTGCATTTTTGAGGTCCTGGGTGCTCCCTCTTGGTGTAGGTAAGGTTTTTATGTATGTACTGTGTGTATGTATTGTGTTTTACATTTTGTAATGTTCGCGAGTTGCGTACGAGTGTTGCGAGGCCGTAATGTGTGTGAACGTGTGTCGTATGTTGTTTGCGAGTGTCGTAATGTGTGTGTCGTGCTGTTTGGGTTGCGACGTGAAGTTTGCGAGGGTCGCAGTTGCTGGCATGGAGCGCCTTCGGCGCTCTATGCCAGCAACTGCAGCCCTAGCTTTGCGAGGTCCTCAGGTGCTGGCATCGAGCGCCTACGGCGCTCCATGCCAGCTACTGAGACCCTCGGCCAGTGCCCTCGCTTTGCGAGGTCCTCAGGTGCTGGCATGGAGCGCCTACGGCGCTCCATGCCAGCAACTGAGACCCTCGGCCAGTGCCCTCGCTTCGCGAGGGCTGCAGCTCGCTACTCGAGCCCGCAGCGTTAGCAACAACTCGTACGCTCACAACTATATATGTGATAAACATAAGCCACATACTTCCCAAATACATTAACAATCTCTGGCTATTGTGGATTACATGTAAATGTAATAAATACATCTGGTTTACCAAATTTAGTTACATAGCATCATTGTATCTTTCTCCAGGGGCGGAGTTCCTGCGGGTGCAGCCGGTGCAATGCATCAAGGCCCTGCATGGTGGTGGTGGTGGTGGGGGGGGGGGGGGGGGGGGGCTAATGCTGTCTTTTTTTTATAGCATTGGGATTTTATTTTCTCTTTCTGAAGTCTTGGGGTCCGCCCTGGGTCTGTCCACCATGAACCACCCCGTAACTGCCACCCAATGTCCCCCTGCAACTGCCCGTGAGGCCCCCTCAACAGAAATCCCCCCTTTCATCTATTAGTAAATGGATTAGACTTGCGCATGCAATCTCGGAAATGTGATGCTGCACCACATAGGTGCTAATGTTGAGGCGCTGCAACCCGCAGGGGTTGACTTGAAATGTGATGACAGGAAGGGGAGCTGCCAAGGAAGAAAGGTGAGGAGATGCTGAGAGAGGTGTATGGGTGCTGAGGTAAGTGTATGGTGCTGAAATAGAAAGGAAGGCGGATGGATGCAGAGTAGAGCATGCAAAGGAAGGAGGGGGTGGGTGCTAAGGATGGGCATGAGCGGAGAGAGCAAAAGAAGCAGACAGAAATGTGATAGAAAATAGAGTGGGAGGGTGATAGGTAATTTAGAGTAGAGAGAGATGGGTACTGAGGAGAGAGATGAGTACTGAAGGGAAAGAGGTGTGTGCTGAGGGGAGAGAGATGGGTGCTGAGGAGAGAGAGATGGGTACTGAGGGGAGAGAGATGGGTACTGAGGGGAGAGAGATGGGTACTGAGGGGAGAGAGATGGGTACTGAGGGGAGAGAGATAGGTACTGAGGGGAGAGAGATAGGTACTGAGAGGAGAGAGATGGGTGCTGAGGAGAGAGAGATGGGTACCAAGGGGAGAGAGATGGATGCTGAGGGGAGAGAAATGGGTACTGAGGAGAGAGAGATGGGTACTGAGTGAAAAGAGGTGTGTGCTGAGGGGAAAGAGGTGTGTGTTGTGGGGAGAGAGATGGGTACTGAGGGGAAAAAGGTGTGTGCTGAGGGGAGAGAGATGGGTAATGAGGGGAAAGAGTTGTGTGCTGAGGGGAGGGAGATGGGTACTGAGGGGTACAATGTGTGTGCTGAGGGAAGAGAGATGGGTACTGAGGGGAAAGAGGTGGGTACTGAGGGGAGAGAGATGGGTACTGAGGGGAGAGAGATGGGTGCTCAGGGGAGAGAAATGGGTACTGAGGAGAGAGAGAGAAGGGTATTGAGGAGAAAGAGATGGGCACTGAGGGGAGAGAGATGGTTACTGAGGGGAAAAAGGTGCGTGCTGAGTGGAGAGAGATGGGTACTGAGGGGAGAGAGATGGGTACTGAGGGCAGAGAGATGGGTACTGAGGGGAAAGAGGTATCTGCTGAGGGGAGAAAGATGGGTACTGAGGGGTACAATGTGTGTGCTGAGGGAAGAGAGATGGGTACTGAGGGGAAAGAGGTGGGTACTGAGGGGAGAGAGATGGGTACTGAGGGGAGAGAGATGGGTGCTCAGGGGAGAGAAATGGGTACTGAGGGGAGAGAGATGGGTGCTGAGGGGAAAGAGGTGTGTGCTGAGGGGAAAGATGTGTGTGCTGAGGAGAGAGAGATGGGTACTGAGGGGAAAAATGTGTGTGCTGAGGGGAGAAAGATGGGTACTAAGGGGAGAGAGATGGGTACTGAGCAGAGAGAGATGGGTACTGAGGAGAGAGATGGGTACTAAGGGCTACAATGTGTGTGCTGAGGGGAGAGAGATGGGTACTGAGGGGAAAGAGGTGGGTACGGAGAGGAAAGAGATGGGTACTGAGGGAAGAAAGATGGGTGCTGAGGGGAAAGAGGTGTGTGCTGAGGGGAAAGATGTGTGTGCTGAGGAGAGAGAAATGGGTACTGAGGGGAAAAATGTGTGTGCTGAGGGGAGAAAGATGGGTACTGAGGGGAGAGAGATGGGTACTGAGAAGAGAGAGATGGGTACTGAGGAGAGAGATGGGTACTAAGGGCTACAATGTGTGTGCTGAGTGGAGAGATGGGTACTGAGGGGAAAGAGGTGGGTACTGAGAGGAAAGAGATGGGTACTGAGGGAAGAAAGATGGGTGCTGAGGGGAGAGAGATGGATACTGAGGAGAGAGAGAGAAGGGTATTGAGGAGAAAGAGATGGGCACTGAGGGGAGAGAGATGGTTACTGAGGGGAAAAAGGTGTGTGCTGAGTGGAGAGAGATGGGTACTGAGGGGAGAGAGATGGGTACTGAGGGCAGAGAGATGGGTACTGAGGGGAAAGAGGTATGTGCTGAGGGGAGAAAGATGGGTACTGAGGGGTACAATGTGTGTGCTGAGGGAAGAGAGATGGGTACTGAGGGGAAAGAGGTGGGTACTGAGGGGAGAGAGATGGGTACTGAGGGGAGAGAGATGGGTGCTCAGGGGAGAGAAATGGGTACTGAGGGGAGAGAGATGGGTGCTGAGGGGAAAGAGGTGTGTGCTGAGGGGAAAGAGGTGTGTGCTGAGGGGAAAGATGTGTGTGCTGAGGAGAGAGAGATGGGTACTGAGGGGAAAATGTGTGTGCTGAGGGGAGAAAGATGGGTACTGAGGGGAGAGAGATGGGTACTGAGAAGAGAGAGATGGGTACTGAGGAGAGAGATGGGTACTAAGGGCTACAATGTGTGTGCTGAGTGGAGAGAGATGGGTACTGAGGGGAAAGAGGTGGGTACTGAGAGGAAAGAGATGGGTACTGAGGGAAGAAAGATGGGTGCTGAGGGGAGAGAGATGGATACTGAGGAGAGAGAGAGAAGGGTATTGAGGAGAAAGAGATGGGCACTGAGGGGAGAGAGATGGTTACTGAGGGGAAAAAGGTGTGTGCTGAGTGGAGAGAGATGGGTACTGAGGGGAGAGAGATGGGTACTGAGGGCAGAGAGATGGGTACTGAGGGGAAAGAGGTATGTGCTGAGGGGAGAAAGATGGGTACTGAGGGGTACAATGTGTGTGCTGAGGGAAGAGAGATGGGTACTGAGGGGAAAGAGGTGGGTACTGAGGGGAGAGAGATGGGTACTGAGGGGAGAGAGATGGGTGCTCAGGGGAGAGAAATGGGTACTGAGGGGATGCAGATGGGTGCTGAGGGGAAAGAGGTGTGTGCTGAGGGGAAAGATGTGTGTGCTGAGGAGAGAGAGATGGGTACTGAGGGGGAAAATGTGTGTGCTGAGGGGAGAAAGATGGGTACTGAGGGGAGAGAGATGGGTACTGAGAAGAGAGAGATGGGTACTGAGGAGAGAGATGGGTACTAAGGGCTACAATGTGTGTGCTGAGGGGAGAAAGATGGGTGCTGAGGGGAGAGAGATGGATACTGAGGAGAGAGAGAGAAGGGTATTGAGGAGAAAGAGATGGGCACTGAGGGGAGAGAGATGGTTACTGAGGGGAAAAAGGTGTGTGCTGAGTGGAGAGAGATGGGTACTGAGGGGAGAGAGATGGGTACTGAGGAGAGAGATGGGTACTGAGGGGAAAGAGGTGTGTGCTGAGTGGAGAGAGATGGGTACTGAGGGGAGAGAGATGGGTACTGAGGGCAGAGAGATGGGTACTGAGGGGAAAGAGGTATGTGCTGAGGGGAGAAAGATGGGTACTGAGGGGTACAATGTGTGTGCTGAGGGAAGAGAGATGGGTACTGAGGGGAAAGAGGTGGGTACTGAGGGGAGAGAGATGGGTACTGAGGGGAGAGAGATGGGTGCTCAGGGGAGAGAAATGGGTACTGAGGGGATGCAGATGGGTGCTGAGGGGAAAGAGGTGTGTGCTGAGGGGAAAGATGTGTGTGCTGAGGAGAGAGAGATGGGTACTGAGGGGGAAAATGTGTGTGCTGAGGGGAGAAAGATGGGTACTGAGGGGAGAGAGATGGGTACTGAGAAGAGAGAGATGGGTACTGAGGAGAGAGATGGGTACTAAGGGCTACAATGTGTGTGCTGAGGGGAGAGAGATGGGTACTGAGGGGAAAGAGGTGGGTACTGAGAGGAAAGAGATGGGTACTGAGGGAAGAAAGATGGGTGCTGAGGGGAGAGAGATGGGTACTGAGGAGAGAGAGAGAATGGTATTGAGGAGAAAGAGATGGGCACTGAGGGGAGAGAGATGGTTACTGAGGGGAAAAAGGTGTGTGCTGAGTGGAGAGAGATGGGTACTGAGGGGAGAGAGATGGGTACTGAGGGCAGAGAGATGGGTACTGAGGGGAAAGAGGTATGTGCTGAGGGGAGAAAGATGGGTACTGAGGGGAGAGAGATGGGTACTGAGGAGAGAGGGATGGGTACTTAGGAGAGAGATGGGTACTAAGGGGTACGATGTGTGTGCTGAGGGGAGAGAGATGGGTACTGAGGGGAAAGAGGTGGGTACTGAGGGAAAATAGATGGGTACTGAGGGAAGAAAGATGGGTGCTGAGGGGAGAGAGATGAATACTTAGGAGAGAGAGAGAAGGGTATTGAGGAGAAAGAGATGGTCACTGAGGGGAGAGAGATGGTTACTGAGGGGAAAAAGGTGTGTGCTGAGTGGAGAGAGATGGGTACTGAGGGGAGAGAGATGGGTACTGAGGGCAAAGAGATGGGTACTGAGGGGAGAGAGATGGGTGCTGAGGGGAAAGAGATGGGTGCTGAGGAGAGAGAGATGGGTACTGAGGGTAGAGAGATGGGTACTGGGGGGAGAGAGATGGGTACTGAGGGGAAATGTGTGTGCTGAGGGGAGAGAGATGGGTGCTGAGGAGAGAGAGATGGGTACAGAGGGGAGAGAGATGGGTACTGAGTGGAAAGAGGTGTGTGCTCAGGGGAAAAAGGGTGTGTGCTGAGGGGAGAGAGATGGGTACTGAGGGGAAAGAGGTGTGTGTTGAGGGGAAAGAAGTGTGTGCTGAGGGGAGGGAGATGGGTACTGAGGGGAAAGAAGTGTGTGCTGAGGGGAGGGAGATGGGTACTGAGGGGAAAGAAGTGTGTGCTGAGGGGAGGGAGATGGGTGCTGAAGGGAAAGTGGTGTGTGCAGTTTTGCAGCTGGGAACTCACTAGATTATGGATGGATTATGTGTTATTGTTTGTGAAGTAGTCCTCTTATTGTATGCTAAAAAGGTAACTTGACAATACCCTATGATGGAAATCTATATTTTTAAAGTTTTTAGATAGAGCTGAAAACAAAAATCAGGCTGTATAATAAATCATGATGCTTAACTTGTTCCTATTATTGTTTAACAATTTGGACAAGGTCTGAAACATTCTGGTGTTTAACTTAAAGGGATATCTAAATTTCCTGGATTATGAATGCATCTGATGGATGCATTAAAAAAAACCAAAATAAACATTTAAACACTTACCTTGAAGTTAGCAAAATCTATTGTAATTTCTGACAGTTTAAAATGAAGGTTAACACCACCTAAAAATTTGTTTTGGCCAATCCGGTTAGACAAAGATTTGAGACATAGCACTATGTTAGTTGCTATTGCAACAGCCACAGCATAGACAGGAGGTAGGATGAGTCAAGCATCAGCAGTGACAACACTGCTCTCTTATTGGCTGTGGTGCAAATCAGCATGGTGTATGTAGGAAAGGAGACCGGGAAATGTAGTGTATCACTGACATGTGACAGGAAGCTGCAAGGAGGAAGTTGCAGGCAGATTGGCTGAGTTACAGTAGATCTAAATAATATACTCTCCTGACAACCTTTTGCGGCAATCACAGCTCCAAGTCGCTTTGGATAAGTCTCTATGAGCTTGCCACATTTTACCACAGGGATTTTTGCCCATTCCTCCTTGCAAAACTGCTCCAGCTCCTTCAAGTTGGATGGTTTGTGCTTGTGAACAGTAAATCTGTAAGTCTGACCACAGATTTTCTATTGGATTGTGGTCTTGTCTTTGACTAGGCCATTACAACACATTTACATGTTTCCTCTTAAATCACTCAAGTGTTTCTTTAGTGTTTGGGGGTTGCCTCTCTGATTAATGCCCTCCTTGCCCGGTCCGGGAGTTTTGGTAAGCGGCCGTCTCTTGGCAGGTTTGCTGTTGTGCCATGTTCTCTCCATTTGGTTATGATAGATTTGATGGTGCTCCTGGGGACCATCAAAGATTTGGATATTTTTTTATAACCTAACCCTGTACTTCTCAACAACATTGTATATATACTTTACAACCTCACACACCACAGGTGGAGAGGCAGGGCAAGTGAGCTGCCATTTTTTTCCCACTTCAGTGATTTTCAATTGTTAAAAAAGACAAAATATGCCTCAAATTAACTTGCAACCTCACTCACAGGCTCCCTGGCTCTCCCCCTGTGCTGTGTGTGAGTGTGTAAATTTATTTGAGGCATATTTCTGTGTTTTTGCCATCTTTTCCAGTTCAGTGGTTCGGCTGTTAAAGTCGAATTTTTGCGAGCCCTGCAGTTCATCATACGGGCTATAATTTTGCGTCCGTTGCAAAGTCCAGGGGCCTTGCAATGAGGCCTCATTGCAGATAAGTCCCGGGTGTCTCCGGATGAGCTCCAGCTAAGTCCTGCGTGTCCAACCGCTGCAATCAGCGTGTTCATCACTCATTGCAGCCTAAGTCCCACATGCCTCAACTGCTCGCCTTGCTTCGCGAGGTTCATAAGGCTCGCAAAGCGTGATGACAACTCGAAGTACGATAGTACGGGGCTCATCGCGAGGTCTTTGGCGCTCATTACAAACCTCTTCTCACCTCTCTGACCCCTGATGTCTGTTTCCCCCTCTCTCACTCCCTCTCCTCTCCCTGTTCTGTGTTTTTTTCCCTCTTATTTCCCTCCCCTATGTCTCTTTCTACCCTCTCCTTCTCTCCATCCTCTGTCTTTGTCATGTCTGTCTTTGTTCAAGTCTTGTGTGCCTCACAATGAGCGCCGTTGCTTGTTTTTTCAAAGTCTTGCAGGACTCATGTTGATAGGCTAAGTGTTACAGGCTTTGGCCTCGTTTTGAGCCTTTTTGAAAACATTTAAGTTTTTACAGCCTCCATTTTTCCCCTCGCTTTTTCCTCCGAAAAACACCAATGAAGCCTCAAATTAGTTTGCAACCTCACTCACAGGCTCCCTGCTTCTCCCCCTGTGCTGTGTGTGATGTTGTAAGTAATTTTTTTTTATTAACTGGCATTTTTGGTGGTCTTCTGACGGATTCCAAGTTATGGGCTTGAAAAAATATCTGGCGTTAAATTCGTAATTTTTTTCAAAGTCTTGCCTTCTTCTCCATCAGCGACAAAGTCCTACGGCCTTTGGCGCTGATCACGCGCAATGTCATGAGTGCCTTCAATCCATCGGTGAAGCTTCCTCGGCAAATAACAACTATGACAGGACAGATGACCCTTGGAGGGACCCTGAAAAGCCACAATTGCCAGGCCTGTAATGAGTGCCTTCCAGGCTCATTGCAGCAAAGTTGCAGGTGCCTCACGATGAGTGCCTATGGTGCTCATCGCAAGCCCGGCAATGAGAGCCTACAGCCTATGGCGCTTATTGCAGCAAAGTCGTGCAAGCCGTGCGATGCGCGCCTACTTTGCTCCTCGCGAGGCCTGCAATGAGCGACCTTCCGCGCTCTTTGCAACAAAGTTGCGGGGGCCTCGCGATGAGCATCTACGCTCATTGCAGCAAACTCCCGCAGGCCTTGCGAGCCCTGCAATGAGCACTTATGGCGCTATTTACAGCCAAGTCGTGCAAGCCTTTGGTGCTTATTGCGCATGTGCAAGCCTATATCTTTTAACAAAGTGTTACCAAACTTGCAATACGACAACTATATATGTGATATGCAGCTGCTGTTCAGTTTGTACATTGCCAGCTTTTGCAAAAGACTTGGAGTGCAAGGGTATGAGAGTGGAAAGTATGCAGGGCTGTCATGTGCATTCAGTGCACACTGCAGTATTTTAGGAACAATAGTGAGGAACTCTGGCTGCTCTCCAAGGTCCCATTCAGAGCTGCAGCCTTTACACTTGTGACCTTGTTCACCAATGCAGTCACCTCTATCATACATACTTTTTTTAAGTCTGTATAATGAGTTCAAACCGTCAATTATTAAAGGACCACTGTACAATGAAAAGATATATATTTGAAAACTTTGAGTCTGACTAAGATTAAATTAAACAGAAAAAAACATATAGGTAGTTTTTAATAAAAAAAAACTTTGATGACACTGTTGCAGGCTGGATGAGTCTGTGATACATTGGATGTTCTGTATGAGAGAGATTTTAATTTCTGGAGAGTTGTAGCTGCATTTCCTGAAGCAAAGGGTATGCTTCTGGGCCATTGATGGGAGAGGAGCATGGTGTCAATTACATTCTTATCCAACAATAAACAACCTACTACATATCCTAGATATTTTGCCTTTATTTTACCTAGGTTGCACTTGGCCGGATTGACCGTCAGCCCAGCCTAGCCTCCGTTGGGGCACAGAAGTTTGTCCATGAGACGCTGGAAGGTGGCCAAATGGCATCACGTTGTAATGAAAGAGACCCTCAGGGGTACAAAATGCCGTCTTCTCTTTGGTGGATTTGGCCAGGGGGAAATGCCAATAGCTTTTTGTGAGGTCTAACGTGGACAAAAAAACAGCTTTCCCTAAGTTGTTAACCAATTTGTAAATCCGGAGAAGTGGGTATGCATCCCATTGGGATATGGCATTTAACCTCCTGAAATCACTGCAGAACCTAGTACTTCTATCTGGCTTGGGTATGAGGACAATGGAACTGCACCAATCGCTGGATGGTTCCTCGATAATCCCCGCTTTTAGCAACTTCTGTACTTCCTCCCTTATCTCTTCATATTTTCTGAAACTGGGGAATTCTATCCAAAATGCTGTGAGTTAATCACTCATATATAAGCAAATCATTTAACTTTCCAATTACATCCTGAAAATGTAGTGTCGAAGTGTTCCAGCTACTAGCTATGTGAGGTTTGGCTGCAATAGCCATAAGCTGAAACAGCTTGTTTTGAGAGGAAGTTAGGTTATTAATATGTATCCCCAATATTCAGGAATCCATCGTACTTGAAATTACAGTCTTAAAGAGTTTGGCAGCAAGCTGGGTTATTTTTTCCCATATGCCTTGGACTATTGGGCATAGCCACCAAGTGTGGATATGATCCCCTATTACTTGACAACCTCTAAAACATTTTTTTACTCTCCCAGGGGTTAATCGTTTGCATTTTATCTGGGGTACAGTAGATTCTTTGAAGAACTGTAATGGATGTTTCCAGGAGGCTAGAGTGAAGTGATCCTTTACTTAAATTCAAACAAGCTTACGACCATTTGGCCCAATCTCACTCTATTGTTACTAGTGAAAGTGTGGTATAGTGACCCCAGTAGGCCTTTTGTGAGTGGAAGATTTTTGCAGCTAGTAGATATATAAGAAGCTCTGGGGAGTCATAATGCTCTGGATGCTTTGCTAAACCAGTTTCTGATTTTCAAATAATTATAAAGCTCCGTGCAGGTTCTAAAGAGATACAGAATCTTAGGCAAAATATTCATCTTAGATGCCATGGGCTTTATAGAGATCGGAGATTTTCGGTGTAATATGAACTCCAGAATATTTTATATGATGTTTGGGCCAAATAAATTTGTAAATAGCCTTTAGATTTTCCACCTATATACCCTGAATATCAGGGTTAGATCTAATTGCTTGAGCTAGTGGTTCCATGGCAAGTGCAAACAACAAAGGTGAGAGAATGCAGCCCTGCCCAGTACCCTTCTGTATAAATATCTTGGCTTTATGTTCACCTGGTAATCTTAGGTTAGCTCCTAAGTAGGTTAAGAAATCTTCATTTGAAGCCAAATTTATTCAATTCTTTATAGAGGTAAGGTAACTCAACAGAATCAAGAGCTTTTTCAATGTCTAAAGCTAATAGACACATTAGGAATCCTGACGTTTGTGCTAAGAACTGGGCATATAAAATACTCCTGACATTATCCCCCGCCTGCCTGAATGGTATAAAACCTGTCTGGTCCTTATGGATAAGGTCTGGGATCTTAGCTAAATACTTGATGTCCCCATTCATTAATGAGAATGGGTGGTCATTTTTAACCTCAAGATTATCCCTACTCACCTTTGGGAAGACCACTAAATCTGCTTGATTGAGTCCAGGGGGCATTCGTTTCCCATTCAATAGTAGAGTGAGATATGGTGTGAGTATGGGCTCACAATTTTTATAATATAAATTTGTAAAGCCATCTGGCCCTGGAGATTTATTTCATTTGAGACTCTGTATAGTAGCCTACACCTCCTCCTGGGTAACATCCAAGTTTAAACTGACCAGATGTTGTTCCGTTACCGATGGGGGGTCATATGCATCCAAGAAGGAGTCCAAATCTGCTTCCCTGCATTTAGATTGAGAAGAATAAATTTGGCGATACATTTTTTTAAATGCCTTTTGGATATCATTTTGGCTAAATGAGGTCAAACCATTAGGCATCCTAATCTGGGTAACTCTGGATTGGGAGAATTTAGAGTTTAATCTCTTCGCTAATAAAGTGTCAGGTTTATTGGCCTTCTAGTACTATAGATGTTTAGTCCTGATCATTGCTTTTTCATTATGATGTGAAAGAATAACATCTAACTCAACTCTTGCATTGTCAATTTGCTTACATAGTTTTCTAGAAGGATTTTGTTGGCTTATCCTTTCTAACTGCCCAAGGGTTGTAGTAAATCCTCTTTCTGTCTAAGGATTTTTTTTATAGCTGGAGGCCAATTTAGTACAGGTTCCCCTAACATAGGCCTTATGGGTTATCCATAGCCAGCCCACCCCTGTCTCAGGATTTGAGTTGGTCTCAAAAAATAAGTTTATATCTTTGGTAATCTATTCTACACTGTTGAGATTGAATAGTAAAAACTTAATTTTCCAAGTGTAAGTGGGGTTTAAATTTGGTCCCATATCAAGTTCCACAAGCACCGTAGCATGGATAAATGTTGGATGCATTCTTCCCACTGTTTTTTTTCTTTTTGGACACCACATATGCTCAAGCTCCCTTTTTCTTTACATCCTCCCCAGCATTCGCTAGAGTTTTGGAGGGGAGCTATTCTTGCCAGTTTTTCAGGGGGTATGTGCCATCTTTGTATCAGTTTGAAATATGTTTCTCTTCAAAAAGCTTTGAACCAAACCTTAGTTTCCAATTCTAGACCAAGTACTTTTTCCCATTTTATGATCTTATTTGTCTTATTAGGTTTATAATTTTATTTATTTTTTAATATCTTTTTTATTGCAGAAACTAGAAAATATAACATTGTATTTACAATAAGAACACCAGGTAATTTACAATGTCATCTTCAATAAAACTTATGGACTATGCCATTTCTGTTTTTTTTTATTTTTTATTATAATTATATCCAAAACCGTAGAGGAAAAAGAGTTAAAAATAAAAATGGTGTATTAAAAGAGAAATTAAAAACAAATAAACAAGCAATATAGCTTGGTAAGAAATAAACTAACCACTTACTGCAACACAAAAGACCAGCATGTGGATAGTTACAGAAGTAGAATAAGCTTAACTGTGTAAGTACCTTATATCTAGTCCCCCGGCCTGCCGTCTAATCCAGAACTGGACCTCTTCCGACTCAAGTCCCTCAATCTTTGTCAAAGCAATGTTATATAAGAGTCAAGTTAAAGAGGCACTGAATGGGGATTTCAGCCAAGGATCCCAGATTTCATGGAATTAGTGTTTTTTATCCAAAATGCTATGGGTTAATCGTTCATATATGAGCAAATAATTTATCTTTTTGATTACTTCCTGAAATTTCAGCATCTTCGTTTTTCAGCTACTTGCTATGTGAGACTTGTCCGTGATAGTAGTAAGCTGAAGCAATTTATTTTGAGAGGAAGACAGATTATCAGTATGTATCCCCAATAGACAGGGTTCTATCTTTGTTAGAATTACGGTCTTAAAAAGTTTGACAGCAAGCTGGGTCAGTTTTCCCCCAAAAAATTGGGCCTTTGGGCATAACCCCCAAATGTGCATATGGTCTCCTAATGCTTGACAGCCTCTAAAGCATGTATTACTCAACTGAGGGTTAATCTTTTGCATATGATGTGCGGTACAATTGGTCCTTTGAAGGTCCTTGATGGATGTTTCCAGAAGACTAGAGTTAAGTGATCCATTGAACAAGCTTCCATCCATTTAGCCCAATCCCACTCCACTCCAAAGTCTCCCTCCCATCTCAGCATAAATTTGGGTTTTCCTCCAGAATTGCTAATAACAAATGTATCGTATAGTGACCCCAGTATGCTTTTTGTAAGTGGAAGGATTTTGCAAATAGTAGATATCCAAGAAGCATTGGGAAGCCCTAGTGTTCTAAATGTTTTGTTAACCCAATTTCTGATTTTCAGATAGTTATAAAGCTCTGTATAGGGTATATTGTGGGTCTTAGTGAGTTGTTTGTAAGTCAGAAACCTGTTGCTGTCAAACCAAGTGCCTATTCTATCTAGTTTTCTGGAGGACCACCAGTACTTAGAGGTTGTACTAGCATCTGCCATAATATGGGAAAAAGAGAAAACCAACAGTAAAGGGGAGATATTGGGACAAAGTTAACACCTAGTGTTAGCCCAGTTCCAGGAGGATATGGTTAAGTTTATCATTGGATTTTAATGGGTTGTAAAGGGTACTAGTGCCTTTGGAATCCAGATTAGCTTGTCCCAAGTATGCAGACTCATCTGTTGATTTCCCATAAAGACCCAAGCTGGCCGGTGCTTAGTTGAGTGTGATTGAGGGAGGTGAGCCAGTTGGGCTGCTTTATGGTCAAATCTCAAATGAGAACATGAGAGTCCTCCATTTTGTTGTGCCTATACATTACTGTTTTGGATATATGGGGCCACTTATTTCTCCAAAGAAATCTAAACATGCTATTTATAAAGGTATCAAGTTCTTTTAATTTTATCAGAATGGGTAGAGTTCTAAAGAGGTATTGGATTTTAGGCAAAATATTCATCTTAGTTGCCATTTTGTGACCTAACCAAGAAATTGGATACCTAGCCCACTTCTGCATTTCCTCATTCGGTATTTTGTAAATGGGGGGGTAATTTGCCTTTTAAAGGTCAGAGATTTTGGAAGTAATATGTACCTCTAAGTATGTTATATGGTGTTCGGGCCAGATAAATTATAGGAAGCTTTCAAGTGTTCTAAGTCTGTTTTTAGTATCCCCAGTGCTAAAGCTTCAGTCTTTTCTAGGTTTAATTTCAAACCAGGGATTGTGCTAAATCTTTCTATGGTAGCTATAACTGCTGGGATATAGGTTTGAGGGCTTGTCAGAGTTCATAGAAGGTCATCAGCAAACAATGGGCATTTAAAGTGCTGGTGACCCACTGTCACACCCTGTATATCGACACTAGATCTGATCGCCTGAGCCAGCGGCTCCATTGAAAGAGCAAACAGCAAAGGTGAGAGTGGACAGCCCTGCCTGGTACACCTCTGTATCGGTATTTGGGCTTTTTGGTCTCCTGATAGCCTTAGGTTAGCTAATGGAGAGTCATAGTAGCTCTTACGTAGGTTAAGAAATCTTCCCTTAAAGCCATATTTGTTCAGGGTTTTGTAAAGATAAGACCACTCGACAGTATCAAAGGCTTTTTCAAAATCTTAGGCCAATAGGCACATTAGTGCTCCTGACTTTTGAGCCAAGAACTGAGCATTTAATATGAGCATTTAATATTCTTCTGACATTGTCCCCTGCCTGCCTGAATGGTATAAATCCTTTCTGGCCCTTATGGACAAGATCTGTGGAATACTTAGATATCCTAGAGACCACTAGATCCGCCTGATTTAGTTCAAGGGGCATTCACTCCCCGTTCAAGATTGCATTAAATAGTATAGTGAGATGTGGGGTGAGTACAGCCTCAAACTTTTTATAGTACAAATTTGTGAAACCATCTGGCCCCAGGGATTTACCTAATTTCAGATTCTGTATAGTAGCTTTTACTTCCTCCTTTGTTAACCTGGCCAAATGTTGTTCCGTCACCAAGGAGAGGTTGTATGCGTTTAAGAAGGAGTCCAAGTCTGCTTCCCTACATGTAGATTGGGATGAATAAATTTGTTTATAAAAGGCTTGAAAAGTTTTTTGAATTTAATTTGGGCTAAACGAGTTCGAGCCGTTGGGTAACCTAATCTGACTAACTCTAGATTGAGAGAAGTTGGATTTTAATCTATTCACTAGTAGGGTATCAGGTTTATTAGACCTCCAGTAGTACAGGTGTTTCGTCTTTCATGTTTATAATGTTTTAAGGTTTTGATACACTTAGTTATCAACTTTTTACTTTCCTCGTGGAGAATCAAGTTTTCAAAATCCGATATGGGTTTATCAATATTTTCAGATAATTTAAATTTCTTTAAAATGTTTTTAATTGATAGGTATTGTAACCACTAGTCTCTCGGTAGATTACTTGTCTGGACTAGAAACTGGAATGTTTTTAGTGTGGATTCTTGATATAAGTCGCAAACAACCCTAAGTTATACGTAGTTATCCAGCAGCACTATATCTGTATTGCATCTAGTATTTTGTTGTTGGTATATAGCCAAAGATTTTCCTTATTTGTCCTGAATGGCCACAAGGTGGCGGTATAGGAAAGGCGATCATGCAGTTTAGCACAGCCAATGAGTCTGTAACTTTGAGCAAGTTATTCATATGCAAGAGTATCTCAGGTTATTGAAAAGTGATAGCCATATAGCTGTATTTTTATACAAATAGTAGTGATAGTTGTTGGGGCCTATTAATGAAGCATCAGTTGCTAAGTGGGGCCAGTGTTTCTTGTATAAAGTCCATGGGATCTCAGTATTACTCAAGTTCAGTCCATATATCGCTGTTATGTTAGAGGCTATGGAGATATCAGCTAAGTTTGAGCTAAGTTTGTTGTGGTGTTAAAATGTAGTATTAATTATGTGGGTCACCAGGGTCTCCCTGTAATCCTAGGGTATCAGGGAGGCTACCCTGTTATAGATATAGTACAGTGCCCCTACTTTGGGTCTCTTCCGTGCCTCCTCTGGAAGTGATGTCTCCTCTAAGCTCCTCAGGCTCTACTGCAGGTCGGCTCCAGGGGGAATCCAAAATGGCGGCCGCAGTTTCACGGCCTTTGCCCTGTGCCTTCTCCCCTCAATCTAAGGTCAGTCTTGTCTTTAGAGTTCCCTGGTGTGAGCCAGCCGCCACTGGGCACTCTGTCAAGCTCCCTATGAGTCTCTGGGAGGAGGTATTCGGCTGTTCAACGTGGCCTCCGAGGTAGGGTGTAGGGCCTCAGTCCCCTTTCTTCTTCTCATGGCAGGTAGGGTAGTCAGAGGGTCCCGAGGGGATCAGGGGTTACCTCCCTACTTACCCCCAGTTCTTGTTAGGGGTACCTGCTCTGTAGGGGTGAATTTTAGGTCCCAAATCTGAACTTTGCCACGGAGCTCAGACCAAATACGTCTGCCTTGGCCAGTCGCAAGCTCCGCCCTCCTTATCATGCTCTTTACGGTGCGGTTGAATCTTTCTACCTGCCCGTCTGCTTGGGGATGATACACAGAGGTCCACAGCGTCCGGATTTTCAGTAGTTTACATATTTCAGACATCAGCTTGGACATGAATGGTGTGCATTGGTCTCTCTGGGAATCCCTACTCTGGAGAACACGAGAAGCAGCTCTTTGGCCACGCTTTTTGAACTCGCTGTTCGTAACAGAAAAGCTTTGGGTACCTAGTCGCATAATCCAGTATCACCAGGATATACTGATGGCCCTGGGTCTTTTTTTCCAGCAGCCCTAGCGGATCCATTGCTATCCTTTCAAAGGGTTCGTCTATAATTGGCAGCAGTACCAGGGGCACCCTCAATCAGGGTCTTGGACTCGTCAGTTTACATTCTGGACACCACAGGCAATATCTCCTTACTTCCGCAAATATCCTATAAGCCTTTTCAGTATACGGTCCAAGGTTTTGTTCACTCCAAGGTGACCTCCCAAGAGATGGCTATGGGCTAAGTCCATGACTTTCCGTCTGTAGTTTTGGGGTATGAGCAACTGTTCCACCTGTTCCACCTCCTTGGTGGCCGTGACAACCCGGTACAGGAGATCTTTTCTGATTAGAAAATATGGACTTTGAGGATTTTCTCTTCCTGGTACCTGGATGCCATTTACCTCCTGGTCTGCAGTTCTCCTCAGTTCAAAAGCTTCCTGTCTCCACTCAGTCTCTCTCCAAACTGAGGCTCCCCTCCCTGGGTCTGTGCTTCCTGGTGTTTAAATAGATTGGCTGCTGATCCAGGTGCAGCTAATTGCTTTAACCGTTTCCGGTGCTATTCAATTAAAGGAGGCCGCAAGTTACAGGCCAAAAGCCGACTCCGTAAACCATGCACTCGTCCGTAGCAGTCCAGGGCGGGAATATGATCAATTAGGCAAGACTGTAGAAGGGCCTAGCACAGAAAACAAAATCGGGACTCCTTTTATATATATATATATATATATATATATATATTGTGGTAATGTGGCCTTTGGCTACTTGTTTCTCCAAAATACAAAAGAAATATCTTACTCCAGCATAAAATAAAATTCTGCATAAACGTACTGGCCTAGCCCTGAAGCCACTTCTCGGCCTTCAGGTAAAAACACAGAGTCTTTAAATAGTCCATCTTCAATGATTTAAAGTGTCCTTTCTCTGTAGACAGTCGTCTTTAAATTTCATACCATAGGATGGGGTTCTGGCCCGCCCTACTCTCCAGATACCCCAACCTCCAAGGACCCTTAACACCCTCTTTTGCTTAAGGCTACAAATCAGTTAACTTCACAGACTTCTCCCTGGGGTTATCAGACTCTGTAATTGTACCTTTGCATCCAGTCTCTCAGCTGTAATGGATCCTCTGCTCCAATCGCTGGGATAGCACCAATCAGTGTCCTCTGTAAATACTGCTGTGGCAAAATCCTTGCAGCAGCTCCTCTGCAAATCCCCTTTTTCTCTGCAGCAAACAGTCGCCTCTGTAAATGCTCTTTGTGGCACAAATCCTCTGCAGCAAACAGACTCCTCTGTAAATGCTCTTTGTGGCACAAATCCCTTTTCTCTGCAGCTCCTGCAATCCTAGTAGCAGACTTCTCAGTTTGCTCTCAATTTCTGCTTCCAGCAGACAAAGTCAAAACACTGCCTTCAGTCTCACTGGCAGATGCATACAAGCGTCCTTCTTAGCTTGATTCAGACTAAGGCCTTCACTCTCACTGGCCTCACTCTGCTAGGCCAAACAGAGCCCTTTCGCAGGGGACTCAACCCATCTCTCTGCTGTTGTCTTAAAAGCAATCCACAGCTGGGCTTCAATTAGCCTCTGATCACTGCCTGGAGTTAACTCTTTCTTTCTTCCAAGAAATCTTTCAGCCTCTTTAATTAAACCCACCTCTAGGGGCATTCTTTGCTTCACTCTGTTACAATATATATATATATATATATATCCTCTCACCTTCTCTCATTGTACTCTTCTTTCTCTCTCCCCCTTTTCTCTCTCTCTTTCCTCATTCCTCCTTTTCTCTCTCTCCCTTCCTGTCTCTATCTTCCTCTTTCCCTTCCCCCCTCTCCCTTCCTGTCTCTCTATGTCCTTGTCTCTCTCTTTTCTTCCTTCTCCTTATCTCTTCTCTCCCGCTCCATTCTCTCTATTCTGCCTCTCCATCTCTCCCCTTCTGCCTCACACTCTCCCTTCTTTTCCTCTCCTTTCTCTCCCTCCTCTTTCGTCTCTCCCTTCTCCCTCTCCTCCATTCTGCCTCTCCCTCTTTCACCCCTTCTGTCTCTCGTACCCTCTCCCCCTGTCTCTCCCATTCTCTCCCTCTGTCTCTCCCATCCTACCCCCCTCTGTCATCCTCTGTCCCCTGTCTCTGTCATGCTCTGTCCCCTTTGTCTATCCCATCCTCTCCATTCTCTGTCTCTCCCATCCTCTCCCCTCTGTCTCTCCTACTCTCTCCCATGTCTCTCCCACCCTCTCCCCTGTCTCTCCGTTGCCTCCCTGTCTCTCCCACCCTCTTCCCCTGTCTCTCCCATTCTCTCCCTCTGTCTCTCCCATCCGCTCCCCCTCTGTCATCCTCTGTCCCCTGTCTCTGTCATGCTCTGTCCTCTTTGTCTCTCCCATCCTCTCCATTCTCTGTCTCTCCCATCCTCCCCCCTCTGTCTCTCCCACTCTCTCCCATGTCTCTCCCACCCTCTCCCCTGTCTCTCCGTTGCCTCCCTGTCTCTCCCACCCTCTTCCCCTGTCTCCCCTACCCTCCCCCCTCTCTCCCATCCTCTCCCCTGTCTCTCCCACCCTCTCCCCCTGTCTCTCTTACCCTCTCCCCTCTGTCTCTTCCACCCCCTCCCCCTGTCTCTCCCCTGTCTATCTCACCCCCCCCAGTCTCTGTCATCCTCTGCACCTTTGTCTATCATCCTCTGTCCCCTCTTTCTCTGCCATCCTCCCCCTCTGTATCTGCCATCCTCTCCCCCTCTGTCTCTCTCATCCTCTCCCCTCTCTGTCTCTCCCATCCTCTCCCCTCTCTGTCTCTCCCATTCTCTCCCTTCTGTCTCTCCCATTCTCTCCCCTCTCTGTCTCTCCCATCCTCTCCCCTCTCTGTCTCTCCCATCCTCTCCACTATGTCTCTCCTACCCTCACCCCTCTGTCTCTCCCATCCTCTTCCCCTCTGTCTGTCCCATCCTCTCCCCTCTCATCTCTCCCATTCTCTCCCCTCTGTCTCTCCCATCCTATCCTCTTGTCTCTCCCATCCTATCCCTTGTCTCTCCCACCCTCTCCTCTGTCTCTCCCATCCTCCCTCCCTCTGCCTCTTCCATCCTCGTCCCTCTCTGTCTCTCCCATCTTCTCCCCTCTCTATCTCTCCCATCCTCTCCCCCTCTGTCCCTTCCCCTTCTGTCTCTCCCATCATCTCCCCAATCTGTCTCTCTCCTCCTCTCCCCCCTGTCTCTCCTATCCTCACCCCTTTGACTTTGCCATCCTCTGTCCCTCCCCTATCTATGTCTACCATCATCTCTCCTTCTGTCTCTCTCATCCTCTCCCCTCTATGTCTCTCCCATTCTCTCCCCTCTGTCTCTCCCATCCTCTCTCCCTCTGTTTCTCCCATCCTCTGCCTCTTACCTCTCTGCCTCTCCCCCTCTGTCTCTCTCATCCTCTGTCTCTCCCCTCTCTGCCCTTCCCCCTCTGTCTCTCCCATCCTATGTCTCTCCCCTCTGTGCCTCTACCCTCTCTGTCTCTCTCATCCTCTCCCCCTCTGTATCTCTCATCCTCTCCCCTCTCTGTCTCTCCCATCCTCACACCCCTCTGTCTCTACCATCCTCTGTCCCTCTCCACTCTGTCTCTCCCATCCTCTCCCCATCTCTCCCCTCTCTTCCACTCCTCCTCTGTCTTTTCCATCTTCTGTCTCTCCCCTCTGTATCTCTCCCATCCCTGTCCCTCCCATTTCTCTATCTCCACCTTCTCCCATCATCTTACCTCAGTCTTCCTGCGGGGTCTGCTGGCTCCTTCTGTACCGGCTCTTCCTGTGCAGGCTCCTCCCCCTGGTGGCTCAGAGGAAAGAGTCTGGGAGGAGCAGGGAGTCTGAGAGAATGGCACCGGAGTGCCACTGCCACTCCCAAAGAGGTGCCGCCTGTGGCACTGCACCCCCCATGGCCCACCTTTCTACTATCTAATATTCCCTCACACATTTCCACCTGCAGGTGGAATTACACATCAATTAAATATAATTGAACACCATTGACAGGAACAATCTAGGCAAGCAAACATTATCTCCAGTTTTCATTTATTATTTTTATTTGTGCTTACATGTTGTTACACAATGTTTCCTCACACTTTCTTCCTCCTTATAATCTCCTGCCTCTTTTCCAGACTCTTCTCCTCAGTTCCTTCACATCATGTCTCTAATAGGTTAAAACTCTCACCATCACTTCTCTCCTCTACTCTGCTCCCATGAGCTTTTCTGTTTCCCAAGACACTATCTCCTCCCTCTTCTAAGGTACAAAAGCAGAAATGCTTCTGGAAGTCCCACTCCCATCTCTTGTCACTCTCTCTCCTTCTTCTAATGGCTGGTGGAGATATATCCCCAAACCATGGCCCCTCCATCATTTCATCCTGCTACAGCCATGTACAGCCCTCAGGCTATCTAACACCTGAAACACCCATAACTTAACCCCATTACCTGTCAAAAACCATCTACTTTGTCCCTCTCCTTTGCCCTCTGGAATGCAAGGTCTGTTTGTAATAAATATGCAATTAGAGTCAAGTAAACATATGATACATTCACTGGATTGGTTACAAAGTCAGGTAGATAGCCCATAAGCAAAGGTTCTGACCAAATCCGTATGTCACTTAGGGTCTTGAGCAGGTGGGGGATCAAGTCCCGGATCACGTGGTTGTGAATCCTTGGAAAAGGAAGACTTCCTCAGACTCTTTTGTTTGGGAGCTTCTGACCATTGTTTGTTTGGAGTTGGGACGGTAGCCTTTTCTGGTACCTCGGTTGATTCTCCCTTGGGTAGAAGAGCCAATCGCTTTAGTAAACCTAAGCACTGGTCAAGAGAGTGGGAAGAGAATTGCGATCCTTTGAATTGGAATAAAAGGGCAAATGGAAAGTGCCAATGGTACTTGATGTTATGTCCAATCAGGATCGCCAGGGCAGGCTTCATTGACCTCCGTTTGGCGAGAGTACTTGGAGATAAGTCTGCATATACTTGAAGCCTGGAGTTATCTGGGCCTGATATAATTTTCAACTTCCTAGTGGCTGACAGGACCAGGTCCCTGGATTGTTGCCTGAGGAACCTTACAATAACATCCTCTGGGAGTTCTTGGTTCCTTGCTCCTCTGTGTGCCCGCTCAATCTCCCAAACATGGTCAGGTTGATCAGTGTACACTGGATTTTAAGCTCAAAGACCGGGCCCTCCATTATTTTCTTCTTTTTTTCTTCATGTTGTTAATATTGTTTTGATTTGAACTTACCACTACGGAATATGTTGGCATGTTACAAATAAAGGAAATAATAATAATAATACAAAGGTGGTAAAACTACATTTTTTTGCTTGATGCTGGGATTTCCATACTTTCTTTTGTAGCTGATCTGATGGGAGGCTACCAAAATTCTGCTCTCTGCTCCAGCTGGTGATGTGTAGAAAGGGACCCTGGGCACAGACTGAAAGTTAACTCTTTGTGATGAAAGAGAGGATTTGTAAAAAACATTGGAGGATTTTCAGTCTGACACTTAACAATTCCAATGCTCAGAACAGGCAGCTTACAACAATAAATGCAAGCCCTGATCCTAAAGACATGTAAACTTTCCTCTAACCCAAAAGTATAACAGATAACTTTAGAAACCAGCAGAACCAATAAAAAAAATCTAATTAAAAACAACCTTTTTGACTTTTCCCCTGCTTATTTATACTTATTTATATTATTTTATCAAACTGGGGAGCTTTAGATGAATAATGGGCTGTAATGCAAGGATGTTTACAGCTTACCCATATTTATTATACATTATGCCAATTCATAGAAAAAACACTGGCACTATACTCACACTATAACCTTAATTAATTGATGTTGCTGTGTGGCAGGTCCCTTTTTTCTATGGGAGTGGAACCTTGTATATGACATCAGAACCTAGGGAAATATTATTACTGGACTTTGAAAATCTATTGCACATGGACCCTGAGACTGACACAGTTTAGGAATTCCCCATTTCACATCACTTCAGAAAAAAACAACCAAGAAATAGTTTTCCAAATTATGGCTCTATAATTGAATTACAAAATGTTGATAAACAAATATTCAGTTAAGTTGTGACTCTGTTCCCATATAATGGAATATACATTTTACATGTACATGGTTGAGCACTGGGCCTTCAAACATTTATAGTGGTCCTACTCTAGAAACTGTGCCACATAGTCATTTGAACCAATAAGAATTCATTTGTTGTGCTGCGTGTACTAGAAACTGCAATATGGAGATTCACAGCCTACTTCTTCCAGTGACATACTAAGAACGATGAGAGGTGGGAGAAAGGCAAATATGGTAGACCCAAGGCTTTTATTACCCTGAATACACTATATTTTTAGGGCCATGACATGTTTTACCACTATACAGTTCTATTAAGATTGAGTCCCCTGTGTTAAGGTTGTTCTTACTCGTGTTCCACTGGCTCACACATTTTTAACTCACTACCTTTAAAGTACAACTGTAGTTAAAAAAAAAGAAGATGCTTGTTTGTCAAGTACATGCTAACAATGGGCTCCATTCAATTTAAGCGTCGCAACTCGATCGCAGACAGCCAAATGCCTGTGATTAAGTTGCGGGCTTCCGTTGCTCTACTTTTGCGATGCTATTCAATTGGTCAGGGCCGCAAATCAGGGGTCTATTGCAAAAATCGGAACACCATGCCGTCGGACGTAGCATTTCTGAGCTTGAACATGTTAGGGGAGCAAGCCTGTAACTCCTGATGCAGAAACAGCCAATGGAAACAGAGATCGTCATCATGACCAACTTCCAAGCCCGAAACTCGTAAGTGAAGGCCGTAGGACTTTGAAATCCAACCTCCATTTCTCAAATTCCTACAGGTTTCAACCTCCAACCCGTAGGACTTTGGAAAATGGAGGTTGGATTTCAAAGTCCTACGGGCTTTGAGGTAAATAAAGCCTGTAGGACTTTGGACGGAAATTTAATAGGAAATAAAGTATTTTATTCTGGCAATTTGCAAGCTTGAGAATGTTGTGCTATTAATTCTAAGACCTAACATCACTTTCCCTTTTAATAAAAGTACAGTAGAGTGTTTATATATGCATTACATGTTATTAAGCCCTTTGCAAGACCTCCTTGGTACCAGTAACCTGTGGTTAAATTTTTGCCATTTGCTGGCTTGACGGATTGATTAGCGAGGGAGAATCAGAGCAATTGAACAGCAATTTGCGATTTTAGCCTTGCAACAGTGAAAGATCAAAGGCTTGGAGGGCATTAACTTGCGATTTTACAAATCGCAATGAATCGCAGCGCCGAGCCTGTAACTTGATCGGAGTCCGCAAACGGCAGCCAATTGAATGGCAAAATAACTTGCAACCTCCACTTGCGAGCCCGGTTCTCCCAAATGGCTTAATTGAATGAGGTTCAATGTCAGGGGCTGTGTAAGCAATGGACATAGAACAATTTTGGGAAAAAAATGTTGTTGTTTTTTTTTAAGACTATACAGTGCCTTGCAAAAGTATTCACCCCCTTGACTTTTTACCTATTGAGTTACATTACAGCCGTAAATTCAATGTTTTGTTAATCTGAATTCTATGTGATGGATCAGAACACAATAGTCTAAGTTGCTGAAGTTAAATGAGAAAAATATATACATAAAACTATGTTTTAGAAATAGAAAATTGGCATGTGCGTATGTATTCACCCCCTTTGTTATAAAGCCCATAAAAAGCTCTGGTGCAACCAATTACCTTCAGAAGTCACATAATTGATGTTCACCTGTGTGCAATCTAAGTGTCACATGATATGTCATTACATATACATAGCTTTTTTGAAAGGCCCCAGAGGCTGCAACACCTAAGCAAGAGGCACCACTAACCAAACACTGCCATGAAGACCAAGGAACTCTCCAAACAAGTAAGGGACAATGTTGTTGAGAAGTACAAGTCAGGGTTAGGTTATAAAAAAATATCCAAATCTTTGATGGTCCCTAGGAGCACCATCAAATATATCATAACCAAATGGAAAGAATATGGCACAACAGCAAACCTGCCAAGAGACGGTCGCCCACCAAAACTCCCGGACCAGGCAAGGAGGGCATTAATCAGAGAGGCAGCACAAAGACCTAAGGTAACCCTGGAGGAGCTGCAGAGTTCCACAGCAGAGACTGCAGTATCTGTACATAGGACGACAATAAGCCGTAAGCTCCATAGAGTTGGGCTTTATGGCAGAGTGGCCAGAAGAAAGCTATTACTTTTGAGCAAAAAACAAAATGGCACGTTTTGAGATTGAAAAAAGGCATGTTGGAGACACCCAAAATGGAGTGCTCTGGTCTGATGAGACTAAAATTGAACTTTTCGGCCATCAAAGAAAACGCTATGTCTGGCAAAAACCCAACACATCACATCACCCAAAGAACATCATGCTGTGGGGATGTTTTTCAGCAGCCGGGACTGGGAAACTGGTCAGAGTTGAGGGAAAGAGTGGTTTAAGGGGAAACATGTAAATGTGTTGGAATGGCCTAGTCAAAGCCCAGACCTCAATCCAATAGAAAATCTGTGGTCAGACTTAAAGATTACTGTTCACAAACGTTTTATTTAATTCTAGAAAGTGGTGTATACCAGTCCCTCTTTTGCCAGTTAATATGGGGAGCCGATTTAGAAGTGGATGACAAGCCACTATTACTCATCATATCTCTATTCAAATTAATGACATTTAATATTCCATTCAACATTGGGACTATGGATTGGTTCCAGTATTTCACAATAAACAATTAACGACTAGGAATATATAAGAAATTAAATATCTGTCAACACGAGGCAATCATCTATATAGATATGAATCAAACCCAATCGGGGAATACATACAGTTTGTTTGCCTTTCCTCTTTCTTATTAACTGATAGAGGTCAAACCATATTTCCCTAATTTAATACACTCCCACCATATGTGGATGTAATGCTTTGTATAACCCTTTCTTCCCAACATACACCCATACAAAAAACAAAGCAACATTTATGTAAGGAATGAAAATGGATAAGAACAAGCAAACACTTTTTATCCTCTTGGGGTCACCTCCCTATAGTTTGTTTTTAAATTGAGAAATGTTTGTCCCATCTTTCCCACTTCACCTTATCCTTATGTGAGTGCGTGCCTTCTTGGCCACATATCCTCCAGCATTGCTTATTCTGCTCTGGTGTGATATTATATATTTTTCCTGGATCATAGTACCATCTTTGATAAAGTTTGAAATTGACTTCCCTAAGTGAGACACTTATTAAATTCTTATGGGTAAATTGTAGGTCATTAAACTATACTTCAGATAAGCATTCAAAACCCAATTCCTCCTCCCATTTAATCACTGATGGGGTTTTCCCAGGCGGATTTATACTGTGCAAAATTCCTCTACATCCCGCAATATTAATTTTAGCTTCAACTTTTACCAACTTTCTTTCAAAGAGGGTAAGCTCTTTATGATGGACTAATTTGCCCACCAATTTCCCTATCCGTAGTTTCAGTGAATTGTATTGTAACCACAAACTAGACGGTACTCCTCTTTCCCTCATTAAATTGTGAAAAGGAACACATTCCTTATTTCTATAAATGTCCTTTAAGAGCTTTAGGTTCCATTGGGCCCAGTAAACATTGTTACTATAATTCAATTTACTATATATTGACTGTCAGTCTGCTCAAGATATCCTCCTACCAGACTGCCTTTTTTTAGTAGTGCCTAATTACCGTAATATTGAGGAATGGCTGCCTTGATTAAATGCTTCATTTTTGCATAGAGCTTCTTAGGTTTTAGTCTGCGAACAGCCAGCCTGAATTGATACCTCAGAAGTTATATATATCAAAACAAGGTGATAATAATTTGTTAATTTGTTAAGGTGACAATTGGATACTGAAAATCAGACCAGTCTGATGAGAGGATCTCTAGAGTTAAGTGGCTGATAAATTTAAAGTATTTTTTATTACATAATTATTTTGTTTAAATGGCAGATGAGATTTAATGCAAATAAATGTAAAGTTATGCATCTGGGAAGGAAATGCAATGTATAATCTTAATGGAGCAAATCTAGGGATAGCAGATACTGAAAGGGATTTGGGAGTGCTTGTGGACAACCACCTAGGTAACAGTGCTCAATGCCAAGCAGTAGCAGCAAAGGCAAGTAAAACATCAGCATGTATTAAGAAGGGTATAGAAGCAAGGGAAGCAAATATAATTCTGCCGCTATACAAATCCCTAGTACGCCCTCATTTGGAATATATAGTACAATTTTGTGCACCACTACATAAAAAGGACATTTTAGAGCTGGAAAAAGTACAGAGAAGGGCAACAAAACGAATAAGTGGAATGGAAGGCCTAAGTTAAGAAGAAAGAGTAACCAAGTTAAACGTATTTTCTCTAGAAAAAAGTATTTTACGAGGGGATATGATTACCTTATATAAATAAGATTTTTGTGCCAAGAGGTTTTCAACTGACAAGAGGACATCCTTTGAGATTAGAAGTAAAAAGATTTTACCTTAAAGCAAGTAAAGGGTTCTTCACAGTAAGGATGGTTAATCTGTGGATTTCTCTACCAAAGGAGGTGGTGACAGCAGATTGGAAATATTTTTAGGAAGGAAGGACGGAATTTTATATTTTTTTTCCCTTTTGGGACAATTGGCAAAGTTTCATTGGGGGGTTTTCTGTTTGCCTTCCTCTGGATCAATTAACAATTAACAATTAATCTGCATATTGCAGATCAGAGGAGACCTAAAAAGCTTGAACTTGATGGACTAAAATAATTTTTCAACCTCAATTACTATGTAACTATGTAACATACAAATAATAAGATTTATATTCTTGGATTACTGTGACACAATAATTGGGATCCTATCCTATACCTGTTTATTGCGCAGCTTTACTGAGAGTCTGATTAAAAGTGCACTTCCTGTCAAAGTCTGAAAATTATGGGAGAGGCTCAAGCCCAAGAATGTTGTGGAAAACAATACTTATATATAATAGTGAATATGTATGCTACTAATACACATCAAATACATTTTTTAATAATGTTCTACACCAAGTTTATTAAAAAAGGTTTCACAATTATTTGTGCAGACTACATTATGATGTTAGATCCTACATTAGATAGATATTCCTCTGTAAAAGCTCAGTTATCAATTATCTATTGAGATTGCTAGGAAGTTTACCAAAATTCTTATGACTTATGACTTATTTGACACTTGGAGAACCTTACACCCAAACTATAGGGATTTTATTTTTATTTTCTAAATGTCATGGGACTATTTTCTAGTACAGATTGTATGCCAAATTAAGATCAATGATATAACTTGGTCAGATCACTCTTCAGTTTGCTTGGCTTTAAAAGATCACCAAGAAGAATTTAAATATAAGGGTTGGAAAATGGACCCCTCCTTGTTTAGAGCCTAAGCACAAATTGATACATTAAGGGAGGATATTAAAACTTTTTTTAAGTCCAATGAAAATTCGTTGCCATCTAGAGCCATAGTGTGGTGTGCCCATAACACAGATATTCATGGTTTACTGATACTTTATCTAGAATGTTGCCTCTTAAGAAAGAAAGAGGTAAACCCCTGAGGGAGTTATATATTGATTTAGATATACTTCAAAAAAGGTAATAAGCTTTCTCCTTGTAAGATTATATCTGATCAGATTAATAAAATTAACTCACAAATGAAAAAGATTATGCATTTACAAATTGATAGGTTAACCTGGAGATATCAACAAAATCACTACTCTATGGGAAATAAAGCAGGAAGCTGAAAAAGCAAAACATTTTGAAAAGAATTGGGGGTCCTAGAGGCAGCAATAATATTCTATATTCTTAAAAGATATAGCGGCATGACCCAGAGAAGAGGGGCTCAGTACACCCCTAATTCTCTTACCTTTAGAGGAGCAATCTGCAGGTTGTGATTTTATATTCATCTCAGCACCCATCAGTTCAGATCAGGACATCATTCATGTAGAAGCAGGAAACTCAAATCCCTTTAGTTAGATACAAGAAATACACATGCACCTTTCCTTAGTACATACAGACTGAGACTTTATTCTTGCTTCAGACACATTTTAAAACCAAAAACATTAATAAATCACATGGCCCTTTCCCCACCCTGGTATTACGGCTACCAACCCCCTCCTTCATTCCTTCATCGGATAACCAGGTCTGGGTTAGGTGAAGAGCATCCCTATATGACTATCTGAGGCCAGAGAGTGGATGCCTGGCCGCTCTGAGGGACCAGATACATTCTTGCAGAAACCCTTTGCTGGCAGAAAGTGTATCACTGTTAGATTACAGTTCACATAACAACATAGACCATCCCCAAGATTAATTATTGTGGCCCACACTCCACTCCACATATAATAGTCCTTAAACAAGTATCATCCCCTCTGACTTAGCCTTCTTACAACAACACTTTCATTTTAATTGGCCTTCTAACCACCTCAAATATCTGGGTGTGAATCTCACTCGCAACACCGCAAACCTGCATAAATCCAACTATACGTTCCTCTACAAAACACTAACCCAAAATGTATTGTCATGGGCAAAATATCCTATCTCCTGGCTAGGACATATTCACTCTTTTAAAATGAACCTTGTTCCCTGCCTTATGTATTTATTTCGCTCTCTACCAATTGCTTTGAATAACACAGAAGTAGATAGGTTCCAATGCAAACATTTTAAATTCATATGGCAGAATAAATCACACCATATTTCTAAATCAACTATGTTTCTTCATAAATCAAAAGGAGGCCTCTCCTTCCCCAATCTAAAATTATATTTTAAGATGGCACAAATGGCTTTTATCCCAATCGCGCATTTCCCTACTTACCAACCCCTTTGGATATTTTTCGAGAACTTTATGAGGGCCCCGTATACGTGGGATTCCATTACATCTTGGAAAAAGTGGGCAGAGCATATATAAAACAATCCTTATCTATTTGGTAATGGGCTGTTCATAAATTCAATTTGATCCCTAAATATCCCATCCCTACCCCCATAATACCCAACCCTAGATTTCCCGATACTCTTCCTGCGGCCTCTCTACTATGGCGGAAACTCATAATCTCCTGATAGTGAACCCCTGGTACTCTACCTTAAAATTCACTTAATTAAAAGAAGAATTCAATATCCCTATCCACAAACATTATACATTTTGTAGATTTAAATACCTTCTCTCCTCCTTAGAACACACCCTAAGGAAACCTTCATCAAATTGGTTTACAACGTTATACCTCTCTGCCCCTCTTACAAAAGGTATATTGGGTATTCTATACAATACTTTTAATTATCTCTCCGCCACCTCTCCCACTAAATATATTCAGAAATGGGAAGAAGATCTAATTTGTAGCTGGGATACAGAGACCTGGCAAAACTATTGGTGAAACCTAACCAGAGGACCCCTCTATAGTAATATTTTGTAAACCTCCATCAAAGTTCTTCACAGAACTTATATTACCCTTAAAATAAACTATTTCAATGGAAACGCTCCTCTAATCCTAACTTTCTATAGAGCTTGCCAGGTCCCTGGAACCTTTTTCCACACGTGGTGGTCTTGCCCCCACGTACAATGCCTTTGGAACAAAGTTTTCCATCAAACCTCAGCTATATTCGACACGCCTATCAAGGCTAAAGCAGACATAGGCCTTTTAGGGCACTATGCTCCTTCACTATCAAAGTGTCAGAATAAACAGAATAAGCTTCCCCCTACTGAGAGCCAGTAGCGCGTGCGCTCTGAAGCACTTACAAACAGCTATAATAACGGACAGAGGGGCTCCAGGACAGGTACCTATAGTATGAAACACATCAAGTTATAAGGCTGAAGCTCAAGAAAGAAGAGGAGAGGTACATCAAGTGGCTTTAAGTGGCAGCGGACTCCATCTTGGAGGCACCCTGCAATAAGGCGTGAAAACATTCAGGGCACCAGCACCATCTTGCCTACCCATAGATGACAAGTGCATGTGAAATGCATTCATAAGTATTTCAAGCACAGTATTACACTGGACAGCTAAAAAATATATCATTCTATAATAAAACTGAGACGCCTCCTTTCCTGAAGAGAATCATATAGGATATAGGAGATTTAACATTTTGCTGCAGCTTGAGATTTTCCTGCTGGCAAGTGTTCTGCAGGCAGCATTGTTACTCCACAGCTCTGAGTCAAGCACACGCACCCAGAATACATTGGGAACTCTTCTTTATTGACTTGCATCACTTAAGCCCTAAAAGTGTAAATATAGGTGCTGGACTGTTTATGAAGGTTACTACATAGTGTTTCCATATTAACATTTAGTGGTACTTGGAACACGGTTAATGATAGATAACTTAACCTTCACTAGTGCCCTTTAAGGACTTTAAAAAAAAAAGAATAATAAAAAAAAAGGAAAAAACACAAAAAAAGGAACAAAGAAACTGTGCAACTACAACTGCAATGAATCAGGAGGGATGTACCCTTTCCATATTACAATACCTTTATACACTATGTTGCCTGGTCACTAGGAAATCAACTACAAAAGTGATCGGCAATTAAATGGCGGTTGTTAGCCTGGCCCAGCTTGGGAATGAGTACTGAGGGTGGATAACGTATGATTTGTTTTGGGCTTGGTCAGTGCCCCTCATCAATGGAGCAAACAGCTGATCAATGACTTATGGATATTCTGCAATCATAACACTATTTTTGAAAACCTGGATTCCAGTGCTTAGTGACTAGGAATTGCTTGGCACAGTTAAACACACCAAAGTTGAATTGTAAACACAAATGGGTAAGCCCAGGAAACCCCAACCTACTAACAGTATTCAAGATCATTTCACAGGGCAAAAGCAGGCTCAAGCTTCACCTCCGGACCTCACAATGGGCTCGTCTGAAGGCTCTGTGGTAGATCCTTTATCTCCGCAACAACAGACCAAACTTTCTGATCTATCCTTAACTGACTTTAATAGCCTGCTGAGGTCACATTTTTGACAAAGTGGTCAGTGAAATCAAACAGGACATTCAGGACCTGGGCCAATGTACCCAAGTGTTGCAAACACTAACTGACCAAAAACTAAATGCTCAACAAATTGCAGCCCTAGTAAACAAGCTTGAAGATCTTGAGAATTGATCACGGCGTAACAACTTTAGATTTAGAGGTATTCCAAAGTCAGTCACATGTCCACATGCTTATCTGAACGCTGAAATTCATACGATTTTACCTAACCACCCCCAGGACTCTGTTCAAGCGTAAGCAATTGAAGCCAGCCCTGCCAATCCTGGTTAAAAATAATATTAGATATCGATGGGGATTCCCATTTAATCTTGCATTTCAGCATGGTGCGCATACCCATATCATCCATTCCTTGGAACAGTGCTGGGCAAATCTGTCTCAACTAAATCTTATCACTAAAGAAGACAACATAGGATTTTCTCAAGTGTCCAGTTTGCCACAGCGACCAGCCAGACAGTGGACAGAAGTCCAACGATCTGATGGCAACGCAAGCCAGCAGAGCATCAATTAGAGGTCACTCCTGACCCCACATCAGGCACCCAAGGGCTGATTTTGACCTCCGGCCTGGCTTGATAGCACTGGCTACGCTCCTGCATAGGATTGAAATAATTAGGAATAGATTAAGGTCTTTGCAGCTAAGATGTTTGTGGTGAAATAGGCCTTACAAAATTGATTATGGCTGTACTATCACCAATCTGGTGTAATTCACGGATCTATTTCATTGTATATTTTGTAAATAATTGTTATTGTAACTGGGGTGACTATAGTTACTATTTGCTGGCACTGTCTCAACCTCAGGAAAGTTTTACACTAGCTTAAGCTAGATCATGTTTTAATCACATTATAGATATGCCTCAGGACTTTGACCGTATTTATATTCACATGGCTGTATGACTTGCTAATAATACTTATTTCTATAGACATTTTGACACATGTGGATCTTACTCAAGTTATTATGCCAAGGCATGATAGGTCTAAAAGATGGAGGGCCTGAGGCGGTTGGCTCGCATTTATAATGAACTGCAGTGTATGCAGTTCGGATGGCTATGTTCACATTTTCAGGGATTTAGCTGTTGCTATGAAGTACATGAAATAAATCCTAAGATCTTGATGAGGGGACTGGTACTCTAGTATAGTCCCACAGAAACTCCAAATCCGTTTGCATCTGTTCTGTGATTACTCCTGAACAGTAAGTGTGTTGTGTACTCGTGCAGTGATTAGTGTGCAGCTGAGAGGGGGTGTGGTTTTGCCTGTGTAAAGGTATATTAGTGTGTGACTTTTGTGTTCTGCTTGCATCTGTTCTGGGATTTCTCCTGAACAGTAAGTGTGTTGTGTACTTGTGCAGTGATTAGTGGGCAGCTGAGAGGGGGTGTGGTATTGCCTGTGTAAAGGTATATCAGTGTGTGACTTTTGAGGTCTGCTCGCATCTGTTCTGTGATTTCTCCTGAACAGAAAGTGTGTGTACTTGTGCAGTGAATAGTGGGCAGCTGAGAGGGGGTGTGGTATTGCCTGTGTAAAGCTATACCAGTGTGTGACTTTTTGTGGTCTGCTTGCATCTGTTCTGTGATTACTCCTGAACAGTAAGTGTGTTGTGTACTTGTGCAGTGATTAGTGGGCAGCTGAGAGGGGATGTGGTATTGCCTGTGTAAAGCTATATCAGTGTGTGACTTTTTGTGGTCTGTTTGCATCTGTTCTGTGATTTCTCCTGAACAGTAAGTGTGTGTGTACTTGTGCAGTGATTAGTGGCAGCTGAAAGGGAGTGTGGTTTTGCCTGTGTAAAGGATTATCACTGTGTGACATTTTGTTGTCTGCTTGCATCTGTTCTGTGATTTCTCCTGAACAGTAAGTGTGTGTGTACTTGTGCAGTGATTAGTGGGCAGCTGAGAGGGGGTGTGGTATTGCCTGTGTAAAGGTATATCAGTGTGTGACTTTTTGTGGTCTGCTTGACTCTGTTCTGTGATTCTCCTGAACAGTAAGTGTGGTGTGTAGTTGTGCAGTGATTAGTGGCAGCTAAGAAGGTGTGTGGTTTTGCCTGTGTAAAGCTATATCAGTGTGTGACTTTTTGTGGTCTGTTTGCATCTGTTCTGTGATTTCTCCTGAACAGTAAGTGTGTGTGTACTTGTGCAGTGATTAGTGGCAGCTGAAAGGGAGTGTGGTTTTGACTGTGTAAAGGTATATCATTGTGTGACATTTTGTTGTCTGCTTGCATCTGTTCTGTGATTTCTCCTGAACAGTAATTGTGTGTGTACTTGTGCAGTGATTAGTGGGCAGCTGAGAGGGGGTGTGGTATTGCCTGTGTAAAGGTATATCAGTGTGTGACTTTTTGTGGTCTGCTTGCCTCTGTTCTGTGATTCTCCTGAACAGTAAGTGTGGTGTGTAGTTGTGCAGTGATGAGTGGCAGCTGAGAGGGTGTGTGGTTTTGCCTGTGTAAAGCTATATCAGTGTGTGACTTTTTGTGGTCTGCTTGCATCTGTTCTGGGATTACTTCTGAACAGTAAGTGTGTGTGTACTTGTGCAGTGATTAGTGGCAGCTGAGAGGGGTGTGGTTTTGCCTGTGTAAAGCTATATCAGTGTGAGACTTTTTGTGGTCAGGACAACTGCAGCACTTAGTGTTATTTCTCCAATGGAAAGGGGGTTGGTGCTCACGGAGCACAGATTAGCTGGGCCTGGCAAGGAGGCTGGAACTGGAGCTAGTGAGGATGTCCAGGAGGTAGCTGGGTTACAGTTACAAGGGGAAGCAGGGGGAACAGGAGCAGGAGGGAGGCCAGTTCTGAGTTGGCAAGCACCAACAGATTTGCCAAACTGAGTGAAACTGTGTGGGATGTCCATTCAGGAATGGCAATGTCAGATAGAGCTGTTCCCTCTAACAGCCGGGAGAACAGTTCTACTGGATAAGTGGGAGGACAGAATAGGCAGAGCAACAAGCAGGTTCTGGTGGTTGGGGACTTTATTATTAGGAAGGTAGACAGGGTGATTTGTCACCCAGATCCCAGCAATCGAACAGTTTGCTGTCTCCCGGGTGCTAGGGTTCGGCATGCTGTGGTTCGGGTAGACAAATTATTGGGAGGGGCTGGTATATATTGGTACCAATGACAAAGTTAGTGTCAGATGGAGTGTCCTAAAGAATTATTTTATAGAACTAGGTAACAAGCTGAAGGCGAAGGCGAGGACCTCCAAGGTAGTATTTTCTGAGATACTACCAGTGCCAGGTGCTAGCCCAGGGAGACAGAAGGAGCTTAGGTTAATGCGTGGCTAAAAATGTGGTGCATTACGGAGGTTTTTTTTTTTTTAGAGCACTGGGCTGACTTCTCACTTGGGTACAATCTCTATAGCAGGGATGGACTGCACCTTAATGATGAGGGAGCTGGTATATATTGGTACCAATGACAAAGTTAGTGTCAGATGGAGTGTCCTAAAGAATTATTTTATAGAACGAGGTAACAAGCTAAAATGAGGTCCTCCAAGATAGTATTTTCTGAGATACTACCAGTGCCAGGTGCTAGCCCAGGGAGACAGAAGGAGCTTAGGTTAATGCGTGGCTAAAAATGTGGTGCATCAAGGAGGTTTTTTTTTTTTTAGAGCACTGGGCTGACTTCTCACTTGGGTACAATCTCTATAGCAGGGATGGATTGCACCTTAATGATGAGGGAGCTTTTGCGCTAGGGCATAGGATGGTAGAACGGCTGGGGGAGTTTTTAAACTAGTAGGTGGGGAGGAGGGATGAGATAGAAGTAATGGGGTAGTAAGCGTTGAGGGGGTAAGGAACTTATTAACTAGTCATGGGGTAGGGGATAGGGGGAGATAGCACAGTCAATAGGGAGATATTTCTAAGTAACTCAAGTACAGTGGTATGCACTTCAGAACTACAGACTTATAACATAAGGTGTTTGCTTGCTAATGCCAGAAGCCTGCCGGGACAAATGGGAGAGTTAGAATTATTAGCAGTTAATGAGAAATGGGATTTAATAGGCATTACTGAAACGTGGTGGGATGAATCTCATGAATGGACTGTTGATCTGGATGGTTATTACCTGTTTAGGAAAGATAGAGGCAATGGTAAAAGAGGAGGAGGGATTTGTCTGTATATTAAGCCTGAATTTAAGCCTATAGTCAGAGAAAATATGTTGGAACTAGCTGTAATGTTGAATGTTTGTGAGTAGAGTTAAATAGCGGAGGAGCAAATTCTAAAAGAATATTAGTAGGAGTATGCTATAAACCCCCAAATATAATTGAAAATGAAGAAAATCAAATAATTATTACAGATTAGAAATGCAGTTAAGCATGGTCAAAATAATGGGAGATTTTAATTACCCTGAAATAAACTGGATAAATGAGACCAGCAGTTCAGCTAAGGGGAGCAGGTTCTTGAGTAAAATCAGAGATCATTATCTGGCCCAGGTTGTACAAGAACCTACTAGAAATGAGGCTATCTTGGATTTAGTTATCACAAATAATATTAATATAGTATCAAATGTTGAAATAGGGCAACCTTTGGGAAACAGTGATCACAACACAGTCTCATTTGAGATTAAATTAAAAAAACATAACTGTAAGTGGCTAACGAAAACTCTTAATTTTAAAAGGGCAGATTTTGACGGTCTAAGGGCAGTGATACAACGTATAGACTGGGACAGAGAACTGACAGGTAAAAATACTGAACATAAATGGACAACGTTCAAATCCTTACTAAATAAACATACTTATCACCATATACCATGTGGAAATAAAAGTAGAAGAAATGAATCACAACACATGTGGCTTAGCAATGAATCACATATATAGTTGTGAGCATACGAGCCCGCTCGAGTCGTTGCTCACGCTTGCGGGCTCGCACAACTCACAACTCCTGCTGCCTGCTCGCCGCTCTTAACTCCTCCCCCGTCGCTCTTAACTCCTCCCCCGTTGCTCATAACTCCTCCCCCGCCGCTCATAACTCCTCCCCTGCCGGTCTTAAATCCTCCCCGGCTGCTCTCAACACCTCCCCCCTTCTGCCCTCAACTCCTCCCTGGGGAGGGACCGGCAGACATGCTGGGGACTGAGGTGAGAGAGACAGCCTGGAGGGAAAGAGAGACAGGAGGGACACAGACAGGGAGAGTCAGGAGGGACACAGATAGAGACAGGAGGGACACAGAGAGAGAGAGTGACAGGAGTAACACAGAGAGAGACAGGAGGGACACAGATATAGAGACAGGAGGGACAGAGAGAGACAGGAAGGACATGGATGGAGGGTCACAGATAGAGAGACAGGAGGGACACAGACAGGGAGAGTCAGGAGGGACACAGACAGAGAGAGAGAGAGTGACAGGAGTAACACAGAGAGAGTCAGGAGGGACACAGATAGAGACAGGAGGGACACAGATAGAGGGACAGAGAGAGACAGGAGGGACACAGACAGAGAGAGACAGGAGGGACACAGACAGAGACAGGAGGGACACAGACAGAGAGAGACAGGAGGGACACAGACAGAGAGAGACAGGAAGGACACAGACAGAGAGAGACAGGAAGGACACAGATACACAGGAGGGACAGAGAGAGACAGGAAGGACACGGATGGAGGGACACAGATAGAGAGACAGGAGGGACACAGACAGAGAGAGACAGGAGGGACACAGACAGAGAGAGACAGGAGGGACACAGACAGAGAGAGACAGGAGGGACACAGACAGAGAGAGACAGGAGGGACACAGAGAGAGACAGTAGGGACACGGATGGAGAGACACAGACAGAGAGAGACAGGAGGGACACAGATGGAGAGACAGGAGGGACACAGACAGAGAGAGACAGGAGGTACACACAGAGAGAGAGACAGAAGGTACACAGAGAGAGAGAGAGAGAGACAGGAGGTACACAGAGAGGGAGACAGGAGGGACACAGATAGAGAGACAGGAGGGACACAGATAGAGAGACAGGAGGGACACAGATAGAGAGACAGGAGGGACACAGATAGAGAGACAGGAGCGACACAGACAGAGAGAGACAGGAGCGACACAGACAGAGAGAGACAGGAGGGACACAGACAGAGAGAAACAGGAGGGACAGAGAGAGACAAGAGGGACACGGATAGAGAGACAGGAGGGACAGAGAGAGACAAGAGGGACACGGATAGAGAGACAGGAGGGACACAGACAGAGAGAGACAGGAGGGACACAGACAGAGAGAGACAGGAGGGACACAGACAGAGAGAGACAGGAGGGACACAGACAGAGAGAGACAGGAGGGACACAGACAGAGAGAGACAGGAGGGACACAGAGAGAGAGACAGGAGGGACACAGAGAGAGAGACAGGAGGGACACAGACAGAGAGAGAGACAGAAGGGACACAGAGAGAGGGAGACAGGAGGGACACAGACAGAGAGACAGGAGGGACACAGACAGAGACAGGAGGGACACAGAGAGAGAGACAGGAGGGACACAGACAGAGAGAGAGACAGAAGGGACACAGAGAGAGGGAGACAGGAGGGACACAGACAGAGAGACAGGAGGGACACAGACAGAGACAGGAGGGACACAGACAGAGACAGGAGGGACACAGACAAAGAGAGACAGGAGGTACAGAGAGAGACAGGAAGGACACAGATAGACAGGAGGGACAGAGAGAGACAGGAAGGACACAGATAGACAGGAGGGACAGAGAGAGACAGGAAGGACACGGATGGAGGGACACAGATAGAGAGACAGGAGGGACACAGACAGAGAGAGACAGGAGGGACACAGACAGAGAGAGACAGGAGGGACACAGACAGAGAGAGACAGGAGGGACACAGACAGAGAGAGACAGGAGGGACACAGACAGAGAGAGACAGTAGGGACACGGATGGAGAGACACAGACAGAGAGAGACAGGAGGGACACAGATAGAGAGACAGGAGGGACACAGACAGAGAGAGACAGGAGGTACACACAGAGAGAGAGAGAGACAGGAGGTACACAGAGAGAGAGAGAGACAGGAGGTACACAGAGAGGGAGACAGGAGGGACACAGATAGAGAGACAGGAGGGACACAGACAGAGAGACAGGAGGGACACAGATAGAGAGACAGGAGCGACACAGACAGAGAGAGACAGGAAGGACACAGACAGAGAGACAGGAGGGACACAGATAGAGAGACAGGAGCGACACAGACAGAGAGAGACAGGAGCGACACAGACAGAGAGAGACAGGAGGGACACAGACAGAGAGAAACAGGAGGGACAGACAGAGACAAGAGGTTCACGGATAGAGAGACAGGAGGGACAGAGAGAGACAAGAGGGACACGGATAGAGAGACAGGAGGGACAGAGAGAGACAAGAGGGACACGGATAGAGAGACAGGAGGGACACAGACAGAGAGAGATAGGAGGGACACAGACAGAGAGAGACAGGAGGGACACAGACAGAGAGAGACAGGAGGGACACAGACAGAGAGAGACAGGAGGGACAGAGAGAGAGAGAGAGACAGGAGGGACAGAGAGAGAGAGAGAGAAAGGAGGGACAGAGAGAGAGAGAGAAAGGAGGGACAGAGAGAGAGAGAGAGAGACAGGAGGGACAGAGAGAGAGAGAGAGAGAGAGACAGGAGGGACAGAGAGAGAGAGAGAGACAGGAGGGACACAGAGAGAGAGACAGGAGGGACACAGAGAGAGAGACAGGAGGGACACAGAGAGAGAGACGGGAGGGACACAGAGAGAGGCAGGAGGGACACAGAGAGAGGCAGGAGGGGCACAGAGAGAGACAGGAGGGACACAGACACACTGAGAGAGAGACATGAGAGAGAGAGACAGACAGGAATGAGGGACAGACAGAGAGAGAGAGACAGACAGGAAGGAGGGATAGACAGAGACTGACAGGAAGAAGGGACAGAGAGACAGACAGGAGGGAGGGATAGAGAGACAGACAGGAGGGAGGGATATAGAGAAAGATTGACAGGAGGGAGGGATAGAGAGAGAGACAGCAAGGAGGGACAGAGAGAAAGATTGACATGAAGGAGGGACAGAGAGATGAGAAAAGTGGAGTGGAAGTGACAGGGGAGGGAAAGCGGGGTAGAAGAGACAAGGGAAGGGAGAGGGGTGGAAGAGACACAGGGAGGAAGAGAAGGGAAAAGAAACGGGAGGGAGGGAAGAGACACAAGGGAGGGGGAGAGGGGTTGAAGAGACACGGGAGGGAGAGAGGGGACACATGGTAGGGTGAAGAGATACAGGGGTGGAAAGGGGGGAAGAGACACATGGGGGAGAGGCGCTCATTGCGAGGCCCATGATGAGCTTCAAAGGTGCTTAGTAAAGTAGAGGGGGGAGTGGTTCTCATTGAGCGCCTACCGTCAAGTAGAGGGGGGGAAAGGTAGAGGGGGAGAGGCTCGCAATGAGCGCCAAAGGCGCTCATCGCAAGGCCAGTTAAGTAGAGGGGGAGAGGCTTGCAATTTGTGGCAAACAACATTGCCAGGCTTCAAATTTTATTGCCGTCATTTTTGACGGGCAAGTGGCTAGTTAAAGATAAAGACGAGGAGTAAAAAACAAGCATTTAAATTATAGAAACAAGAGGGGACAGAGACTGCTATACTCAAGTGCAAGGAAATCAACAAGACTTGCAAAGGGCTATTAGACTGGCTAATATAGAAAATGAAAAGTTAGTTGCAAAGAAGAGTAAGACTAACCCTAAAATATTAAAATAATATTAAAAAATAAATGTTAAAAAAATGTGTCTAAGAGACGATATGATTACCTTATATAAATATATCCAGGGTCAATACAAAGCTTTGTCAAGGGAACTTTTTTGTGCCAAGAGGTTTTCAACTGACAAGGGTACATCCTTTTATAATAGAAGTAAAAAGATTTCACCTTAAAGAAAGAAAAGGGTTCTTCACAGTAAGGGTGATTAAACTGTGGAATTCTACCAAAGGATGTGGTGACAGCGGATTCGATAGATAACTTTAAAAAGGGATTGGATATATTTTTAAATAAAAAGGGCATTAGGGCTATCCTGGATAAATTGAGAGGGAGTATTGATCCAGGGATGAAGCCGATCGCCAGTATCTGGGGTCAAGAAGGAATTTTATATAGACAATCGGCAAAGTTTCACTGGGTTTTTTTTTCTGATTGCTCTCCTCTGGATCAATTAACAATAAATCTGCGTCTTGAGTAGAGGAGTTCTAAAAAGGTTAAACTTGATGGACTAAAGTCTTTTTTCAACCTAAATTACTATGTAACTACATAAATCCGAACCCCGCAGCTGCGGCCCTCGCCATAGGTGCTCATCCGTACGACCCGCAGTACTTAGGCAATGAGCCCCGAAGGTGCTTATTGCGCTGGTGGAGATGAGCGCAGCAGGCGCTTATCCATGCGACCCGTGGGACTTAGCCAATAAGCGACAAAGGAGCTCATTGCATTGGTGGAGAAGAGCACCACAGGCGCATATCCCTGTGACCCGTGGGATTAATGCCTGCAGCGCTCATCTCCACCAACGCAATGATTGAGCTAGTGGAGATGAGCACCACAGCCGCTCATCCCGAGACATGCGGGACTTAGATAAAAGAGAGCAGAAGCCGTTCACCGCAACTTAGTGATGCCCGCAAAATTACAGCCCGTACTACTTGGGACGTCAGAGGAATTACAGTTTACAAAAATACGCATTTAACAGTTGAAACGCCAAACTGCAAAAACACACAAATATGCCTCAAATTTACTTTACAAACTTTTTTTTTTAGGGGCAAGTTGCTAGTAGAACTATATTTCTCAACTAATATTAATCAAGAATCAGACGTTGGATGGACTTGGGTGACCCATAAATCCTTCATCCTGGGCTCTATTATAAAATTAGCTTCTAGACATAAAAAGCAAATGTGTCTTAGAGAGGAGTCTTTGGGAAATAATTTAATAGAACTTGAGAGATTAAATCACCAGAACCCATCCAAACAACGCTGTAAACAGATTGATAACATTTGGCTAGAATTGGATCTAATATTATCAGATCACACAGAAAAGGCGCTGAGATTGACGGGTCACAAGTTCTATGCTAAAGCTAATAAACCTGATACATTATTGGCTTGAAAATTCAAAAATACAATATCTCAATCAAAAATATTTTGCATCAGAACTCCTGCCATAGATATCCCAGAATAAGATTCAAAAGATATTTTCAGACTTTAAAAAATATATATATTTGTCCAATACACAGAATCAGGCTGGCTTTTCTGGAATCTTGTGACCTGCCCAAGATTACGGCGTTACAGAAGCTGAAGTTGAAGCAATTATTTAGGGCCTGGGGGGGGGATGGGCCCCAGGTCCGGACATTTTTTCCAATCTCTATTATAAAAAATATGCTGATCTACTTTCTCCCCATCTGACAAACCTCTTTAACTAAGTTTTAGATGGACATCAGATGCCTCAGGAATTGAAACAGGCAAATATTGTATTCTTTCCAAATGGAGGCAAGGACCCACTCGAGGTTCATAATTATCGTCCCATTTTCCTGCTGAATGGGGATATAAAAATCTTAGAAAATTAATGGCGAACAGGATAGCTAATTTTCTTCCTAGAGTTATCCATAAAGACCAAACGGGGTTTATCCCCCATAGGCAGATGGGGGATAATGTCCGACGAATATTGAATACCATTACTTGGGCAACTCCTAATAAAATCTCTATGTGTTTATTAGCACTTGACTTAGAAAAAGCCTTCAATACTTTAGAATGGCCCTGTCTTAATGCAGTGCTAAATAAATTTGGTTTAAATGGCACATTTTTGAATTTAATCAAGACATATTATAATTCTCCCAAAGCTACCCTGAAACTCCCAGGGGATTCACCCACTCACATAGACATACAAAGAGGAACCAGACAGGGGTGTCCCCTCTCGCCACTCTTATTTGTCTTAGCCCTTGGCCCAATCCATTACATCTTACACAAATATACATGGAATTGAATTTGGGCTTCATCATCTTAAATGTTGTCTCTTTGCTGATGACATGTTGTGTTCTCTTATGAGACCTGTCACCTTGTTCCCAGCTCTTTTTTCAAATTCTGGATCACTTTGGTGACCTGTCTAGGTTAAGAATCAATATGACCAAGACAGAAGCATTGGGAATTTCTATGTCTCAGCTAGAAATTGACAAAATTCAACAAACCTATAATTTTGCTTGGCCCAAGTCTTATTTTAAACTAGCGAATTGCCCATCAAAAAATGACAGCAATAGAATTGTAATTCAAGGAATGTTGTTTGGGCCAGACATTATTTTTTATGGTGGTCTGAGATCTTGGTGCTGATTGTGAGGCTCGCGTTGAGCGCCTTCGGCAGAGCTCATTGTGAGCCTCTTGGTTGTTTTTTTTATCAGAGGCGCTTTTGCTGTCATTGTAAGGTAGGCGCTGATCTGCTTTTTGCGCTTATTGCAAGGCTGTCCCCTAGTGTAGTTTGTGTGCTCTGTGCAGCGTTGGCACTCATTGTGAGGCGCGCAGTGAATGTCTTTTGCAATTATTGCGATAGTGTTTTTTTTTGTGTGTATTTGTATGTTGTGATGCTAATTAAATAAGTAGTAAATTAATACATTAATATACTTTACCTATTTGTAAGTAATACATGCAGGAAGCATTGTGCTGAAGAGCTGACAATCTGTTTTCATGTTCCTGCAGCATACAATGTAGTTTGCAGTGTTTTGGAGCTGAGGTTTAAGTGTCAGCAATGTGTGCAGTGTGTAGAGTAAATAGGCTGCGTGCACAAGGGGAAGCCATTAGTTTAGCTGGGTACTTCCGCATTCTGTAAGTTAGTGTTGTAAAATGGCGGCGAATGTGTAATGAAGCGTCCTTGCTAATGGTGTATGTTGTAGGTTTTTGTAAGAGCTGTATTTGCTTTGTGTAATTTAGCGGCTTTAGGGGTCGTGTAGCCTTGCGAGGGTCCGCATTTGCAGCCTGCAATGAGCCTGCTGCTCATTGCAGCCAATGTCGGAGCCTCCACCTTCGCAAATGCGGCCCCTCACTTCGCTGCGCGAGCCAGCAAGCATTAGCAACAACCCGCATGCTGACAACTATACTGTATATGTGATATCAAGGTGTAAATGTCACTAAGAAGTTCTTTATAAAGCTAACTATTCTACCCTGAATAGAAATTTACAACTAGATTTAACAAAATGGTCGAAGGGGCAGATTTCCTGGTTGGGGAGAATTAATTCTGTGAAAATTAATATTCTTCCACAGCTTTTATATTTATTTTGCACCCTCCCAATCGCTATAGATTACAAAGAACTGGAAAGATTTCAAAGCTTGGTGTTTAAATTTATATGGAATCATAGAGCCCCCAGAATATCTAGAATAAATATGTATACACGTAAAACAAAGGGTGGGCTTTCATGGTTTTTTAAACAATATTATAAGGCGGCACAGCTTGTCTTTATTCCCCTTGCCCCCTCCTCGCTGCATCAGCACCTTTGTGTAATTACAGAAAATTTAGCAATGTCTCCGTATTCATGTGACACAAAGCATTGCGAAGCGATGCGAGCTGTGTACGGCGCCGGACTTAGGCTGGATGAGCGCCAAAGGCTCTCATCTATGAAGCGAGCTGTGTATGGCGCAGGTCTTAGGCTAGATGAGCCGTGCAGCACATGGGCTGCAAGAAGCATCGAAGGTGCTAATTGCAACAAGCTGCGCCGTCACACATGCGCACCTCACAAAGCGAGGCGAAGCAGCCAAGCAGCACTTAAGCTGCGTGAGAGCCTTGCGAAGCAAGGCGCAGTACTTAGGCTGCATTGTGAGCCAAGAGTGTAACACTAAAAACCCTAAAATAAAATAAATACATTTAACAAATATAATAACACACTCACACACAGGACAGGGGGATAGCCAGGAAACCTGGAGTGAGGTTACAATCGATTTTGAGCCATATTTGTGGGTTTTCATCAAAACCAAAATCGGCTAAGCGAGGAATAAACTTCTGAAACTGCATGAAAACGAGGCTGAGGAAAGCCAGTCATGCGGGACTTAGAAAATACCCAACGTCAAAGACAGTAACACTCACACCAACAACGCCAGGCACGCAGAACTTTGAAAATAAAACAAACGACAGTCAGCACGTGCCACGCAAACATTCAGCTGACACACAGAGGAGAAATACAGGGAAGGGACGGGGGGAGATGGTGGTAAAAAAAAACATGGCATTCCAAGCACAAAATATGCAGGTTAACGCAACCTGCAATGAGCAGCCCCTACAGTAGGCAGGAGGAAAGGCTCGCAATGAGTGCAGAAGGAACTCATTGTGAGCCACGAGATGAGAACCGCGAGCGGGAGAGGCTTGCAATGAGCGCCAATGGTGCTCATTGCGAGCCCTGTGATGAGCGCCGAAGGCACTCGGCGTGAGTCTCGCGATGAGCCCCGAAGGTGATCAGTGCAAAGCAGGAAAGTTGAAGTACACAAGGGAAAGGCTCACAATGAGCACCAAAGGCGCTCAGCGCGGGGCTCGCGATGAGCGCCAAAGGTGCTCAGAGGAGCAAAAGCCTCACATTTTGTGGCAAACAGCATTGCCAGCTTTACAATTTTAATCCCATAATTTTAGATGGGCAAGTTCCTAGTTAATTAATAAAAGACAAGGGCCAGACAATACCAGGAAACGTATTGATATAATTTCCCATTAAAATTCAAATAATATTCCTTTGCTTATCCTGTCATTAGATGCCGAAAAGGCCTTTGACAGGGTGGGCTGGGATTACATGGAGTCTACATTACAAAAATTTGGTCTGGGGGAATTTGGTGCATTGGCTGTTAAAGGTTTCTATAGAAACGCTAGTGAAACAATGGATTGGGATTTGAGGCAGAGTAGTTCTCCATTCGGAATGGACCAAGACGGGGTTGCCCCCTCTCCCCCTTGATTTTCATCTTAACTGTTGAAACTCTTGCAGAATTGATTAGATCTACAGAAAATATTCAGGGGATTAAGGTTGGCAGGTATTGATATAATTTCCCATTAAAATTCAAATAATATTCCTTTGCTTATCCTGTCATTAGATGCCGAAAAGGCCTTTGACAGGGTGGGCTGGGATTACATGGAGTCTACATTACAAAAATTTGGTCTGGGGGAATTTGGTGCATTGGCTGTTAAAGGTTTCTATAGAAACGCTAGTGAAACAATGGATTGGGATTTGAGGCAGAGTAGTTCTCCATTCGGAATGGACCAAGACGGGGTTGCCCCCTCTCCCACTTGATTTTCATCTTAACTGTTGAAACTCTTGCAGAATTGATTAGATATACAGAAAATATTCAGGGGATTAAGGTTGGCAGGTATTGATATAATTTCCCATTAAAATTCAAATAATATTCCTTTGCTTATCCTGTCATTAGATGCCGAAAAGGCCTTTGACAGGGTGGGCTGGGATTACATGGAGTCTACATTACAAAAATTTGGTCTGGGGGAATTTGGTGCATTGGCTGTTAAAGATTTCTATAGAAACGCTAGTGAAACAATGGATTGGGATTTGAGGCAGAGTAGTTCTCCATTCGGAATGGACCAAGACGGGGTTGCCCCCTCTCCCCCTTGATTTTCATCTTAACTGTTGAAACTCTTGCAGAATTGATTAGATCTACAGAAAATATTCAGGGGATTAAGGTTGGCAGGTCTGTTTATAAAATAATACATTGGCTAATGATGATTTCTTACACTGACAGATCTTGAGAAATCACTGTTGTATTTATCCAATATTTTAGAGGTATATAGTGTCCTCTCTCATTTTAAAATTAATATTTCAAAATCTTAAGTGTTTTCAAAGGGTCAAGAAGGACTCAAATTGATAATTTACAACAGATATACCATTTTAAATGGGATTCAAAATGTATTACTCATTCTCCTTTTGTTTAAGGAATATGCTTAAGAACAATCTATTATAATAGTTCTTAAGCATTACCTTGCTGGCATGTGAAATCCTTCTTACAGATAGAGATACTGGAGAGGGGTGCCAGTTCCTGCTCTGGTGGGCCACAGCATACAACTCCTGGTATTCCCATATTGCATCCAAATACTGACCAGTGTAACTCCTTGCTGGACTTGAACCCAGGATGCTGTGGTGAAAGCACCTGCACCCTAACCACTGGGCTACCAGGGAACCCATAAGGGATGGTAAGGTAAGGTAAACAATACTTCCTCATCCAGAGTGTTTGTTTGGGGGCTTATGCAGTAAATTGCAGGGAAAATAGCAACATTAATTCATACTAGCAACATGGTCTACTAAATACTAAGATAAAAAAAATCAATGTTTCACAGATTCTTGTTTCTAAAGAGCAACAATGTTTCAACTAATTTAACTATCTTTATAGCAACATTATTGCTGTACAGTGAATTGTGAGGAGCGCCTTGTCTAGACTAGATAGGTTTGTAATATCTGAAGAGACTTTAATTCATAGTGACATATCCTAGAGTAATGCTTTAAACATTCCAAAATGACCATGATCCTGTTATGCCCAAATAACTCACTAAAATGAGCTCTTGGAGGTCCAGGGGCCGAGGCACAACATTACATCACACATAACTGTAAAATAGTGTCACAGTCCCTTAAAGCAAGTTTCATGGCCATTGTAATAGCCCTTGAGGTTGGTAACCACATGGACTAATGTCTCTCCATGTTCAGTTGTTAACATAAAAAACAGTGTCTATGAGTCCAGGGGATTGTGACAGTACATTTTTTGACTCATAAAAGGCCCTTGTTTGTGGAATTCAGGGGAGTTCCACACTGTCCCCAAAAAGTGAGACTTTACAGATATCTATCCAAATACTGGTTAGAAGATTTTAACATATGAGAAATTGTAGGTTTCATTAATAAAACTAGCGTTTTCACTATTTTATTATTATTATTATCTTTATTTGTAACGCGCCAACATATTCCGTAGCACTGAACAAGGGTTAAGTATGAGGCAAAACAAATATGCGACTCATAGCAAAGAATGGAGAGCCCTGTCCTTGAGTTTAGAGTCTAGTGTACGTGGAGCTTTTGCTGAAAGACCTTACAAGATTGGGTACTTGCAAACTTACAATCTAATGCGTTGGGTATGGTGGGGAGGGTGAGAGATGTGTTGTGGATGTTAAGGCGGCAGGTGAAAGGCTTCTTTACACAGATGTGTTTTTAGTGAAGTTGTGAAGGTTTTGAAGCCTGAAGATAGTCTAGTGGAGGGAGGCAAGGAGTTCCAGAGAATACTGGCTGGAGTGGTCAGCAAATCACCAATGCATTACATTCATAGACCAAAATAGTCAAGAATGCCCTTAAAATGGTATATTACTTGAAAGGTTACATTCAAAAAGTCATTGGCTTCATAGTGTCTTTGTAAGAACTAGCATGTAGTACGCTGACAAGTGAGAATCTTACTTAGATTATAAGCCCACATAAAAAAGCTAAAAAGCCATAGCAAATAACCAATGGCAAAGGTCGGCAGGGTCCACTCTGGTGCACATAATGCAAAAAGGCAGACAGCGACCAACATACAATGCCAAACGGCAACCACTCCAGAGCCTAAAAAGGGAGTGAACATACAGTATCTCACAAAAGTGAGTAGACCCCTCACATTTTTGTAAATATTTTATTATATATTTTCATGTGACAAGACTGAATAAATGAAACTCTGCTACAATGTAAAGTAGTAAGTGTACAGTCTATAAATAATAAAAAGAATGCTGTCCCCTCAAAATAACTCAACACACAGCCATTAATGTCTAAACCGTTGGCAACAAAAGTGAATACTGTGGGCCCAATTAGCCATTTTCTCTCCCCGGTGTTATGTGACTCGCTAGTGTTACAAGGTCTCAGGTGTGAATAGGGAGCAGGTGTGTTAAATTTGGTGTTATCGCTCTCACACTCTCTGGATGTTCAACATGGCACCTCATGGCAAAGAAAGGACTCTATGAGGATCTGAAAAAAAGAATTGTTGCTCTACATAAAGGTAGCCTAGGCTATAAGAAGATTGCCAAGACCCTGAACTCAGCTGCACAGTGGGCAAGACCATACAGTGGTTCACAGGTACTGGTTCCACTCCGAACAGGCCTCACCATGGTTGGCCAAAGAAGTTGAGTACACGTGCTCAGCGTCATATCCAGAGGTTGTCTTTGGGAAATAGAAGTATTGAGGGGACAGCACATTTTCACTGTTATACAGGCTGTACACTTACTACTTTACATTGTAGCAGAGTGTCATTTCTTCAGTGTTGACAAAATATTTACAAAAATGTGAGGGGTGTACTCACTTTTGTGAGATACTGTATATATGTATATATACATTTTTTTTTCTTTTTTGTGCCAAATGTGACTATTGTTGTTGTAAACTTCGGTATATTATTATATCTGCTACTGTTTATTTAATTATTTATTAATATTTAATAAAACATTTTCCTTTTTTTCTCTCTTTTTTATTTACATTTATTCATATTTTGATTAATTAATATTTATTTGTTATATAGGACATGCAAACTATATCTTTTTTCATTATATAGCATTTTTTTTAAACACTGCAGCAATTTATGCAAAATATCAACTTGGTAGATTTCCATGTATTACTCATTACTGAATATTGAAAAGTAAGCCATAACATTGATTAAAACACCAGTTAAATGTAAATATGTTAAGAAAGCAATCATTCAAGATGGATTAGGGCCTCTGTAGAATGAATATAGGCATTCTTTTAAAATGCCTAAGGATTTTATATAATTATAGTGTCTCTTTAAAGTGGCTGTGGTGCTCTTTCCTCTTACAATTAGCAAAAGCATCTAAAACAGTAGATTATTCCATTATTATTATTACATGTTTATGTCCAATTTTGTAATCTTATCCTAAAGCTGTCCACAAGGAACGTGTGCTGAAATGATTTATCAGCTTCCTTAACAATGAGTACAATCTCATTTATTCATTCCTAAATCCAGGATTTTTTTCTCTCTGTGAACCCATTTAGTTGGTTGGACAGGGCATTGTGATTACATTACAGCTGTATTGAGAGTTTTATAGTGCATTAACAACATTTTGACCACGCCAAGACCTGTATTTCTACCTGCCCATGCTAATTCCATGAAGAATAAAAATGCGTGCCAAGGGCCTTTAACTGATTTCCAAATGTTGGAATCTGAGAAGACTTTGCTATCAAATATATGTGTGAATGCACTTTTCATCAGACTACTACTAATAATGGTTAAAGGGCCACTGCAGTAATACATTTAAGTTATACTCCTTTGAAGAAGAACACTTGAAAACAGGTCAAATGTACTTAGGGTCCTATGCAAGCCCTGGGAAAATCAATTGTGAGTGCTGTAGCAGCACAGTAAATCCTCCCTAGCTATGATAATCTCCCATCCATTAAACATTGTGAGAAAATTAAAAAAGAAAAAAATATGCATAATTCACATTTTAATATCAGAAATTCATTATGTAAAATAATTTGTGAAACACATTTTGTAATAAAATATTTATAGTATATGTATCTGTATTTGCAATTTTATATTATGAATAAAATAATTGGATAAGCAGGTATGTATAAAAATGGAAAACATTATACAGACCCCCGTGGAAACTAGTCAGTTAACCCCTGCAAGGTGGTTCTTAATGAATCCCCCTTGAACATAAAATTTTATAAAATTAAGCCCACATGCTGCAGGGTTTCCCAATCAAGACCCCTGCCACCTATAAGTAGCCCCTGGCACCTAAACTTAACCTCCACCGGCCACGGTGGACCTCAGAGGACCCAGGCTTTCAAATTAATCCCTGCCAGATGAGGACCCGTGGCATCTAAACAGTTAATCCCCACCGCGGGGGTACTATGAGTATCCGCATGGCACCTAAATTGAATTCACTTAGCAGCGGGGTCCCAATTGCGAGGGCCTGAAAAATAACCCCCTGCCACTCGACTCCTTAAAGGACCCACGTTATGTCTAAATTGAACCGATGCCCCTACCTATAGTACCACCGCTGCACCTAGAATGAACCCCCTATGTCCCATATATAGACCCTTATGGGTCAACTATACAGATCCCCCTGGTTTAAAATGAACACTATACCATGGACCATCCACCAGGACCCCAATGACAAAACTACACTACACTATTCTACCCACTAATAAACTAACAAGTATAAAATATCCCCACTAGTTAAATAAATTAACCCCCCACTAAATAACTAAATTAACCTTCCACTAACTAATTAACCCTCCACTAACTAATTAAACCCCCATTAACTAACTAATGCGCCCTAATTAACTACCTAAAAAAAACTACATTACAAAAAGTAAAAAATAACTTACAGAAAGAAAAATATTTACAATAAAAATAAAACATAATACATAAAAAGCACTATTAAAATAAAAAATAAATGAAACCTGAAAAAGAAAGGGGTTAATAATTCTACTTACCTGCCCAAAATGAAACTCCAGAGAAGATCATCGTTGCCCTGGTCCTCAATCTTCTTCCCTGGAGTAGGCGGACTATCCAGCTTTATAGAAGAAGGTCCAGTCCTCTTCCTTCTTGCTTGAAGCCATTGATCCTCAACTTCTGAGCCAAGAAAAAACACTCCAAAAAAAACTGTAAAAAAACAAAAAAAACTAACAGATCTTCTCCTAGGATGCGCTCCTTGCTGCAAAGCGCGTTTGCAGCACTTGCTGCGGCTTAAATAAGAAATTGGAGCATTCTGATTGGCTGAAATAGATGTCAATCATATTTCAGCCAATCACAATGGATTTTGGGATGTCACCCTGTTCATTCTCTAATTTGAATATTTTGGACCAATCAGATTGCTCAGATTGAAAGATCCCTCAATTTAATAATATTATTATGCATGTATAACTTAATATTAAAGCACTTACAGAGAACTTTAGTTTAATTGCTTTCAGTATTTATATTTTGTAAAAGAAGGGGTATATCTAGATCAGTGTTCGTAAATAACTATTAATGGAGATGTTATCTGCCGATCATCAGAGAGAAAGGAAAATAAGAGGTGGCTTAAAGAACTGGCATGACTGGTATATGAAACATTGATAATAAGGAGAGATTGACTTCTTAAACATGTCAAAGGCACTATAGTAAATACATTATTGAAGAACTGATCTGTTACTAATGACTTGAATCTAAAATTGGTCCTTGTAAATAAAGACTGTTCCAATTTCACTTGGTTGACAGTCAATCCCTTGCTCCATAAAGGATGAAAACCACTGGACTAGATAATAGATAGCCCACAGCTGAACAAAAATAAAGGAAAGTAGGCTTTAAATTGGCTAGGAGTAGAGGATGTGATAAGGTTTTTTGTTCCAATCTTTTTATTATTGAGGACAATAAACAATAAGCAACAACAAATTGAATTGAAGAATTTACAGATTCCACAGTAGTATTAAATATACATGAATGTCAACCTTGGGTCCCTAAACAAAAAAAAATCGCATTTGGCATTTCAATTCAAAAACTTTATTTTTTCTCATAATGAAGTTAACCTTGAGGATAATCTCTCCAAAGTTAAGCTTAGAGGACTTCCAGTTTCTAGCTATATGGTGTTTAACTGCTAGAGTAATAATCTGTAAGAGTTTATTTTGAGTTACAGTTAATGTATCTATGTGTATACCTAGAAGACAATTCTCAATGGAGGGACGAATTTGGCTACCAAATAATTGGAAGCCCAGTCTCAGTGTTTGTTCCCAGATGTCCCGAGTGGCTGGGCAGGACCACCAAATATGCAGGAACTCTGCTCACTATTGACAGCCCCTAAAGCATTTATCGCTAATCTGTGGGTTCATGATATGCATTCTAGAGGGAGTGAGGTATGTCCTATGCAGAACCTTAACTGATACCTCAAGTAGGTTATACATGACTGAGCCCCTGGATAAATTGGCGAAGGTCTCTTTCTGCTTAGCAGGCTCCTTTCCAGGTCCTGCTCCCATTTGAGCACAAAGGGGGGTTTGAGTGTTTTATCGGGCTTGTTGAAAATAGAGTATAAGGCTCCCAATATACCTTTAGTCGGAGGTAAGCTCTTGCACAACACTGAAAACCAGGTTGATTTTGGGTGGCCCATGCTCCAAACCATTGACATTATCCAGTACCTGAGGCTTGTATAGCTTCAACTTACTCTAAGTGGAATATTGTACTTATTACATAGTTGAACATGAGGATAAATTCTGTCATTTGCAAAGCAGGTATCTAACCTGTCTAGTTGATTAAAAGCCTACCACTGTCTGGATTCCAAATTAAAGACAGTTTAAACATTCAGGAAAGATCTACTAGAAGTTAAAGGGGAAAGTGGAGAGGACAATTAATACCTCCCAACTGCCCAAACGAGAGAGTAAGTTTAATCAATAGGTTAAAGAGTGTAATTAAAGTCTGTGTACGCTTTGGTTTCCATATGATAGTGTCCCACGTATGAGGTTTAAGATGCTGAATCTCTATAAACGCCCAGGTTGATGCTTGATTGAGTGGGCTATAAGCAGTTGGGCGGCTCTATAGTACAGCCTAAGATTAGGACAGGAGATAGTATAGGGTTCTGTGCCTATACATTGTCTTCTTAGCAATAAGGGGGGGTTTATTCGCCCAAATAAATTTAAAGATATGATGTTGCATTCTTTCTAAACCGCAAATGTAGACTGGAATGGCCAATGTAAATAGATAAAGAATTTTGGTAAAATGATCATCTTAATGGTAGTGATTCACCCCAGAGGATGTGATAAGGGTTGAATTAATTGGTTATAGTGAACAAGGGGGGGAGTTTATGTGAATGCATTGGATTACATCAAAGCTTTCTCACGCAAAACTGAATTTCAGTTAGCTGGGATGCACATGTTGGTGTACTTTCTCTATATTGCTCCTGCTTAAATTTGAATGGTGTCACCTATTGTTGATTTGCTTATCTCCAAGCACAAAGATGAAGTTGTCCTAAGAGGACCCCAATGGCTTGCCTCCTTATTACCTACGACCACATCTAAACAAATTTCTCACATTTCCCCTCTCCTCTGGTGCCATTATATTTCCCTTCTTTCCTCATTCACTCTCCATCCATTCCTCCACCTCTTTCTCAGCTTACCCCTCCAGACCTGTCCACAGACCCCTTTGACTTCAGTCAATTCTACAAGGAAGAAAAGACTATCTGCTTCCCTACCTGTTTCTTGTTCCAGATTTGGGAGGCCAGTTCTAGAACATCCACCTCTGATCAACATGCCACTTCTCCTTCGGCTGTCCCAGCTTCAGCTTCAGGGTTTTGTGATCTTGCTGCTTCTGTAGTTTTACAAATGAAGTAACAAGCTGCGTCACAGGAAATTGACATCATCACTTCATCCTGGGTGTGATGTTGGGACTCCTCCATAAACTGCCCATGCTATATAAAGTAGAGCTTACAAGAGGAGACCTCACAATAGGGAGAGAGCTTTAGGGGGGAAAGCCACAGAGGAGTTGATAAGAACCTCTACTTAACTCAAAGCAACCTGCACATTATCACCATTGATTATGCTACTGTAAAATATGGCTTATACAGTATATAGGCAATTTTTAACATGACTTCAATGTGTATTTTATAAAAAAGACTTATTATATACAACTCTATTGTTATTACAAATGTATGTTTGTATCAAGACATTATACCTCCTGTCTTTTTGGTATTATCCCGACAAATATATATTCATTTATATTTTACATATGTGTATGACTGTAATTAGTTTAAATTGAGTCTGTAATGTGGGAAAAGAAAACAGGTGCGGGTAGCCTCACTCAAAATACCTCAGAGAATTACAAAAGGTCTTATTTACAATAAAAATAGCAAGCCTTAGAGAGGTGTATAAATGACATGTGCACATTTTTAGACAGCTGACAACTGGTGGAACTCAGTCTAAATCCAACTTATTACCATGTATGACATATAGAGAGGGTGGGACATAGGCCACAACCACATATTATAATAGTCCAACTACGAATTGTCGTCACGCTTTGCGAGCTCGCAAGAACTGCATCCCTCTCGAAGCGAGGGTCCGCATTTGCAGAGGTGGAGGCTCAAAGGCGCCTCACACGCGGTTAAAAACACACGCACGACTTCGAAAAAAAACTGACCTCGGAACCAACCTTAACGGAACAAACACCCACACGCACGAAAAATACGACCATAACGGCCGAACCGTGCACACCTAAAAACAGTCAAAACACACCAAATACTCACAAAATATACATAAAAAGCTTACCCATAGCAAGGGGGGGGGGCATCCAGGACCTCTGAAAGTAAAGTTACACCTCCATTTAAGTCTAAATTCCTGAAAATCCCCTAAGCGAGAGAAAAAATGGCCACCGAAAAAAACGAAAATGAGGCTCAAGGTCCTCTTCTCCCCGCCCAGGAACCGCGCTCTAAAAAAAAAAAAACCTCACATCCGCACTCACGAACATCCCCGATGCTAATGAGGCTCCCCGAGACTTTTCCGGAAGAAAATAGGCAATGGCGCCTTCTGATTAGTTAAAAACTCTGTCTATCAAATTCACCCAATCAGGATGCGCCAATGTGTGAGCCAATTAGAAATCAGAAAGGGATACACCCTAATACACCTGTCAATCTTTATTTAAACCAATCACAAGGCGCAGATGCCTTCAGCCAATCACAATGGAATACACCCCCACGTACTGATTGGTGAAGGCATTTGCGCCTTCTCATTGGCTATTGTCAATGTCAATCAGTATTACAGCCAGTGGGGGTGTATCCCATTGTGATGGCAATAAAGCCTTCGGATTGGTTCAAATAAAGATTGACAGGTGCGTTATCCAATCAGCGTGGGATTTTGAGGTGTATATATTTCTCATTGGTTCACAATTGGTGTCTTCTCATTGGCTGAATTTGATAGACAGCGTATTTAGCCAATCAGAAGCCGCCATTGCCAATTTTATTCTGGAACACTCCGTAGGAAGCTCATTAGCGTCGGAGACATCCGCCAGGGCGGATGTGTGTTGTTTTTTTTTTTTTTTTTAAAGAGCGCGGATGCTTCCAGGGCCCATGCAGGGCAAAACACCAGGAGGCCGGAGACATCGCGGGTAGGTAAGTACAATGTAGATTGTGTTAATTTTACTTGGTTTTATGTTTATGTACCGTATATACTCGAGTATAAGCCGACCCGAGTAAAAAGCCGAGGCACCCATTTTACCACAAAATACTAGGTAAAATGAGTGACTCGAGTATAAGCCGAGGGTGGGAAATGTGCTGCCCCCTGTGTCCCTCTTGTGCCCTCTGTGTCCCCCTCTCTCTCCGTGTCTCTTCTCCCCTCTCCCTTCCCTGTGTCTCTTCTCCCCTCTCCCTTCCCTGTGTCTCTTCCAACCTCTCCCTTCCCTGTGTCTCTTCCCCACTCCTCAACCTCCCTCCTCATCCTTAACCTCCCTCCTCATCCTCAACCTCCCTCCACCTCCTCAACCTCCCTCCTCATCCTCAACCTCCCTCTGAAACCTCCCTCCTCATCCTCAACCTTCCACCTCATCCTCAACCCCCTCCTCAACCTCCCTCCTCATCCTCCCTCCTCAACCCCCCATCCTCAACCCCCCTCCTCAAACCCCCCATCCTCATCCTCTCTCCTCAACCCCCCATCCTCAACCCCCCATCCTTAACCCCCCATCCTCAACCCCCCATCCTCAACCTCAACCCCCTCCTCAACCCCTTCTCCTCATCCTCAACCTCCCTCCTCATCCTCAACCTCCCTCCTCAACCCCCCCATCCTCAACCCCTTCCTCAACCTCCCTCCTCAACCCCCCCATCCTCAACCCCCTCCTAAAGCCCCCCTCCTCAACCTCCCTCCTCAACCCCCCCATCCTCAACCCCTCCAACCTCATGCTCTCTCCTCAACCCCCCATCCTCAACCCCCCTCCTCAACCCCTCCTCCTCATCCTCAACCTCCGTCCTCAACCCCCCTCCTCAACCTCGCGGGTAGGTAAGTACAATGTAGATTGTGTTAATTTTACTTGGTTTTATGTTTATGTACCGTATATACTCGAGTATAAGCCGACCCGAGTAAAAAGCCGAGGCACCCATTTTACCACAAAATACTAGGTAAAATGAGTGACTCGAGTATAAGCCGAGGGTGGGAAATGTGCTGCCCCCTGTGTCCCTCTTGTGCCCTCTGTGTCCCCCTCTCTCTCCGTGTCTCTTCTCCCCTCTCCCTTCCCTGTGTCTCTTCTCCCCTCTCCCTTCCCTGTGTCTCTTCCAACCTCTCCCTTCCCTGTGTCTCTTCCCCACTCCTCAACCTCCCTCCTCATCCTTAACCTCCCTCCTCATCCTCAACCTCCCTCCTCATCCTCAACCTCCCTCCTCATCCTCAACCTCCCTCTGAAACCTCCCTCCTCATCCTCAACCTTCCTCCTCATCCTCAACCCCCTCCTCAACCTCCCTCCTCATCCTCCCTCCTCAACCCCCCATCCTCAACCCCCCTCCTCAAACCCCCCATCCTCATCCTCTCTCCTCAACCCCCCATCCTCAACCCCCCATCCTTAACCCCCCATCCTCAACCCCCCATCCTCAACCTCAACCCCCTCCTCAACCCCTTCTCCTCATCCTCAACCTCCCTCCTCATCCTCAACCTCCCTCCTCAACCCCCCCATCCTCAACCCCTTCCTCAACCTCCCCCCTCAACCCCCCCATCCTCAACCCCCTCCTAAAGCCCCCCTCCTCAACCTCCCTCCTCAACCCCCCCATCCTCAACCCCTCCAACCTCATGCTCTCTCCTCAACCCCCCATCCTCAACCCCCCTCCTCAACCCCTCCTCCTCATCCTCAACCTCCGTCCTCAACCCCCCTCCTCAACCTCGCGGGTAGGTAAGTACAATGTAGATTGTGTTAATTTTACTTGGTTTTATGTTTATGTACCGTATATACTCGAGTATAAGCCGACCCGAGTAAAAAGCCGAGGCACCCATTTTACCACAAAATACTAGGTAAAATGAGTGACTCGAGTATAAGCCGAGGGTGGGAAATGTGCTGCCCCCTGTGTCCCTCTTGTGCCCTCTGTGTCCCCCTCTCTCTCCGTGTCTCTTCTCCCCTCTCCCTTCCCTGTGTCTCTTCTCCCCTCTCCCTTCCCTGTGTCTCTTCCAACCTCTCCCTTCCCTGTGTCTCTTCCCCACTCCTCAACCTCCCTCCTCATCCTTAACCTCCCTCCTCATCCTCAACCTCCCTCCTCATCCTCAACCTCCCTCCTCATCCTCAACCTCCCTCTGAAACCTCCCTCCTCATCCTCAACCTTCCTCCTCATCCTCAACCCCCTCCTCAACCTCCCTCCTCATCCTCCCTCCTCAACCCCCCATCCTCAACCCCCCTCCTCAAACCCCCCATCCTCATCCTCTCTCCTCAACCCCCCATCCTCAACCCCCCATCCTCAACCCCCCATCCTCAACCCCCCATCCTCAACCTCAACCCCCTCCTCAACCCCTTCTCCTCATCCTCAACCTCCCTCCTCATCCTCAACCTCCCTCCTCAACCCCCCCATCCTCAACCCCTTCCTCAACCTCCCTCCTCAACCCCCCCATCCTCAACCCCCTCCTAAAGCCCCCCTCCTCAACCTCCCTCCTCAACCCCCCCATCCTCAACCCCTCCAACCTCATGCTCTCTCCTCAACCCCCCATCCTCAACCCCCCTCCTCAACCCCTCCTCCTCATCCTCAACCTCCGTCCTCAACCCCCCTCCTCAACCTCCCTCCTCAACCCCCCCATCCTCAACCCCTCCTCAAACTTCCTCCTCAACCCCCATCCTCAACCCCCCATCCTCATCCTCAACCCCCCATCCTCAACCACCCTCCTCAACCTCAACCCCCCTCCTCAACCTCAACCCCCCTCAACCCCAACCCACCTCCTCAACCTCAACCCCCCTCAACCTCCCTCTTCAATCCCCCTCAACCCCAACCTCTCTCCTCAACCCCCCTCCTCAACCTAAACCCCCCTCAACACCCCTCCTTCACCTAAACCCCCCTAAATACCTCCCCCCTCTCCCCTCACTTACCTGCTTGTGCTCCGGCCTCCGCTCCTTGACCCAGCACGCATGTGAAGTCACAAGCGCCGCGTCATTAGCATATACCGGGTGCCGGCACCCGGTAAATGCTAATGACGCGGCGCGCATGCGACGTCACATGCGCGCAGGTGCCGGGTCAAGGAGCGGAGGCCGGAGCATAAGCAGGTAAGTGAGGGGAGAGGGGGGAGGTATTTAGGGGGGTTTAGGTGGAGGAGGGGGGTTGAGGGGGGTTTATGCTGAGGAGGGGGTTTAGGTTGAGGAGGGGGGAGGGAAAGAGACACGGGGTAGAGAGACACACGGGGGGGTTAGAGACACACGGGGGGGTTAGAGAGACACGGGGGGAGAGTGACTCGAGTATAAGCCAAGGGGGCCCTTTTTTGCCTTAAAAAAAGAGCTGATAAATTCGGCTTATACTCGAGTATATAAGGTATGTGTGCTAATGTAATGTTTTTTTTAACAGGGGTCGCGCCGAAGAAGCAAAGATGGAGGACGGGACATGCTGGAAAGGTGAATAGAATAATTAGAATGTTTATAATGTTTATTTATTTTATGTAAAAAAACAATTTAATCTTTTTTACCATAGGTTGGTGATCTGAAGAAAAATCTCAAAGGTAAGTGGTCTTAATTATTTTATTTTAGCTTTAGGGTTGCTATATAGAGATAGCATGTATTGTATATTAGATAGATAGGGGGATGTATAGTACATAGATAGTATTTATTGTATATTAGATAGACAGGGGGATGTATATTAGATAGATAGTATTGTATATTAGATAGGGGGATGTATATTAGATAGGGGGATGTATATCAGATAGGGGTGTATTCTATTTAAATGTATTGTATTTAATTGTATTGTATTGTATTTAATTGTATTGTATTTTATGTATTATATGTGTTTCCTTTTCAGGTGTGTAATTTTTTCTTTTCTGTAGCGGGGGGGGGGGGTGTTGTAATGTATTTTTTTATTTTCTGTAATGTTCCTTTTTTTATTTTTTGTGACTTAGGTATTTTTTTCTGTAATGTAGAATTTTTATTTTTGGTGATTTTAGTTTTTTTTTATTTTATGTAATGTAGATTTTTGATGACTTTAGTTTTTTTTATTTCTGTAATTACAGTGGTGGGGAGGGGGTTATTAGGTGGTAGGTAGTGTAGGTAGTGTAGGTGTTAATGGGTTAGTGTAGAGGGTGTTTAGTTGATATTTAATGTTTTATTGGGGGGTATAGTGCAGTGTAGTGTTTATACTTAGTGTATAATTTATGTGGTTAATGTTGGGTTGTAACAGGCCCATAATGGTCATAATATACCCATATGGGACTGATGGGGTTAAATAGAGGCTTATCAGGGTCTGGATAGTGCATAAGTGACCGGGTTAAAATGGTGTAGTGCTTAGACTTTGGGTCATGATGGTCCAGGATGACCCTCATGGCACTTATAGTGTTATTACATGCATTCATTAATGTGTTAGAGGGGTCTATATAGTTAAGACACACAGTACACTCACATTGTGTGGCAGACCTAATTAACCACTTGGAAAAGCATTCAACACTTTCTTTTATTGACCGTCATTTTTTGACGGGCAAGTCGCTAGTCTGATATAAAAAGCCAAGAATCTATGGAAGAGTTTGCACAGGTTGAGAGAGCCTCCATGAAGCAGTCCAGAGGGAAGTGTGCCAGGAGAAGGCCAGATGAGCCCAGCTGAGCAATCCTGACCAGAGAGAACCGGAGGGAGGGTAAACTTCAAAAGCTGACCATAAGAGGTAGTATACTGTATCTTTATAACACATAATGAAGAATTCATGTAACTATTATATTTGGAAATATTGTCTTAATACTTCTTGTCTGTTATCTGTCTAAACTCATTGTGTAACCGTAACTTGATTTATGTAAAATGTATCTTTCTAATTACACCGTATTGTCTGCTTGTTTATTGTCCTGTCCAAACTTATGATTTATGGAAATTATATATTAATTTCTTACACAAATTAAGGATAATACTACTATTAATAATAATAGGGACTCGAATAGTTGTTTCATTATGCCTGTTATAGATAGCTTGAAAGTATTAGTATCCTACTCGGAAGAGAAGGGAATTTTGTTAAGCAGCTTAATACATGCATGGGTTCCTTCAGGTTGTCAATCAGGCTTTGCCCTTTTTGCTTCTTCATTCACGTCTAATGCTAACACTGTTACAACATCGGTTTTAAATTCTTTAGCCTTGGTAACTACATCGCCCACATCTGCAGGGGTTATCACGTCAGTTTTAACAACTTTACCATTAGTAAGTATACCTTTTTTTTTACTTCATTAAATTTGGTATCTGCATCATAATTCTTCTACAACATCTACAGTTGGGCCCTTTTACTGTTGTCCCACATGGAACTAGAAGCTAAGTTGTAGCAGAAGATGGATACTTTGGTAGAGGTTGATACGGCAGGATTTAAACCATCCTTCTGTCAATTGGGATGCATAGGGATGCATATACCATTGGAGAGAGAAAAAAAAATGTAAAGAAGGAAATTAATACTATGCTTTGAATAGTTACAGTATCTCACAAAAGTGAGTACACCCCTCACATTTTTGTAAATATGTTAATATATCTTGTCATGTGACAACACTGAAGAAATGACACTCTGCTACAAATTAAAGTAGTATGTGTACAGCCTGTATAACAATGTAAATTTGCTGTCCCCTCAAAATAACTCAACACACAGCCATTAATGTCTAAACCGTTGGCAACAAAAGTGAGTACACACCTAAGTGGAAATGTCCAAATTGGGCCCACAGTGTCAATATTTTGTGTGCCCACCATTATTTTCCAGCACTGCCTTCACCAGAGCTTCACAGGTTGCCACTGGATTCCTCTTCCACTCCTCCATGATGACATCACGGAGGTGGTGGATGTTAGAGCCCTTGCACTCCCCCACCTTCCGATTGAGGATGCCCCATAGATGCTCAATAGGGTTTAGGTCTGGAGACATACTTGTCCAGTCTATCACCTTTACCTTCAGCTTCTTTAGCAAGGCAGTGGTCATCTTGGAGATGTGTTTGGGGTCGTTATCATGTTGGAATTGCTCTTTGGCGCTCATCGCGAGGCCCGCAATGAGGGCCGAAGGCGCTCATTGCGCATGCGCAAGCGGTAACATTTAACATTGTGTGACGACAACTCGCAATTATTACAACTATTATATGTGATACCTGTGTATCGATTTACTTTTTTGTACTTTGTTTTAAGAAGTGCCTATAAGCTTGGTTTTTATTGCCTAAAACAAACAAATATTCCCTGTATGGATCCTCATACTCATCTTGGAGAAATTTGAAAATATTAGCTTGATTTGTTCAGCTGTTATATATCAAGCCTGCGTGATTTTTTATAAATATTGTGTGCAAATGGTGGAATGAGACGCTGATCATATCTAGTTAAACACAATAGCTAAAACAATTCATGTAATGCAAGAAAACCAATAACTGGATGTATCATAATAACATACAGTATATATAACATTTGAAGTAACCATAGAAGGACACACATTATGAAATACAGATACCCTACTCGATAATGGGACCAAAAATCCAGTAACAGTGGCAACAAATTGAATAACATAAGAGGAATCGGATGAATTGCTTTTCCCTTCAGTGTGACAAACAAATAATACATGACATACAGGGGCAAAGCTGATGCAGGTATGACAGGTGCAAAAAAACATTCTCACTGCAAGGTAGTAGCTGTCATGAATCAGCCAGTGGCCATATTGTGTTTGGACAAAGTTCATGGCTCATGCTGTGGAAGAAAAGGTTTGGGGCCCACTTGTTATGGATATATTGTTATGTTGTGGTCTAGGGGATAAAGTATTATAAGTTTATCCCTTAGCATATTCCAATACCTCCCATGTTTAGGCTCATTGTAATGAGTATCCTGTGATGGATCTAATGGGATATATTGGTTGTATGTGGGTGAAACATTGGGTGTTATATTTGTAAATATGAATGTATGTTATTATATTAGTATGTTATTATATTATACAAGGGAAGACCATTGAATTCAGCCAAGCCTCCTTTGTTCCCAAAGGCCTGTTAATCCCATTAGCTAAGTGTCCAGCAGAGTACTAACAATGGGGAGCTCACAGCTGGAGAGCAGACAGGCAGGCACCCAGAAACAATGGGATGGCCTAAAGGCTTCTCAGCCTTCCTAGCATGGGCACAGGAGAGCCAAGGCATGCTTTGCCCTGGAAATTCAGAGCCTGGCCAGAGGCAGTTAGGAGCTGACTAAAGGTAGCCCCTCCTGGTAATGTTGTATGCCTGTTTAAAAGATGTTGTTTTCCAAATAAAGTTGTTCATCATTTTCATCAAGGCTTTGTGTGCAAGTGTATTATTGACCCAGGGGCATATGCTGGTAGAGGAGATCGTTTCTGACTCCATTCCAGGTTTCCCAGACACACTACCAAAAGATGGGACTTATGCTCTTGCATCTACAAAGACTGTCCATTGGTCTGAGTCACCCAAATCTTAGGTCTAAAACCTACAGGAGATAAGAGGACTAGGATTCTCTATACTCCATCATCATTGCAGGTTGTGACAGTAGCCACATACTACAGGCAGCAGTCTATGGGACTCTTAATTTATTGAGAGGAAAGTGAAAAAAAGTTAGTTTTATTTGTCAGCTTTTTTACTTGACACTGGATAAAGTTGTGAGGGGCACCCCAGAGAATTTATTCACCACTGACACAGACTTATTTAAGTAGATTTATTTAAAATGTGCATGATGTGGTATTCCATCTATATATAGAGAATCCAGAATGTGATAATATATTTTCATTCAGTTTACACACAGCATTGCTAAATATAGCACAATATAAAATATATGCAATCTGCAGAAGTGAAATGTATGCGTCCTTGGTTAGCTCTAGATAAAGTAATCAAGTTGGAGAACCTGCTGTGCTCCCACACTCTTATCTTTCCAGATATGAACATAAGCATGTAAGTGCAGCACTGGTAAATGTTTACCTGAGCACTGGTAAAAATCATATTTATTTGATGGGGACTGCAAGTATCTGTGTGCTTTTGAAACTATTAACATAGTATGTTTACCAGTTACAGCCATATATAGTAAGATATTTCTGGTACCTACATAATTACTATGGAATACTATTTAATTTATTTTTTATAGACAAAGAATCTCTTAACATATTAGAGCAGTGACTCTTAGTCTTTTTAGTCTCACAACTTCACTGAAAATAAACTTAAAATTCACATATCCCCACCTTTCCAAAAGCAATTAATAATGGAGAAATTACGAAAACTGACATGGAAATTGTATTTTAACATCCTCACATACAAAGACATTTTAAAGGAAATGTTGTTCTTTAGGAACATCTTTTTGTCTTTCAGCGTGATTATGAAGTTCCTCAGTGTCATGTAATGAGATACCAGCAGCTGCTTCTGATCAACAAGACCATAAATTCGGGGTACGATTTTAGAAAAGCTAGCCACATGTCATGCCTGGAATACAACCCATTTCTTGCCTTTGTGTGACTGCTCTTCTATTGTTCTTGTGATTGTTGTAAGCAAGTGTTGTCATTTCCGGCACGGGGGTTTGGTACAAGATTACACTAAATGGACAGCTAGTCTTCATTTTACCACATACAACAGCACACAGCAGTCTTAATTTTATCGAACATTTCTATTATACGATTTTTGATTATCCAGATGCCTCTGACATTTTTTCTAATCCACATATTGACTGCATCTAAACTAAATTCTAAAAAAAGCAATTACAAAAATGTGAATGAGAAAAATTACACCTCCCCACTAACACATATGCACCTCAAAATTGTGGGTTGTCTTATACACAGGGTTCATCTTAGACACGGGGGTAACCAGTTGAGAGACCCTGTGCTTGACCTAGCGCTTGCTGTATCGACACTTCCGGTTACTTGTCTCCGCGAACAAGCTTCCCTCAATCTCTAGCCTGTTAACTCCTAGGCAGGTGTAGGGTTGTGGCCTTATTGCGCTTGATGAACGGAACAGTCCGTGTGTCAATCCTAACGTTAATATTTTGAGCATTAACACTCAATATGTCTGAAAATAAAAAACAATGGTCATATTCTTCCAAATACAAGTTAAAAGTGATCAAATATGCAAAAGAATATGGAAATAAAGTTTCAGAGAGACAGTTTGGACCTCCTTCTGCATGTTACTGTACTACAGGTACAGGTTCTTTCAACATTTAAAAATGTGTTCTATTTTCTTAGAGATAGGAAGAGAAAAGTGGAAAAAAAAGTCAAACGCCAGATTCCTGGGTTAACATTGACTTTATTCTTTGTATATCATAGACAGGAATCTTACTTGAAAAGGATGCATGTAACAATACACTTCCATCTGCTTTGACTTGTATTATGAATTGTTGACATAACATCTGTGATTGTCTTTAATAAAAAAATTATTGAAACAAAAATGTGTTCTATTTCATGTTACTGTACTAAATACACAGGTACTTTGCACATTTAAAAAAGTGTCCCCTGTTTAATGTTTTAAATATTGATTTCCTAATTTTGGGTATGAAAAGGTAGCAGTAATTGTTGATATTGAACCTTTTGTAAGACACCTTCCAATACCTCCCACCACATGCTCAGAGGGACATATACTGACGTTACAGACATGCTGTACCATTTGAAAACTAATTTGTAGAGGTACATAAACTCAATATGTGCACAATGCTCCATATAGACATATGTTCTGTAGAACTGATACTGTAGGCTTCCATCTCCCCTTATGGCCGGCCGTATATCTTGCAACAGGCCGTAAGCTCAGAAATCTTTAAACGCAAAAATAAATTCAAGACGGCACTGTAAAGCTCTGTAAATGCTAGGGATCATATTGGGGGACATGAGGATTAATAGCAACCCCCTCTCAAGCTTGCACATCAGCCCAAATCCGAGTTTACATTAACTGTTTATTTTCCGGCCGCAGCGTGGGCGGGTCTGAGGTGCTCCAAGCCCTCTGGACTTTTTACATGGATATGTGACATAAATTAAAAAAAAATGTATTTACGGATTTGAGTGTAGGGGAATGTTGTGCTATTTTTGCTAACACCTACAATCACTTTATAGTCTCCTCAGAGTGCAGGATGGCTTTATTTCGGCTTTATAATGTGCTTAATTGGTGCTAGCGGGACCTTTTTGCTGCAAGTAAGCTGCGGATCGCGTTTAGCCTTGCAGAGAGGGTTCCCGGAGCAATTGAATAGCAACCAGGATTTTCTTGCGGCCGAAACTCTTGCGGCCGTTTTAGATCAAAGGCTTTCCTCCGGCGCGAGCGGCCGCAAGAGATAGCAAGGCGCCGGCCGCAAGCCTGCCGGTATCCCCGGCCGGAGGGGAATAGAATAGCCGAATAGCTTGCGGCAGGTCCTTGTGGCCCCGCATCTCCTACGGCCGATAATAGAATGAGGCCCCTAGAATCTCCTCTGTATTGTAGGTCCTGAGGTGTACAGCCTCAATTGCTTTTTTAATAGAATATTCACATTTTTATTGTAAAACAGTACAACGGGAAAGTCTTGTTTTTTGCATAAACTCGTATTAATAACAATGCCGCCAACAATTATTTATCAATATTTACTATCAATACTTTAATTCTTTATATAATTATTCAGCCCTCCAAAAATGTTTATATATATATATATATATATATATATATATATATATATATATATATATATATATATATATATATATATATATAAACTTTAGTCAGCAGCATTACAATGAAATAGTCACGATATGTTATACAACATGACTCTAATCACAGACACCATTTTGTCATATTGCATTGACCATTTTATTTGGAGGGGAGTTCATCAGATTGTTACAAGATGTCCTATGTCCTGTATGGTTTCTCACATAAATACTGGTTATATAAACACTAATACATATGGGATAGTGTGGGCAGAAATAATACAGCCTGACGTGTAGAACATGATGTCTCTTTTATCAAGTGACAAAGGCCTCAATCAGGGGCCTGTCACATTCAGTGTCTGACAAGTGGCTTAAATAAATAAGTGCTTTTGACTCAGCATCGGTGATACACAGAAACTGAGGTAAAATTAAAATATTTGCATTAACAGCTTATTGGGTGAATAACGTGGTAATTTAATCGATGTATGAGACCGTTTCAGTCCTCTCTGCCCAAAACAAACATGTCCGGGTTGCCCTCACAGCACTCCGACGTTGTGCACGCTGCCTCTGCCAGGTCTCCCTCAGGGTGGGTTCCCCGGATGTAGTCGTGTCCCTGACAGGACGCCGTAGATCCGTTACGTGGCACTCGCTGCTCGCTCCCCGGCTGCCTAGAGAGGTGACGCCTCTTTCGGAGCGAGGCCCAGACGCCGCACAAGGTTTCCGGCTCCTGCTCCCTCCCTGTCTAGTCTCACAATGCTGACCATCTCCGAGCTGCTGGCCCTGGTCGCCTTCTGTTCCGCCACGGCCTCCGGGTACTTTGTGAGCATCGACGCGCACGCCGAGGAATGCTTCTATGAGCAGGTGTCCTCCGGGACAAAGATGGGCCTGATCTTCGAGGTGGCCGAGGGGGGGCTTCCTGGACATTGACGTGGAGGTGAGGAGCGCACAAAAAAGGCTGGGAAAGGGGCAGGTTAGAGCAGAGGCCTAGTCCCAGGCTGGGTGATGGTTATACTATGTTATACTAGCATTACTACGGGCCGGGGCTTGGCAGGTCTCCATTCAACTGTATAGTGACCTAGCAACAGTAAGCAGATCAGAGCAACGTCCCCAATGATAAGTACACACAAATATGTTCTGCCACCATGTAAAAATCATATATATAATAAGCCTATCGATAAGACAGGGAATTATGGCTCCTAAAACCTTACTGTTGGCTCCTAACTTTTTTAGTTGGGGGGGATTATATATATATATATATATATATATATATATACACACACACATATACACCTTTTTCCTAAAATAATCTGGCTGGCTCCAGGTGCTGAAAATAAGTGCTGTCTGGGTTATGGTGCTGTCATTTTACTATAAAGTTGACAGAAATCAGGAAATGACATCACATCCAGACAGTGGGAGTCCTCTTTCACAAGGTACTCTATCATGTTACATTATTATTATCCTTTATTTGTAAAGCACCACCATATTCCATAGTGCTATACAGAGTAACAGAGTAAGTACAAGTCAAAAACAACACTAACACAATTCAAAATCATGTAGGGCCCTTACAGTCTAAAGGCACCTCCACTCCATGTACACTTGTGATTTTGTTTTCTACTGTTTCAGCAAACTGTATATTGATGCACAGGTGTATTTAGGTTTTATTCTCTCCTCTGCCTATTCAGATTTTTTAACCTCCACCCCCAGTCACTATGTTGATGACCCCTTGATATATCCCAAATAATTGTTTTATGTGTATATATGTATATTAGAATGTGTCAGGTACACTTAGATACAAATGGCACTACATATAGGCATGTCTATGCATAAGAATATATTATTCCATGGCACTGCCCCCTGAAAATATGCTGCCCTATGCCTAAACACACCACTCTAATGATGTACAAGGTAAATTACTTTATCAGCTAGTAGGTGGCAGTTTAACTGGAATTTAAATCTGCTGGGATGTGTAACGTGATCATCTCCCTGCACAGTTTTTGCAAACTTTTAATACTGTTAAACTCCACAAGAAGAAAGATAACTGCTATGTCCAGAGCTAAAACTGTCACTTCTCACTGTGAGGCTGAAGTTGTAGTAAATAAAACTGCAAACCTGGCATGGTAAGGCTGTGTGTTCATTTTAAAGACATAGAAACAGTTATAAAGCAAATACAATCTAAAGTAGCTTTACTTTATTTCTGCATAGGTTAAAAATGTCGACCAATGTCAACCATGCTCCCTATATACTTTACATATTATAGATCACTGGCTTCATGGTGCAGATTTCGTTGAAACAGTGTTCAATGTAGATAAATTACTGCTTTCAGAAGTATTAATATTATCAACCTCACCTATTAATGTAAATTATTTCATGAAAGTAAACAAATATTGAATTCATTCACAAGTAAAGCAGGAATCTTTGTCTTATAATGCAATGTAAGACTTGCATCATCCAGTCATTTGGATCTTTGAGCTACAGCCTACCATTTAGACCACTTCCATTACATTAATGCATTTATGCTAGAAACAATATATGTTACACGTGACAAATCATTGTAGTGTTATGCCACATATTCAGATTAAAACCTTTTACTTACAATAGGTCAAATACAATTTGTATGTTCACTTACTCAGTTGAAGTAAATATTGGCATTTTCTGATACTTAATTCTCCATTTGCACCTAAATATTTTCCATAGTATAATGTATCATGTAATGTAAGTAAGAGCTTCCGTCCAGGCTCCAAAACAGCCTGTATGGCTCCTTTTAAATCTTCCTGGCTCCCAAGTGTTTGATACATTGTCCACCCCTGTCTATAATCGCAGTCCTTTCCCAGCTGCACTACTTGGAAAGGGCTTTGTTTAACTGCCTATATGGGTGCTGCATGTGGCCAAATTCCCTGTGTCCCTCTTATTATTTGGGCAGATACAATCAGAATTTCCTACCTAGGTGAAGACCTCAACTACTTCTAGTATAACCAGGAAACAGCTTAGCTAGATAACAGGAGTACTGGAACATGGCATAAAACTAATGGTACATTTCTATTTCAGATCACTGGTCCAGACAATAAAGGCATATACAAAGGAGACAGAGAATCAAGTGGAAAATACACTTTTGCAGCTCACATGGACGGATCTTACAAATTTTGTTTTAGTAATAGAATGTCAACTATGACTCCAAAGATAGTGATGTTTACCATTGACAAAGGAGAAGCTCCAAAAGGCCAAGACATGGAGACAGAAGGTGGGAACTTTAGTGATGTGATCCATTGATTCTCATAACTTGTAAACAATGGAACATAATGTCTTTTAATTTAATTATTTGTTTACAAACTGTTTAAATAGTTCTAAACTAATTGTTACCATGGTTCAGCACAACAGTAAAAATGAAGAATAATTCAACTGGCCTGGTTAGAATGGAAACAAGTAAAGAACCTTGTTTATATATTTGACTTATTTTATGTTTTGATGCTCAGGCCAAGGTCATCTTAATACGTTTCCTTACTGCTTTTCTGTAAAAAAAAAAAAAAAACATAGTCCTAAATGGAGGCTTTTAGTGGGCACTAGTCTGAGGTAGCCCTGGATTTTTTATATGTAATCTTTTAATATAATCTTTTATAATGATGCAACAAAGGTTCCAGTTAATTAAGAAATACAAAATACAAATATAAGTCAATATTTAAATGTGAGTGGAAGGTTAGATTAGATAAAAGAATTTGAACGTTGGTTATTTTAAGTATAACATTCTCACTTTCTCATAATGACTTACATCATATTTTTCACATGGGGAGTGATGAAGAAGAAATGGATGTCCAGTTGGTTAAATAATAATAGTCACAAAGACATACATTCTTACTTCCCACTAAGAGAGAAAAACATGAGAGAGTCATTAGGAGAGAGGGAGGATCTTTTCATGTTATTTATAACAATTATATATTTTAAATTACATTTAAAATAACTAGGATCTTTGTTGTATCCTTCCCTATGATAGCTATGGAACAACAGTCACAACAAAATATTACAGATCTAAATTAAAACCAGATTCACATGTCCTTACTTGCTCATTCAAAAAATGGGTGACAAAATACACGAAAACAAATTCTTAATTTATAGTTTGACTCAGTCAGCATCTTCATTGGCTTGTATCAAACATGTCATTCTGGTCTGACAGGATTTGTACACCTACAATAGCTTAAGCTTTATTCATCGCACCCTTCTCTTTACCTCTCTTCATCTCTTGCACTTCTCTTAGGTGGTGGAGATACATGGGACGGTATGTTTTCCGCAGTTTGAGCGCTGCATTTCTCCACTGCTTTGCATAGAGAATAACCTCTATTCTTTGCCTATACTTCTTTGTAACCTCCCTCTGTGTTGGCATGGTAGTGCTGTGTGTTGGAATAAGCTGCGGGAAGATGAAGGTGGTTACCTCTAACAAGCTCTAACATTTTTCAGTTTCCAAATCATTGCTTTGTGAGCTGGCATGCTGTTTAATGAATTTTGCTCTGATGTTAAAAGAGCCAATGTTAACTGCAATTGACTGTTAATACTTCTGAAAGTGTTTTATAAAGCAATCAACTGGTTGCATATTTTAGTAAAGCATGCAGCTACTTACCCAAAGAACTAGTTTGTAAATGTGGACATTTGTTTTCGTTTCGCAAATCTGGTGGTTTCTTTATCTAATGTTCTATAGTATTTTGGAGATTTATTTTAAAGGTAGTGATACAATCAATTAGATTTTTTTCAGAACAACAAAATTAGAGGTGCTCAATCTGAGAACCGGCAATACCTGAAGTAGGTTTGTCCTGTAGGTCTAGTTACCTACTCTGAGAGCTCACTTGTGCCCTTCACAGGGAGAAATATCCTGAAGTATATCAGTCTGGTCTCACTCAGAGTGATCCAGCCCCGAAATACCAGGCCATTCTACCCTGAACAGGAGAAACTGCAAACACAGATGCATTTCGGCCTCTGTGGGCCTTGTCAGCGTGGTGCAGCTTTACTAGATTTCTTTTAAGGACTGATTTGCTTTTAATATATTAATAATGTCATATTTTATGATAATGTAGATTAATTTGAACCAAACAAAATTGCATACATTGTTATTTAAGGGAAATTGCAATGTATACCAAGTATATCACGTTCTACCAGTCATAGGCCTAAAATTAGTGTTTATGAAATGTTTGTAAATATCATCTGAATTATTTAACATCCTATTAATTTTCTGTGTTTCTTCACTACTGTGATTAGCATTGAATCAATAGTATGCCGTCCCCCCCCCCCCCCCCCCCCCCCCCAAGTAAAATAATGCCTCATAAGTGTCTTCTTCATCTTAACTTCTTAATTAATTCTCTGTGATGGTGCCATCTGGTTCAATCAGACTTGAAAGCACGCTTTGTTGAGAGGTTCACTTTATACCTCTTAACAGGCGAGGGGAAGAGGAGAAATTCCTTCTAATTTTTCAGGCAAAAAACATTTGCAAAGTAAAAAAAAAAAAAAAAAATGCAAATTTTAAATACATGATGGAAAATGCAGGACTGAAGAGTCCCTTTAAAAAAAAAACTTTGACAAAACCATTTTTATGTCACCCCGTCTAGTCATTCCTCCTCCTGTAGCATTTGGAGTTGACACTTTTCATACAATGTATGATTTGTGATTCACCGTTATTGATTATAGCAGGGTTTGACAAACAAATCTGAAACTTAGCAGCCATACAGGTGTGTATATATATATATATGTCAACCCATTGTCTATAGTGATGTAAGTTCTTGGATAAAATCCATTTTTAAGATCCACCATCATATAAATTCCTATTCACCTCTCTGGAATGGAAGCAAAAGATAAAAGGTTTTGTCTTCTAAAATATAATTTTAAACCATACTCTTAAAATGTATATTAGACATTAACTGGTCTCATTATCTGTTTATTTTAAGGTTAAATCATTTAATAGTAAATTTATTGTATTTGTTTATACATGTTTTAGACATGCTATATGACATTATTAAACAGTAGTCACCTTTTAAATTTTTAAATGTAATCACACAGCTTAAGTTTAGCAGACGCAGATAATGTTCCAAATATGTTATGATTTAAAATAGTAGCTAAAAGTGCTTTATGAATTTAGAGGGAATAAGGAATTTTTCTGGATTTTACCAGGTATGGAATATACCTGGGTATTTGTGCTTTTATGTACTTTGATTTTGTTAAGAAGCCCTTAAAAGCTCTGCTTTTACTATCTAAACTCAAACAAATAGTACCTGTATAGTCCTGCACTCTGCAGCGTATACAGACACAGTAGGGCTTAATGTGTCCTAGCCTATCAGGGACCATGACTCAGCCGCATGTCTTCTAAGACATGGTCCCTGATAGGCTAGGACATTACACCACATACCCAGCCCTGCATTTTCTGTGTTTACATACACTATGGTGGGCAGATCCATACAGAGACTTTGTTTGATTTTAGGCAGTGAAAACAGAGTACACAGAAATATTTAAACACATAGGTATATTCCATACCTAATAAAATCCAGAAACTTTCCATACCCTTTTATTGCTTACAATAAAGTGACATGAGCAATGCTAGTAGTCAGTCAGCCTTTCATATCCATCTAATAAGCAAAGGCTGGCATTTGTTTCAAATAAAAGTGATTATTGCTACCTGCTACTGAGGCTCTAATGTATTATTTTTAGTGTAAAGCCAAACCTAGTTGAAAAGACTGGGCACACTCATGCCAGGGAGTAATTAGACTGATAAAGCATTTTTTCTTTGGGCCTGGGCATGTTCAGTCCTTTCAATTGCATATGGATTCACATTGAATTCAGATTCCCAGGATGTAATCATAAATTAATTTCAATAATCTCTAGATTTGAGAGATGCATTTGCTTGATATTTGACAGATAGAAAATGTAAACTTCAGTGAATAAAATTCAATTTTTAGTAAAATTCAACTGGTAAACTACTTGGTATTATGTATCATTTTAAATTAAACCATATAACTGAACCTTTACTAGTTATATTTTATAGCTAGTAATAATACATTTTAGTTGAATGTCCAATTCCCTTTGACTAAAATAGAGAAGCTTTCATTTGTCAACAGAAACTGTATGCTTGCATTTATTGAAGCATGGACAAAATCCTAATTAGCCAAACCTTTCTTGCATAACATTAATATCTATATATTTTTTGCTTCAATAGCTCATCAGAACAAGCTGGAAGAGATGATCAATGAGCTTGCTGTGGCCATGACAGCTGTAAAACACGAGCAGGAATACATGGAGGTTCGAGAGCGAATACACAGAGCAAGTGAGTGATGTTAATATTTACTAACCTAAGTGGGTGAGGATATAGGATTGTGTCAAACAAATGCCGTCTTATTTCACTTCCTGAAAATTCTGTAATGTTTAACCTATGCTTAAAAAAACATTGTGGATTAGGAAAATCTATCCAATATTTGTAGTATGCAACAAACTAAAAACATTAGCAGCTGTGTAAGCGGTGGACATCAAAGCATTTTCTCAGAAAATCTTAGTTTTAGCAGACTCTGCTCGAGCATAGAAGCTGCCTTAACAGTTATACTTCCTCTTCAAGGCATGATGGGCTGGATAGAGAGCAGGCTTGCAAGTATTATACTTGGAGAAAAAAACTATTTTACCTAAAATGTTTTATGCCCACACTTTGCACAGCTGCTAAAGTAGTTAATTTGTCATTGTTTTCCCCCATAATTACAATGGTCCTGTTAAGAGGGTAATTCTGTTGGGGGTGGGGGGGGGGGGGGGAGAGGATTCCACTGCAAATCCAAACGGCTACATTTAGTCAATTATGAAAGTTAATTGAGTAACCTATAGAACATTTTTTTTTAAATGAAGCTTTGGAGCATTATATTTGGCTCAGTGTATCCGCAATGTACAAAATAGTCCATTATATCAGCTGTTAGGGCATTAAAGTTGTCCTTTAATACACTGGAATTCCTAACATGAGAAGGGTGTTTTAATTAGGCAATGAAACCTTTCTATTAAGTGAAAGCAATAAAAAGTATTAAACAAACAGAAGGTTTCTCAATTTCACTAGTAATATTATATACCTATGTATATATTTACGTTTATTTAATTTATTTTACTAAGAAGTGTTCTGCCTAAAATCACACACATAGTACCTGCATATGTCTGCCCTCTGTAGGTCATGAAGACACAGTATGGTTGTTCTGGTTGTGCAATGTCTTAGTAGCCAATCAGTGGCCATCTCTCGGCAGCATGTTGCTGATAGTCACTGATTAATTTGAAACGCTGCACTTCTACCTCCATGTCTTCATGAGGTACAGAGGGCAGTCCCAAGCATGTACTAATTTGTAGGCAGGAAAAAACATTAACTTTTTAAGCATTTACTAATGAAATAATGTACATAAAAAGTAAATAGATGTATATTATATTCCTAGTGAAATCCAGAAAACTTCCATGTCCTTTTAAACGTTCAGACACCAGCTTTTCAGTCACTGTCTTTATCTTATAGGACTTATATGGCATTTCATAGCCAACAATTCAGGGATAGTTCTGGCTGACAAGCACCGCTAGATGGTTAAACACAAGCTTGCATCCTGTCAGGGTTGTGTAATTGATAACAATTGGGCACAGTGGTATTTGACAGAAAAGTAAGCTAGAGAATGTGTAAAAGATATATTCTATAAAGTAAAACAACCAGTGCAATTAAACATACTAAGCATAGTATTTAACTAACAACCCCTTTTTTTGAGTTGTAAAATATTTTATATACTATTCTGTATACTAGAATTTTAACAAAATACACATGCACACGTGATATAAGCTGCTTGTTGCCAAAGGGACCTATTTTAACACCAAAAGTCCAGTAAATAATGAGCAGAGCGATGCCCATGCTCTTGATATGTGCCCTTTGTGCCTCCATTACCTACCTGCACCCATTCAAGCTTGTGTCTGAACATTTATACAAGAACCGGACATGTAGCCACCACATTGACGACCTCAAAGTGGTTGTAGGTGATGTTTAAAAGTAAGTTTTATTATTGGAAATTGCTTTTTAAATAACTGAAAAATAATTTTATGAATAATCAATGCCCAATTAAAAACACCTAGTTCCTGATTATAGTTCTGTAAGAGGTAAATTAGACACATTTTTATTTATCTACTAATTCAATCCTCTTCTCCCAACAGTTAACGACAACACAAACAGCAGAGTGGTTCTGTGGTCATTTTTTGAGGCACTTGTACTTGTTGCTATGACACTGGGACAGATCTATTATCTGAAGAGATTTTTCGAAGTCCGACGGGTGGTTTAAAAATATTTTCTTTTTTTTTTTTTTTTTTTTTTTTTGTCCTAGCCGATGACCCCCCAAACTCATAATTTCAGTTGTTTTTTTTTTTTTTGTTTGTTTTTTTAAACCAAATCTTTGGTTAAAACGTCATGGTATAGTCCCCCAAAGTTTAGATAGGGTTACTTCTGAAATGCCCAGTGAAGAACCAATAAAATGTCTTGTCACCTATTTACTTTTTAGGAAATGGCCCCAGAAAGTCAGTTATTCTAGTGTATGTAATGTGGCAGTTTGTACAGATAGATCACCAATCTGACTAATGTTCCTTGTCAATAATCCCAGGAAATGGTGACTCTGACTTGCTGCGAACATCCAGAGTTCACAAGTAATGTTACTGAAATAGTGAATAAGAGTTGCATTGCCTGTAACAACCGTGACCTGCAGCACATTGCAAAGGAAAATACTTTTAATCCCTACGACGATGGAAGACCAGTGGCAATTTTAATACTTTATTGAAAAAGAACTTTGCACTGCAATGATCCAAGAGCTTTGAAGGGATCTTGTTGCCTCTAGCCAAGTTATTTAAACCCTTTGCTGTGAGCACAATGGAAATGAGAGATAAATATCTTTACAGCGCACTGTTGCTCGCTTGCACAGCAAATGGATTGAGGCAATACACCATCTTCCCACCTTCCGTATTCACAGATCGATGATATGGCTCATCAATATCTTGTGTAAACACTGCATCCAGACAATTGCAGAGAGGCACGGCTGTTCATTTTTCACTGACAAAGCAGCCACTGATATATGAAATAAATGGGGCAAAAGACACTGGAAAGAATAAAAGCGCAGAATACACTGCATTCACTGTTTTTCAGCATGATTTCTACATTGTTATACTGATCCTTGGCAAACTAAATCTGTTTGCAAGTCTTAAAATCTTTTACTTGGTCGCGCAACGGTTTTATTAAATTGAGAAAGTGGGTTTACAATGAAGAACATAACAATCCAATAAAAGATTTCATGACCTGCAAACTGATCTACATTTACAGCATGAAACTAATTTCTAATAGTTAAATGAGGCCAATTAATTCTACTGCAATCAATTTGTACACCAGATTACATTTTTATTTGTTAAATTTATTATTATACAAATGCTTTTCTTTTTAAATTTGTTTGGTTCTAGCCCTATGTGTTAAAGCCATTTTGTGCGTGTGTGGTGTATTGGCAGAAGGATAAAATACAGATTTCTGGGATAACTGTGGTAATTGTATGCATTTTAATTTCTAATTGTCATTCCTGCTTTTCCTGCTAAATTCTCATTGCTCTTTATTCATTTTAGTTCCATGTGGTTTCTGTTTTGTGCAGAACCAAGTTACTTTTCAGGTTTGTCCTCTAACAATGGGTTTAAACAAAAAAAAAAAAAAAAGGCTACTGGTGTTGGTACAGAACAGGATTATGTAGCGAATGATTTAATTTAGTTGCTTGTAAAATATTTGTTTGTTTTTTTTCAACACCGAAGGAATCTCCCAAAAGTAACACTGTTTTCTACAATTTAAGTTTTCTTACAAGTTTTCACGTTACAAAGAACATTTTCAGCCACGGGCGAGTCCTACTGCAGCAAGTTTAAGAAGACTTTGATGTTGTTTTTTTTAAGACTGTTGCTTGCCAACAAAGATCACTTCTCAATTGACTATGAAGATGTAAATTTGAAAAAGGATGCTTGTCTTAATATTACCCAGGTTCAGTGAAAAATAAACACAACATTCTTTAAAACATGTATTTATTCATTTGCCGTTTATACAAAAGTAAAATTAATTTTATCCTGTTTTCACCTATGTAGTTTTTGCGGAAATATTATCTACTGTTCTCACACACTTTATAAATAAAATATTACTGCAGGCAAAAGTTGTCATAATCTAGTCTGTGTGTAAAAGCTAGGAAATTTGGTATTTTTTAGTGACCCAGAATACTTTGCTGGGTTTTTGGCAGACTAGAACACACTGGTCAGGATGGCTACCATTACAATGTGCAGGTAATATACAGAGAGGAGGTAAACCTTCCTGCACTTTGTAGTGGTATCTGTCCTAACCAGTATGGTCTAGTCTGCCAAATAACAAGTATTCTGGGTCACTGAAAAATACCACATTTTCCTAGCTTACACACACATCTTTTGCAATGAACATAAAGTACTGATTCAGTAGGAGGAAAAGGTCCCTTCTTATAGCTTTATGCCCACGTACACAGCTGATAATATTGCTAGTTTGGTATATACTTTACAAACAAGTGTTTTTTTGTTTTTTTTTCTCTTCTTGAACTGCAGTGGTCCTTTTACCACTTTTAAGATCTAGCTATAGTAGCTGGTGAGCGACTGCAGTTGTTAGAGGAAGGAAGATGTGTGGTTGGTGCGGGGCATATTGAATATAAAGTGGGCAGATGCATTTTTAAATTGTTGGAGTAACTTGAAGGAAAGGCTAGGAGGTCAAGATGAGTCTGTTAATTGATTATAAAGAGGAGTGGCTTTTAGGGATGTAGTGGTTGAATTGATGACTGAAGAAATAGAATCATTGTGGAAGAGAGCTGGTTGAATAGAAATAAAGGCTACACTTGAGAGAGGAAACAGTTGCAGGTTTGGAAGGTGGGCAAGTTCAGGAATGTATAAGATTTCCTTTTTTTTCTTTTTCTCTCAAATAAAATTATGCTTGATGCCACCCTGGATTGAATGGCAGTAAACTAGAAAAGAGGACTGGAATTAAAAAGTTTTTGTCATCATCATCAAAGAAATGGTAGTTGAAGGAGGATAGTACAAATCTTAGAGATATCTGTTAAGTGGAGAATAATTGATCAAAGGATAAAACTTCGAAGCACCTGAAATGAGGGAGGAGAGGGGGGTTATTATGACATCACTGATTTTGGAGGTTAAGAAGGATGCAAACAATAGCAATGATGGGATTTAGAAGGCTTGAGTAATAGCCTGTGACAAAGGCACCAGAGGAGAGAACCAAAATGGCATGCACCAGTGAGGAGTGCGCTCCCTGTGGAAAGATGACAGGTGTCAGATTGAAATTGGAGTAAAGGACGTTACAAGTAATTAAAGGAATATGGAGGATGTCTGAATTTTACTAGGTATTTAATATACCTGTGTATCGTTTTACTTTTATGTACTTTGTTTTTATTAAGAAATGCTTAAAAGCTCTGCTTCTTTTCTAAAATTAAACAAATAGTCTCTGCATGGGTCAGCTCCCCACCCCACCCTTTTGTATGCAGACTGTCTCTGTAGGTAGGGCTGGATGTGCAGTGTATTGTCCTAGCCAATCGGGCACCACGTCTCTGCAGCATATATATATTTTATCATATCTAGTACAATCCAGAAACCTTCCATATCAATTTAAAGATATATCTAAGTTTCTCTGTTTTTCCCTTTCTAATCTAAACACATGCTGCTTATATCACACATTGCATTCTATACACACACACAGATTTATTTAATTTAAAATTAAAACTTGTTGTCCCCACGCCTAGAGCTGCTTACATAAGCACAGTGTACCTCCCAATAGAAACACTGCATTTGGGTACAGATTTTAACACTATACTAACCTTCAAGCCAACAGCTCAATGCAGAGATCTACAGTGTCTGGCTCAGCCAGTACAGATTTTTTCACATCCCATGATTCCTTCCTGCACAAACTGCTATCACAGGTTGCTACAATGTAATAGCTGCCCGTGATTTGCCAAAACGAATTGTGAATGTTATGCTAATTTTAGCAGAGATATCCAGGGGTGTTAACTCTGAAAAGCAACTGTTAGCACACTCAAGAGATTTAGCAAACATCAGGGTGAGTTTGTTAATGTTTATTTTTGAATTTTTCATACAAAAACATGTTTTTATACATTACTGATTCTCCTCTATCAAATGCATCCATAATCCAGGAAATGTATGCCTTTAACTAGAATATAGGGAACAATTTCAATTGGTCAAATAATCTTATAAAAACACTGTGCAAGACTTAACGATTTAAGAGTCCTCTTAAGCAGTCATTGGATACTGCAATTCCTCAGTAAATCCTAGTTTGCAGCTGCAAACTTGTCCAACTCCAGTAGAGATCTCCATTATTGATCTCCACTATCAGCCAGAATCTCAAGGCTGCCTTACATCCACTAGATAAGGCATAACAGTCTTGAAAATAATTGAAGCCTCTATACGTGATGGTCCGTAACAATATCTTCTACTGGAAAGAAACTTAACCGAACACACTTATCTAGTTGCTGCAAATAAAGTTTATAATGGCAGATTGATGACGATGTAGTACTGTTGTGTGTCTGTATCATCAAAGGTCATACTGTGGAAATTAGGACATAAGTAAGGGATATCACTTGCTCCTATCCTATATGCCTCCAAGACCATATACCAAATTTAAATCTAATGGTTGCTATATAAATATGCCAATGAAACCTCTTGACCACTATGGTGCTCTGGAACAAAGTGAATGACGTGCGGGACCTAGGCATTACAAAACAATTGTCAGAAGACCATATACCCACACCTCCCATCCCAACACCAATGTCCGAGATAACCAGGGAAATCTATTCATGCCATGATCACCAAATCAGCACATATTGCCACTTTCTACAATGGATGCCAGTATCATCTCCACAAGATTAACGAGCAAAAGCCCACTAACAGTACGGCCTCTGTAATGTCCTTGTACGATTTCCCATGAAATCAGCCTTCTCATTTACATTACTAATATCCTTCCTATCCGTGTAACATTGTGTGCTTACAACAGGCATTCCTAATATAAACTTTAGATGCCTATATTTACTTTAGTGTACACAGAAACATCGCCAAGAGCATGGATTGAATCTATCAAATTAGCCTTTTGTTTTGAGAGCAATTAAATTACAAACATGTTAAAGAGTGCTGACATAGTGAATAATACATGATATGGATTTATGTGTTTTGTAATGTAGTTCTATGCAGCATCAAATAACAAATTGATATATTAAAAGGTACAGTCAAAATCAAGGGGAAAAGCTGTAAAAATGTTTGCACTTGCAATATAAAGCCATCAGAGGTAAGTCTGACTGTAGTTCAGCTGCTCCAGCTGATATATTTGGCTTATGAGGACAAAAACTCTCAGGTTTTGAAGGTACCATAAATTACACGCTCCCTTTATATACTCTCTTACAATATTTCTCTATTGAAATTAAAAAAGCTTGATGAAACCAAAGAAAAAGGTTTCATTGCCATTTGGTTTGTGATTGTGATTTTTGGTCCTTTCAGAATCCACTAAGATCCAGACAGCAGCAAGGGAGGCCAGTTCGAGGATTAAATAATAAATATTATTTTCACTTGATTTTCAGTATTATTTTTAAGAACTGAAAACCAGAGCAGTGTTGTTAAATGTCATATCCCCTTAATATGAGAAGTCTAGGAAAACTATCAAACATCAAATTATAGGAGCAAGATGTTCTGCATCACCTTAATATGAATGTTATCACCACCACCAATTACATTTTTAATATAAAAAACTATAATGAATAATTTAACCATATGTTACTTTAGATATAGTTTTAATACCTTATTTGATTGGGTTATGCAACACTGTAAGGCATTAAAGATGATTACTGCACCAAACATATATAACACCAGAAAACCTTTCCAAGTGGAAAACGACAGAAAGCTAGGCACACAATGAGCGCAAGGCATGCAATACTTTGAAAAAAATACGACTAAAATGGCCGCCATTTTTTTTCAAGCCCGTAACTCCGAAGCCGTCGGTAGACCGCCAAAAGACGCCAATTACTTCAGAAATTAACTTACAACCTCACATACAGCACAGGGGGAGAGGCAGGAGCCTGTAAGTGAGGTTGCTAGCTAATTTGAGGCTTAATTGGCGTTTTTAGTAGATCAAAAATTGGCTAAGCAAAGAAACAGATGGTGGCCGTAAACCCGTATTTTTTTAAAAAAAGGTTCAAAACAAGGCCCAAGCCAGTAACACTTAGGTGCTCATTGCGAGGCACACAACACTTTAAAAAAAGGTTGATAGATCAATGGGAGCCACACAAGACTTGAACAGGGAGAGAGAGGAGAAAGATACAGGGGAGGGAGAGGGTGGAAAGAGAAGGGGGGACAGAAACAGGGTTAAGGTGAGTGGGTAGAGGCTTGCAATGAGCACCAAAGGCGATTATTGCGAGGCCAGCAATTTAGAGGGGGGAGAACCTTGCATTGTGTGGCAAACAGCAGTGCCAGGCTTAACATTTTATTGCTGTCATTTTTGACTGGCAAGTCGCTAGTTGTTAATTTTTGTTTTGTTTGAAGATGTTTATTTTTATTTAGGGGAACCAATCGGGTTATGCAATCAATACAAACAAGTTAACATAGTCATACAAATTCAGTTTACTTGAATGGAAATTTATCAAATAAGTAAGATATACTTATACTTAGATAATGCCGATATTACAAATAATCACCGTTTAACCCTCAGACAAAAAAGGAAAAGATGGAGAGGAAGAGATATAAGTATAAGTGTTAGATCATAAGATATCACACTGTGTATTGTATCTTTATTCATTTGTTGCCTTAAATATCTGATGTTTATATACCTGACTGTCTAAAAAAAATGTATTGAAGAAAAAAAAAGATGGTTACAAAGCACAGTTTACTCTATGATGATAGCATTTTCATGCTACTGCTACAAAACTCTTGAATTCCAGTCTCACTAGTGAGTAAAGCACACGCCTTAGAAAATAAAATGTAAAGACCATTGTATTTGATTTGCTGGGTGGTGCAGCAATTAGTAACCTGATTATCTCAGCAGTTATATTATACAGTTCACTGGCCTTATTTAGTACAACTGGATTAGGCAGAGGGATCTTGCACACAGATGAAATAGGATTCTACACCTCTAATGGTTCAACCTTCACAACTTGTAAAAGGATACTGTAACGGCTACCCCGGTAGTGAGAGGGTACCAGCCGTTGGAGACGTCCTTTTCTGAAGCAAGGTGCTGTGCAGTAATGAAATGTTTATTCCCATCCACGATATCCCATTGTATAATCCAGGAGTGCAGTAAAATGTGGCAGAGTAACGGTACCATAAATCCCCCCCAAAGAACGAGACGATGCTACGTTTTGAAGGGTCAAGTAGAACTATATTTTAATGATAGGGAATCTCCTTTTATGCAATGTTGCCCTCTGAAGGGCTACACCCACATAATTATCACAACAGCCAATTATCTGCATGGTTCAACCCCCACGTCTCCTCCTCTCAGATAACAGGTAACACAATTAAAACAGACACAATTTTAACCACATTCTGGATGTACCCCAAATACAGGGGGTACACCTTTAAGTCCCGCACCATTCAATATCTCTCACCCAGGGGAACAACATATACAAAAATGGCATGAATCAGACCAGGGGTTCAAAAGTTAGTAAAAGTATGTTTTTACACATAACACACAGACATTGCACATATCCCCCACACAATACACATATAGGACAATAGGTGAGTCACACCTCCCTGGCAACTTGGATACAATCAGACATTAATTAGATCATTCTTTGTTCTTATCAAAGAATGAAAACACTTTGGAAAATGCAAGGATCCTATACAACTTTCTTATCTTTTGAATCTCTGTAACAGGATTATCTATTAGCCTAGGTCTGCAAAAGTCTGGCTAATATTCTGAGCCAATAAATTCTGTAGAACATCAACCAATATATATATAGTAGGATCATATTTTAACCATAATAATCATAAAACAGGGTAAAACAGTGATGGGTTCCGCTACACACCTCCCCCGTGACCATAAGCCGGCATACACGGTCTGATCCCAACGGATCGGCCTGGGGATGTCCGGACAAAAGTATTTGTTGGTCAATTCTCTAGTTTGACAACCCATCAGCATTACTGCAATTCACATTTAAAGGAGAGGGAAAATACATTTTACAAACTGGTTTCAGACAATTAAATAATTAGGCAGAAAAGCATCAGCCTTCCAAATGAACTGAAGTCCTTTAGCAAAACCATCCCAAGTTGTAGAGTACATTCCTCCCCCAGCTCGTGGTCGGGCCGCTATTGCACAGGGCCCACTGTTCTTCCCCTGTACACCCACCCAAAAAAATCCAGGATCCCATCCCAACAGTCCAGTATCCCAATGTCCCAAAGGTGGGCCACAATCTCTGTCCCATAGAAACCCCTTTCCATATAAAACGTTCCCGCTCATCCCCTCTATCGTCGGCTAATGCTCGGTACTTTTGGAGGGTGGGGTCCTGTCTAGTTTCCCTCCCAGGCTCTTCGGGGTTGTCCCACGCTATGGGTCTCTCTGTGGCATTAGTGCTAAGTGTCTGCTTGTGGCTTACCTGGGTCTCCCGACCTGTTGTAGGATTGTCCTCTGTATGGGTCTGTGAGCGGGTGGTCACGGGACAAGCAGCAGCAGTCGTGGGTAAAAAGGCTGAGGCTAGAGGGCCAATATCGTTGCCCAGCACAACCTCAGCAGGTAAATTATCCATGATGCCTACTGTGGTCTTTCCCGACCCGACTCCCCAATCCAAGTGTACCCGGGCGGTGGGTAAGCGAAAAACAGCCCCCCCTGCGACACGGACAGCAACGGTACGATTAGATACGTGCTCCGGTTTCACAAGATGTTTCTGCACCAACGTGATGGTAGCGCCAGTGTCCCTTAGGCCTTGTGCTACCTGTCCATTTACACGCACCTCCTGGCGGTGATGCTGGCGGTTGTCTGGGGATGCAGCTTGTATGGGGTTTGCCTCGTACAGGATGCCCAAACACTCCTCAGGGCTCCCTTTGGTTTCCAGGCAGTGAGCAGCAGAGGTACGTGATAAAGGGATCTCTGGGTTATTGGTCGGGCGCCTCCAGTTGTGATTGGCTGATCCCAAGGGGCAATAACGAGCAATGTGCCCCGGGTTGCCGCAGCGATGGCACGTCATTTTGTAAGAATCCTGGGGTTGGTGGTTAGACGCCTGAGGTTGTGGCGGTCCTGGGGGTACTGGGGCCCGAAATTCTGTGCTTGCAGCGGGCATTGAGGTGCGTGGCTCTGCTCTAGAGGTTGGTCGTGTGGACCCTTTGCTCACCTTTCTGGACTCTGCGTATTCGTCCGCTAGCCGTGCTGCCTCGATTAAGTTAGCAGGGCGACGATCTCTCACCCAATCCTGTACGTCTGCCGCCAGATCTTGGAAGAAATGTTCCATCAGGAATAGCTGTAGTACTTCCTCTCCTGTGTTGGCATTGCACCCTCGCACCCAATGTGATGCCACCCTTTGTATATTGCTGGCCCATTCCATGTGGGAGTCTGCAGACTTCTTTTTAGACTCCCTGAAGCGGCGGCGATAAGTTTCTGGGGTGACGGCATATCTGGTGAGCAGTGCAGCCTTCACCCGGCGATACTGCGCAATATCTTCCTCAGTAAGCGCCCGAAAAGCCTCATTTGCTTTTCCTGATAGCTTTCCAGCCAAAATAGTGACCCATTGGTCTGGTGGTACCTGGTGTAGTGAGCACTGCCTCTCGAAGTCAGCCAAATATCCATCAATTTCTTCCTCACTTTCCACAAACGCTTTGAAGGCAGTGAAGGGTATTTTCTTTACTGTAACAGCGGGTGGGGGAGTATGAACTGTATGTGCCAGGGGTTGTCTAGCTCTTGCCAGTTCAAGTTCGTGCCCCCTCCTATTTTGTATCTCCGTTCTCGCTTCCCGGAACAGCTGATCTATTAGCTCCACGGATGTTGCTGGGTACATGGATAATCTCCGCTGAACCAGGTTTGTAATTTCCTCCTCCTCGCTGGCAGGGGAAGGTTGGTCCACGACCTCCATGGATCGATCCATCTCGTCCAGCTCCAGTAAGTCAGCTATCAGCTCTCTCCGTGGTCGGTTGCTGGCACTCCTTCCTCTGGTTTCCAAGAGATCCTTTAGTGTGGATCTTTTCAGTTTAGCGTACTGGTATTCCATTCAGCACTTGCGTTGGGGATGAAAAGGACCATCCCACCACTGCCATCCAATGTAACGGCTACCCCGGTAGTGAGAGGGTACCAGCCGTTGGAGACGTCCTTTTCTGAAGCAAGGTGCTGTGCAGTAATGAAATGTTTATTCCCATCCACGATATCCCATTGTATAATCCAGGAGTGCAGTAAAATGTGGCAGAGTAACGGTACCATAAATCCCCCCCAAAGAACGAGACGATGCTACGTTTTGAAGGGTCAAGTAGAACTATATTTTAATGATAGGGAATCTCCTTTTATGCAATGTTGCCCTCTGAAGGGCTACACCCACATAATTATCACAACAGCCAATTATCTGCATGGTTCAACCCCCACGTCTCCTCCTCTCAGATAACAGGTAACACAATTAAAACAGACACAATTTTAACCACATTCTGGATGTACCCCAAATACAGGGGGTACACCTTTAAGTCCCGCACCATTCAATATCTCTCACCCAGGGGAACAACATATACAAAAATGGCATGAATCAGACCAGGGGTTCAAAAGTTAGTAAAAGTATGTTTTTACACATAACACACAGACATTGCACATATCCCCCACACAATACACATATAGGACAATAGGTGAGTCACACCTCCCTGGCAACTTGGATACAATCAGACATTAATTAGATCATTCTTTGTTCTTATCAAAGAATGAAAACACTTTGGAAAATGCAAGGATCCTATACAACTTTCTTATCTTTTGAATCTCTGTAACAGGATTATCTATTAGCCTAGGTCTGCAAAAGTCTGGCTAATATTCTGAGCCAATATATTCTGTAGAACATCAACCAATATATATATAGTAGGATCATATTTTAACCATAATAATCATAAAACAGGGTAAAACAGTGATGGGTTCCGCTACAGATACTGTAGTGTGATATTTGTATTATGCTATTTTAAGGAACTAGTATTAATAATGGGAAAAAACTTTTAGTAATGTAAAAACAAGCCTTACATTGATTACCTATTCATGCTGTCCTCGCTATTTCCATTTTTGTTTCCCAATTCCTCCCGTTATCTGTGGGTATATGTTTCTTATCAAGTAGAATTTTTTGTAATAATATTTTTATTAAGTATTTTCAAAAAAGTTTATCAGGCTCTTAAAAATGTAAGCAATCATAAACCAAGTAGAGCAAACAATACCATCAGCATTACACATGATGATTACAAAAAAATAAATTTCTATTCAATTATATAAAAAAAAAAACACACATCCATGATCTAGCAAGTTAAGCATAAAAGTACAGTGTATCTCTAACTGCAGGACATTAGTCTGTACATTTCCTTACCGAAAGGCATTGTGTTAACGCTCATGATGATCACAAAATAATAAATGTACCTCAGTTGTGTTTTATTGCCTCACAACCTGGAATTAACATGGATTGTTTGAGGATTTGCATCATTTAATTTACAGAACATGCCCACAACATTGAAGATGTTTTTTTTTTTTTTATTGTGAAGCAAACAACAAATAGGACAAAATAAAAGAAAAAGTCAATGTGCATAACTATTCACCCCCCTAAATTCAATATTTTGTAGAGTCACCTATTGCGGCAATCACAGCTCCAAGTCGCTTTGGATAAGTCTCTATGAGCTTGCCACATCTTACCAATGGGATTTTTGCCCATTCCCCCTTGCAAAACTGCTCCAGCTCCTTCAAGTTGGATGGTTTGCGCTTGTGAACAGCAATCTTTAAGTCTGACCACAGATTTAAAAAATAAATAAATTTTAGTCTCATCAGACCAGAGCACCTTTCTCCATACAGTTTGCGAGTCTCCCACGTGCCTTTTCCCAAATTCAAAATGTGCCATTGTGTTTTTTGCTGAAAGTAATGGCTTTCTTCTGGCCACTCTGCCATAAAGCCCAACTCTATGGAGCGTACGGCTTATTGTCGTCCTATGTACAGATACTCCAGTCTCTGCTGTGGGACTCTGCAGCTCCTCCAGGGTTACCTTAGGTCTCTGTGCTGCCTCTCTGATTAATGGCCTCCTTGCCCGGTCCATGAGTTTTGGTGGGCAGCCATCTCTTGCTGTTGTGCCATGTTCTTTCCATTTGGTTATGATAGATTTGATGGTGCTCCTGGGGGTCATCAAAGATTTGTATATATTTTTATAACCTAACCCTGACTTGTACTTCTCAACAACATTGTCCCTTACTTGTTTGGAGAGTTCCTTGGTCTTCATGGCAGTGTTTGGTTAGTGGTGCCTCTTGCTTAGGTGTTGCAGCCTCTGGGGCCTTTCAAAAAAGGTGTGTATATGTAATGACAGATCATGTGACACTTAGATTGCACACAGGTGGACATCATGTCACTAATCATGTGACTTCTGAAGGTAATTGGTTGCACCAGAGCTTTTTATGGGCTTCATAACAAAGTGGGTAAATACATACGCACGTGCCAATTTTATGTTTTCTATTTCTAAAAAATAGTCTTATGTATATATTTTTCTCATTTCACTTCACCAACTTAGACTATTGTGTTCTGATCCATCACATAAAATTAAGATTAACACAACATTGAATTTAAGGCTGTAATCTAAAAAAATACTTAAAATCCAAGGGGGGTGAATACTTTTGCAAGGCACTGTATGTCCATACTAAAACAAAAAGTTCAAAAAGGAGAAATTACGTTTTAACTATTCATTAAGCTAACTCTCTGCCTGTCCACTATCAAACACCATGTTTTAATGAATGATAGTTAAAATAGTTGAAATAGTATTATATACTTTTTTCAATGTAATAGCTTTCAAACATACATAAGAGATACACCTGAACCTAAGCAAAACGAACCCAGTTTTCAATCTTTGTAGTTTTATAAAAGAGAGTTACACCATATAAGAAAGTTTGTATATTAAATATGTAATTGGGACTTTCCCCCAATTTTAAAATGATTTAACAATGTTTTCAATGTCTTATTGCCACTTTTGAAAAAATGAACATGTGAGTAATATCAAGACTTCTGTGTTCTAGTTGTTAAATAATTGTCTATATCTTCCTTGCCAATTTAAATTTAATCTTTAGTGCCCCGCAATGAGTGCTTTTGACGCTCATTGAGAGCCTCTCGCCCCACTACTTTACGGGCCTTGCGATGAGCGCTGGCCAACACACATTGCAGGCGTCGGCAAAGCAGCAACTTTTTTTTTTTTTTTTAACATTGCATGATAACAACTCTCAATTACCACAACTATTATATGTGATGAGCTACACAGGTTATACAATTCATAACCACATATATTGCAGTTTAAGAAGTATCTTAATATACACATATTCTAAATTATTTTAAGGTTTGCAACACAAAAATAGTCCAGGTTCCTTATTTCTTATCAAAAGCAGCAAAAAAAAACGATTTTTGCAAGTGTTCAAATTTTATTTAATTGCTGCATAAGCTGAAATTTGGCTGCAAATCCTCACAAATATTACATTTTTTACAAGTTCTAATTCTAAATTTCCAATATCCTTCCTCAAACCAAGCAGCAATAACCATATTTCAATCAGTAAAGCTCTATCACAGGTTACAAATCATATAAATCCCTTAGTATATTATTGTATATTTCAGACAGGTTTTATAATTCATAACCATATAGATTGCGATTTAAAGAATAATTCCATATACATAAAGCCTCAATTGTATAAAGATTTAGAACATTGAAAAATCTAGTTTCCTTACTTTTTATCAACAAAAATAACATACTACTAGGGTGCTTCAAAATGTAATCTTTGCAGTTATTTTAATGCCAAGTCTTTTACAATTACTAGTCCTCCATATTCCATGTGTTTCTTTTATTTCAATCTGAGAAAACACAGCAACCTGTCAGGGTTTTCACATTAGATTTGAGGGGTTAATTGCAGTCAATAAAAAAGCAAAAGTATATCACATGCTTGCAAAATCCAAACTTCCCTCATGAATTCACCTGTATTTCACTGTTTATCAGAATTTCCACTTTCTTTCTATGCATTCGTGGCTATATTTCAATCAGTAAATCTCACGCAATACATTTGTTAAGCCACTTATGGGTGTGTCTCAATAGGTAAGCTTCTCAGATAAACTGAGTTTCAGTATCTTGATGTATTGTTGCTCCACGAACCATCAGGGCTTTTACAAATTCCTGTCCATAATACGCCTTTTGGACCTAGTCTATTTCAACACCACATCCCGTCATAACACTGGGGTGTTTGGCTGCACCACAGCACCACCTGGTGGTGCAAAAAATCACTGCAGGCAAAAAACTATTCCGTTCTCCGTTGTGGCGTAACTTGAACAGCGCAAAGTTGACAGCGAGGCCATAGCTATGTTCGGCGCAGTCGCTCAGTCCCCCAGGGCCCCCTAGGGTCTCATATTCAAGGCCTCTTCTGTCGGCGCGCCTTATGAGCCAGATCGGAGGGTGGAATAGTTCTTTGCCTGCAGTAAATAATTTACACCACCAGGTGGTGCTGTGGCACAGCCGCACACACCAGTATTCTGATGGGATGTGGCATTGAAATAGAAAAGGACCCCCCTTTCTTAATTCTTCCATAATGCTAATATGTTTATGAATTGCTTACAACAATCAACATAACGTCAATCAAAGTTTTACACAATTATAAAAAATTAAAAAACAAAATTGATCAAATATTGCTGTCCACTTATATGAGACAGCAAGTTGTAAAGCATATCAAGAGGCTGGGACTATAATTCACCAAATACACATCTCTCACTGGCTAAAATTTAAATACTTTGCCCTTCAATACAATTTTTAAGCTTCACAAACTACAAAACCAAATGTTGCTCCAGTTTTAAATTGAGCAGAAATAGATATTTCTTTCTTTCTCTGGTAGTCTCGGAGCTCCTCCAGTGCCTTGGCCCAATTAACAGAATCATTTCAGACAGTCTACATCCCAATATGTCTATCAGAAACATCACTCATGGTGACTGATTAGTCCGGATGTGTCCCCGAGGTCTAATCGTCACATGGCTTGTAGAATGTAAGTGGGCCTAACAGCGATAATGTTTTTGCCAGCTCATAGTGTTTACTTCAGGTTCTCTCTATTCTCACTTTTCCTGTTAACTCTGTCAAAGATATAAAAGTATATCTCCATCGTGCCTTCTCTTTCAGCAAAATGCAAACACTGTATATCCAGTTTATCAGCAACCATCTCCACTCATTCTTGCTTCTCTCGCTGGCTCCTGAGTCTCTTAATGCTGCAGTGCTGTGAGCAAGATCCATGATCATAAAGAAGAGGTGGCAGGGAAACAACCACACCCCTGTCACTCCAGGCACCATACCAAGTGGTCTGTATAGCCCAAACAGGGCTGTGACTTGCATAGTGGTTGATGCTGCAAGTCAGGGCAGCTAGACGTGTTCAAAAACCTCTTCTGTTCCTGGCTAGCAAAGGATCTCATATCGCCCGTAGTCCAGACAAATCTATCAAGTGGATTTGATCCCTGGAAGCTGAGGTTAGCTCATTCACACTCACTGAAGTGATACTGACACTTTTATATAGCACAGGCAGTTAACTTTGTGAGTCCATCTTTTAAGCTGAAAGAAGCTGTGCAAGTTGATACACAACAGAGGTAAGTCTTTTCTGAGAAAATACACTGATTATAGATGGGTTTCTCTTGGTCAAGCATGTCTTTTCACACTGCATTAAAGCAGTGGTTCTTAAACCTCTACTCTACACCATACAGTTAACCAGAAAATAAAAAGGAACGGGGGAGCGCACCACCTCAATAAGTAAGATAATATCTAGACCACTCATGTTGTCCAAGAAAGTCCCCGATCCTTGTCTGGAGTCCTGGGTGATCCTCAAGTACATATAGCATGGAACTGGTGCATTTTGGCCCTTCTTTGTGCAGTGCTATTTGAGTGGTGTAAAAACACACCCTATGCCCCTGTGTATCCCTAGGGTGCCAACCAAAGATTTAGGACACAGTGGGTATATAGCATTAACACAGCTGGGCTGCAAATAAGTAATGATCAGATCTTTATTCCATATATTTGAAATAGAATGCTAACAATGACTATAAAACAACATAAAAATACATTAAGATAAAGAAGATAAAGGTTCAGACCAGTTTTGGTGTTCTCAACAAATTTCTCAATGATTAAAATAATGTAGTAGTATAAAATCTTCTAAATATCGACTATTATGGCAAAACTGGTGTTTAAACTGCCTATCTGTTCCCGTGATGTGGCTGCTATACCTCATGTGATGAGGTCAACAAACGAGAGTGTTCTGGTTATTGTCTATTTATCTTATTTATTGTCTATCTACCGGGCTGATCTGCACTAGGAGGTGGTGCGCTTCTCTCCCCCTTTCCTTTTTGTTTTCTGGTACAGTATTCTGTGGGGAAGCAGCAACCCACAGCTCTACAGCTGTATTTACATACAAGGTGGACCATCGGACATTCAGAACACACATGAGATTTCTCTGATTTCACCTGTGCTTTTTCAGAAACCTTTGATTGGGATTGAGAATTCTACTATTACCTTCAGGACATTTTTACATAAGGTTGGACTATTTTGCCCCTTTGCTTGAACATATGTATTAACGGGCTAACCATGAAATATATATACATATACTTCTGTTGATACTTGTGTATAATCTTGTACATTTGGTAGCGCTACAAGCTGGATACTCCCACCTAGAGTTGAGTATATATTTTTCTACACCATACAGGCCATGATTTTGGTTTAACACTGTGTTAACACAGCAGGAGTAATTAGTGATCAACAGACTCTAATTGCCTAATCTGTATTCAAACAGTGTTAAACTGAAATCATGGCCTTTCATGTGGGTTTTGAGAGGTTTAAGATCAATTGCATTAAAAGACCACTAAAGTGGCCATGTGTGATATGCACCATCAGTTATATGGTGGAAAATCTCATGGAAAATGTTATTACATTTTTAAAATTGACCAAGAATTGACTTTGATATTGTCATATTAGTTTAGAATTTGAAGCCATCCCACAAATAATAATGCTGTAGTCTGCAGCTGTTTATAAATTTACACTGTATTTAGGAACAGAGTGTGATGGTGCAGTGGTAAGTACGGTAGTTGGTTTTTAAGATTTTGTTTATTGGTAAGGTTATTCCCCTGCCTTCTACTTGTTTTTTTTTTGTTTAAGTAGAATATGTATGTATTTATACTGTGTGTATATATATATATATATATATATATATATATATATATATATATATATATCAATCATATGTGTGTTAAAAAAATATATTAGTCAATTTAGAACCACTGATTTACTAATAAAACCATATTAGGAACCCACTCAAACACTCTCTGCTTTAAAAAGTAAGCATAAAGTTAAACTGATTTCATTATTTGAACTATATACCGTATATATTCTCTTTCCCTCCCCCTCCCTTATCACCCTCCTCAACCCCCCTCCTCATCCTAAACCCCCCTCCTCATCCTCAACCTCCCTCCTCAACCCCCCTCCTCAACCTCAACCCCCATACTTCCCTGTGTCTCTTTCCTTCCCCCTCCCTTATCACCCTTCTCAACCCCCCTTTTTCATCCCCCCCACTCATTCCCCCTCCTCATCCTCAACCCCCCTCCTCAACCTCAACCCCCATACTTCCCTGTGTCTCTTTCCTTCCCCCTCCCTTATCACCCTTCTCAACCCCCCTTTTTCATCCTCCCTCCTCAACCTCAACCCCCATCCTTCCCTGTGTCTCTTTCCTTCCCCCTCCCTTATCATCCTTCTCAAGCCCCCTCCTCATCCCCCCTCCTCATCCTCAACCCCCCTCCTCATCCTCCCTCCTCAACCCCCCTCCTCATCCCCATTCCTCAACCCCCTCCTCATCCTCAAACCCCCTCCTTAATCCCCCTCCTCATCCTCAACCCCCCTCCTCATCCTCAACTGGAAGGAGCGAGGAGGAGCGGAGGAACAGCTGCTAATGGAAGGTAAGTGAGGGGAAAGGGAGAGGGGGAGGTAATTAGCGGAGTAAAGCGAGGAGGGGGGTTTAGGATGAGGAGGAGGGTTTAGGATGAGAGGGGGGGTTGAGGATGAGGATGAGGATGGGGTGGTTGAGGATGGGGAGGTTGAGGATGATAAGGGAGGGGGAGGGAAAGAGCCACGGCAGTGGAGAGGGATACGGGGGGAAAGAAAGACAGGGGGAAAGAGAGACATGGGGGGAAAGAGAGACACAGGGATGGAGAGACATGGGGGTGGAGAGACATGGGGGGAAAGAGAGACACGGGGGTGGTGACTCGAGTATAAGCCGAGTGGCCCTTTTCAGCCTTAAAAAAAAGGCTGATAAACTCGGCTTATACTTGAGTATATACGGTATATTGAATAATTATGTGAAGTAGCTACCGTATATATGGATGGGGGGGTTAAGGATGAGGAGGGGGGTTGAGGATGAGGATGGGGGGTTGAGGATGATAAGGGAGGGGGAGGGAAAGAGCCACGGCAGTGGAGAGGGATACGGGGGGAAAGAAAGACAGGGGGAAAGAGAGACATGGGGGGAAAGAGAGACACAGGGATGGAGAGACATGGGGGTGGAGAGACATGGGGGGAAAGAGAGACACGGGGGTGGTGACTCGAGTATAAGCCGAGTGGCCCTTTTCAGCCTTAAAAAAAAGGCTGATAAACTCGGCTTATACTTGAGTATATACGGTATATTGAATAATTATGTGAAGTAGCTACCGTATATACTCAGGCATAAGCAGAGTCTTTTGTTTTTTTTATGCTGAAAAAGCCCCCCCTCTGCTTATACTTGAGTCACCCTGCTCCTGCTACTCTCTGCGCGTCTTCCGGCTGTTTCCGCCCGGCATATGCTAATGATGTGACGCGCATGTGATGTCACATCAAAAATTAAAACACTTTGTACATATGTTTTTCATCCTCTATCTAATGGTGCACATATAGGGGACTTTTGTTGTCCTTTGAATGTATATCTAAGTTTCCCTGTTTTTACCGTTTTCTAATCTAACACGTACTGCTTATATCAGAAACTTACATTACATTGATTCATTCTATACACACACAGATTTAGTTTATTTTAAATTAAAATTTGTTTTCCACACCCCCAGAGCTGCTTACATAGGCACAGTGTACCTACCAATAGAAATACTGTTTTTAACACTATACTAACCTTCAAGCCAACAGGCTCCTCCTTACTTCCTTGTGCAGGGGACTACACATTCCATGATGTCTTGCTGCCCAAACTGCCATAACAGATTGAAACAATATATTCGTTGCATGTGATTGGCCAAAACAAATTATGAAATATATGCTCATTTTAGCAGGTATGTCCAGGAGTGATAAATCAAAATCAACAGTGAGATTTAGCAAACTTTAGGATAAGTTTAAAAATGTTTATTTTGGTACTTTGTTCATGCAAAAAAATGTTTCATACACTACTGATTCTCCTCTATCAAATACATTCATAATCCATGAAACTTAAATATGCCTTTAATAAAGCAGTGAAGTCTGTTGTAGGCGTTGCTAATTTTAGATAGCATACGAGAAGTTCCAACGTACAGCCCTATACATTTTTAAAAATGTTCTGATGTCAATAATTTAGAACCTTTTCATACCACTGTACCACTGTTAGTGAGACCATTTCTTTGGTGTTGTCATTTCTTTGATGTTGTAATTAAAAGACAACAATAAATAGACATTATAGTAAAAGAAAAATCTTCTACTGTTAATGTATAAGAGCATAACAACATGGTTTTACAAACAAATAGTATTTTAGTTTTAGAAAACATACATTAAAAGCAGAGATAGGTAACCTATTCCATTTGAAGGGATGCATATATGGCACACAAATTCTTAAAAGGGCCTCAGGAAAAAAACAAAAAATTCTGATTGAGAAAGGAAGAAGTGGATTCATTGGTAAAATAGGTGATGATAACGATTATATGTGTTCTGGAGTGCAAGAGAGAATGATTTGCTAGTCAAAGAGAGCTAAAACTGGGCAGCTGAGGCATTAACGTAATTAAAAGAACAGTTTATCTGCTCAGTACAATGATTCCCAGTGGTAGAAAGCCTGGGAAAATTTACAACGTGCTGAATGACTATCATCTTATTGGACTTCCTAACAAAATAAAGACCCCCCCCCCCCCCTCCATGTTATCAGGCGGTTACACCCCTCCCTGACCTTATTAAGCATGATGAGCTACACAACATTAGGAGTCAGAATCATTGTTAAATGTTTCAGGAACGATTTACAGAACAGAATACAAACTCATAGTACAATGTATTGACAGTTTTCTATCCTAATAATAATAAAGGTAATGCCCATTTCCCTTGTGGTTCATACCTCTAACTTGTTACAATCTTTATTACGGGATATTGTTCCTCAAAAAAATGATCAGATAGCCCGGCGAAACGATTGTTAGGCTAGCTATTGTATCAATTTTTTTGAGATTCAATAAACACTGGGACGCTACTAGATGACTGGAGAAAAGCAGAGGTGATACCTATATTTAAGAAGGGAGCAAGAGCAAATCCGGGGAATTATAGACCTGTAAGTCTCACGTCTAAAGGATAATATACAAGAATATGTCGATTCGAACAGGATTATGAGTAGGAGTCAACATGGATTTATGAGGGATAGGTCATGTCAAACAAACCTAATTAGTTTCTATGAGGAGGTTAGTAGGAACTTGGATCAAGGCAACTCAGTGGTTCGTCATTGTCTTTAGATTTTTGCTTTTGATAAAGTGCCAAATGGGAGACTAACTAAGGGATACAGGAATTGCAGAAAATATATGCACATGGATTGAGAGCTGGCTAAAAGACAGGAAGCAAAGGGTTGTTGTAAATGGAACATACTCCGATTGGACTAATGTGGTAAGTGGGGTTCCTCAGGGTTCAATATTAGGTCCTCTCCTTTTTTACATATTTATTAACGACTTAGAAGTAGGACTAGAATGTATTGTCTCCGTTTTTGCCACTGACATAAATTGTGAAAGGTAATTAAATCAGAAAATGATGTACTTTCCCTCCAAAGGAATTTACATAAATTAGAGAAATGGGCAATTAAATGGCAGATGAGATTTAATACAAATAGATGTAAGATTATGCACATGGGAAGGAAAAATAACCATGCAATTTATAAACTTAATGAAGCAAATCTAGGGGTATCAGATATTGAAAGGGATTTGGGATTCCTTTTGGACAACCACCTCAATGCCAAGCAGCATCATGTATTAAGAAAGGTATAGAAGCCAGGGAAGCAAATATAATTCTGCCACTATACAAATCCCTAGTACGCCCTCATTTGGAATATGTGAGTACAGTTTTGGGCACCACTTCATAAAAAGGACATTTTAGAACTAAAAAAAGTACAGAGAAGGACAAAACAACTAATAAGGGGAATGGAGGGGCTAAGTTATGAAGAAAGACTAACCAAATTAAACGTATTTTCTTTAGAAAAAAGGCGGCTAAGAGGGGATATGATTACCTTATATAAATACATCCAGTGTCAGTATAAGGCTTTTATCAAGTGAGCTTTTTGTGCCAAGAGGTTTTCAACTGACAAGAGGACATCCCTTGAGGTTAGAAGTAAAAAGATTCCACCTTAAAGAAATAAATGGGTTCTTCACAGTAAGGGTGGTTAATCTGTGGAATTCTCTACCAGAGGAGGTGGTGACAGAGGATTTTCTTTTTTTTTTTATTATTTTTATAAACATACAAATTTTACATAATTTACAAAATAGTACATAATGTTCATATTCCCTGCATATAATTCATTATATAATTTAAATAACATCATATGTTGCTTATAAAAAACAATATTTACCATCTATCACACCATTCATTCTGTTACTGAGGTTTTTCTAATTGTTACTTATTTATCATTATTCATGATGCTTATAACCTTTAATTAATACAGAAGGAGAAGAGGGGAAACCAATTTTTACTTATTAATATATTTTTTCCAATTTGACCAATTTATATAGGGATTTATTTTTGTTGGGCCTGTTGAGGGTCAATCCTTTTCTAGAGCATAGTTTCTTGAAACTGTATTTATCACTTCCTGCCAACTTGGGGTCTGGGTATTCTTCCAATATTTTAATATAATCTTTTTTGCAATTTGCATAATATGATATATTAAGTATTTAAGGCCTGGGGTGATATATTTACTTCTAAATGTAATATCATATGCTCTATTTTGAGATTAAACCCAGAGCCCGCCATTATGGTGATTTGATGTTTACACTGGAGCCAAAACGGTTGAATTTTTTCACAGTTCCACCACATATGTTGGAGGGAACCTTGTTTACCATAACTTCTCCAGCACAAAGTTTGTGAGGAGCTATCAAATCTATTAATGTCCACCAGAGTTAAATGCCACCTTTGAGCAATTTTAAAGAACATTTCATTATACGATGGACATAAAGATGATTTTTTAACTAATTTAAAAGATTCTTTCTAACTATCTATTGTCCATTCTTTCTTTAAATCTCTCTCCCAGGTTTTAATTATTGTAATTTTTTTTTATTTTCCGGAGTCATTAATAATTTTTTGACATTTTGATATTAAAATGAGTTTTATGAGCTTACTACTACACTAATCCCAGCTCTCACACACATCTTCAACCTTTCCCTAAACACTGGCACGTTTCCATCATCTTTAAAACATGCCATAATTACACCCACTCTCAAGAACGCCTAATCCGATTCTAACGTTGCATCTAACTATCGCCCTATCTCTCTACTTCTCCTGGCTTCCAAACTGCTGGAGCGGCTTGTCTATAACCGCCTTACCAGTTTCATCTTCTCTAATTCTCTTCTGGACACCTTCCAATTCGGCTTTCGGCCCCAACACTCCACTGAGACAGCCCTCATAAAAGTCACCAATGACCTGCTCACCGCCAAGTCTAAAGCCCACTTTTCCATTTTGCTTCTTCTGGATCTCTCTGCCGCCTTTGACACAGTTGACCATCCGCTTCTACTCCACATTCTCTCCTCCCTCGGCATTCGAGACACTGCTCTCTTGTGGTTCTCAACATACCTCCAAGAACGATCATTTAGCGTCTCCTTCTCCGGCACATCTTCTTCTCCTCACCTTGGCGTACCACAAGGATCAGTCCTAGGACCCCTCCTCTTCTCCATCTATACATCCTCACTCGGCACCCTAATAAACTCTTTTGGGTTCCAGTACCATCTCTATGCAGATGACACCCAAATCTACCTCTCAGCACTAGATCTTTCCCCCTCTCCTCTAGCACACGTCTGCGACTGCCTCTCTAGTATATCCTCTTGGATGTCCGCCCACCATCTGAAACTCAACATGTCTAAGACGGAACTCTTAATCATCCCACCCTCTACTACAGCTTCAATTCCTCACATCTCTCTCATGGGCAACAATGCCATCATCAATCCCACCTCCCAAGCCCGTTGTCTTGGGGTTCAACTTGACTATTGCAACTCGCTCCTTGTTGGCCTGCCTATCGCTCGTCTCTTCCCCACTTCAATCCATAATGAATGCCTCCGCCAGACTCATCTTCTGTACACATCGTTCAGTGTCGGCAGCTCCTCTTTGTCAATCACTTCACTGGCTTCCCTTAGCCTCCAGAATAACATTTCAAATCTTGACCCTAACTAAGCCCTAAACAACAGCGCACTCCATACATCTCTGGTCTCATCTCTAAATACTCCCCCACACGCCCTCTTCGTTCTGCTAATGACCTTCTTCTTTCTACCACTCTTGTCACCTCCTCTCACTCCCGCCTCCAGGACTTTTCTCATGCTGCCCCTATTCTCTGGAACTCCTTGCCTCACTTCACCAAACTATCCTCCTGCCTTAAATCCTTCAAAACTTCAATAAAAACGCACCTCTTTAAAGAAGCCTATAATCTTCCTCCCTAACATGCTCAGCACTACTCTCTTCCTGCTGTACCACATACAAACTTCAACCTTTAGATTGTAAGTATGCGAGTTTGAATCCTGCAAGATGCTTTAGGGAAAGCGCTATGGACACCGGATTCCAAGCTCAAAGTCAGGGCCCTCCATTCATTGCAATGTGTGAATCTTGAACTTGTCATGGCCTGTAATTTAACTTATGTATAGCGCTACAGAATATGTTGGCGCGTTACATATAAACGATAATAATAATAATTCAATAAAACTTATTTCTCAAAGAGAGTCTGGTCATTCATATTATTTAGTTTGTATCCAATTTGTAGCAAACTATTCTGTAATGTTAAGTAATGTAGCCAGTTAGAATTTATTTTCTTGGATATATTCTCCTGACAAGGAGAATTACCATTTAGATAAAGATCCCCCATTACCTTTACTTCACTATTTTCTCCAATAAGAATTATAACGTTTTTATCAACACTGGACATCAACTCTATTGGAGCTCCTAATGATGGATGACTACATATGTTCATATTATTTTTATTTTTGTACAAAAACGTAATCAATGATTTAATACTTCCGGGAAGATGTAGTATCAGATTACCATTTGTAATGGAATGGATTATAGGAACTCATGTTCAATCTCGTACCATACCATTTTCGGGTCTAATTTATTCCATCTTGCTATGTGAGCCCAAATAATTGCATCCTGGATGTCTGCAATTACTGGTGATGATATTCCACCTTCGATGAATGGTCTTTTAACTATTGATATTTTTAATCTGTTTCCCTGCCCCCCCCCCCCCCATATAAGTAATAATCTATCATTTTCTGAAGGTCATTCAATAAATACTTTGGTGAAACTTCTGGAATTGCTCTGAAAATATACGAGATTTTAGGAATTATTGCCATTTTTATTATTGCTCTTCTTGCCATCCATGACATTTTCAGAGCCTTCCATTCAGTCAAAATAGATCTTTTTTGCTTGCTTATATGTTCAATGTTTACTTTCAATATCCTATTTGTTTTAAATTAACATTTTAAACCCAAATGGGTGATATATCCTGATTTTCAGTTGAGAGTATAATTATTTTTTAATCTTAATATTACATCAGTTTTCAAATCATTTATTTTTATATATGATAAGTAACCATATTCTTCCAGGATTTTTTGCAAGTGATATAAAGATTTGTCTGGATCTATTAGTGTCAAAATTATATTATCCGTAAAAAGATGTATTTTATATTCATATTTTCCAATCGTTACTCCTTTTATTCCAGTTGTATCTCTGATTAATTGTTCAAGTGGTTATATGCATAATACAAATAATAATGGAGATAATGGGCAGCCTTGGCGGGTACCATTCGTGATAATACATTTCTCGGTTTCAACTGTGTACTTCGAAATTATTGCTCTAGGAGTTGAATATAAGGCTCCTATAGCGTTGGAACCAAAATTTGCAAAAGCAAATTTAAACATGAATGGCTTTAAAAAGTCCCAGCTGACTCTGTTGAAATCTTTTTCAGAGTCAGCATGGGAACCCCATTCTTATTTGTATAGGACATTATGTATATAAGACGCCTAGTGTTATCCAAGGCTTTACACATCACACTACGACCTTCCTGATACACTATTACAAAAGCCGGAAACTGCTCACGAGACGCGTAACATTATGACTATACAATGTCGCTTTACACAATAAACCAACGGCTTTACCAAGCGCACGCAGTCTATTTAGCATGCACAGTTCAAACATTCATTACACTTTAGAAGCAGGGCACTAACACTCACAATGTATAGTGTATGCAGACGCAAAATATAAACAGATTGTTAGCTCTTTAGCCTATTGCTTGCTGCATATATCAATTATAAATAATTAAAGTATATTTATTTTTTGCAGAAATAATAATTACTTAATTAATTGAATAAATCATTAATTATTACTTAATTACATATACATAGAAATATATCTCTCTCTCAGAGGAACAAAAGTACACCACATGAAAGCCTTGCAATGAGCGCCGAAGGTCCTCACAGCATAAAACGGTTTCAATTATGTCTCAAATAGCATTCCCATAGCTTCAAATTTTATTGACCGTCATTTTTTGATGGGCAAATAGTATGTGAAGAATACATTTCTAATAATAAAATGTGCTTAAATATTTCCATTAATTTTTGTTTTTTTTCCCTTTGGGGCTTTGTAAGTATTTTTACACCCCTCCCAATTAATTTTACCTTGTCTATAACTTCCTTCCATAATTTTTCGTTTTGGCCTATAGGGCTTATAAGTGTGCTTGATAATTTTCATTTATCCCCTTTAAGACTTTGTATATAATTTTGGTAACCTTCCAATTAATTGTGTATTATCTGTAACTTTCTTTAAAAAAAAAAAGGGGTAAAAAGTCAGGGGTTATGGCAAATCGAAAAATATCTTATTGTGTAATTAATTTCCACTCTGGACAAGTCTATTTTCTTCTTTGTTTTATTATTGTCCGCATATGCTATGTTCCAATCTGTTAAAGTTTTTTCCCCTTCTTTAGCTGTTTTTATTAGGTGCCAGTGGGAATCCTTCAAGATTAAAATTCTTGTTGGTGACCTCCACTTGGGTTATGTGTAGATATTATTTTCTTCTGGCCAATGTGGCTGCTGATAGACCAAAAAAACGTTCAAAGTTTCGTATGTGGGATCCAAATTCTTTTTCTTAAAGTTTGTTCTCAGTATGGCGTCCTTTGTTGGTAGAAAGTGTATTTTAGCTATCACGTCTCTTGGCACAGTACTTCCTAGATATGATGGAAGTGGTAGTCTATGGACAGAGTCAATTTTTTTTATCTTTCTGTAATATAGAAGGATCTAAAGTTTAGTCAGATATTCTTCCAAATCTGGATCTATGATTCTGTCTTCCAATTTTACCTTTTTTTTATTTAGTTCACATACTTTTTTTTCTAGACTTGAAGTGTATGTTATAAAATGATTATGATCCACTATTAAATTGTTGAATTTACTTTCCAAATTATTAGTTCTAGATCCAATTTTGTATACAATATTTGTATTCTTTGTACTTTGTTTTTTAAATTCCTCTGTTAAATTTGTTTGAAACTCTGCACATAATAATTTCATTTTTGAAATTGTAATAATTTTGTCCTGTTCTATTAGTATCTATGTTGATTTATTAGATTAAGAGGAACTCTATCAGCCTTATTACATTGCGATTCGGTAAATTTAAAAGGGCTCTATTTAAGCACAGAGCATATTTTTTTTACAGAAGTTTTTAGTTCGTGAACTTCTATCCAAAATCAAGATCTTCACTAACTAAAAACTTCTGTAAAAAAAATATGCTATGTACTTAAATAGAGCCCTTTTAAATGTACTGAATCCTAATTTAATAAGGCTGTATTTGTTCTGTTTATTGGCTGATTCACTCCTTACTTGTTCTGAGATTGAGTTTTTCATGGATTCTCCTTTATTTAATGGTGAAAAAAATTTATGTGACCTCTGAGATGTGTTTTTTTTAATCTATATTTTTTGATTTAGAAGCCATTATTATTGATGACACGATCTAATCGCCAGAGGTTTGGCTTTATCTTTTATATGAATTGACTACTTTACTAGTCAGAAAGCTTATTTGAGGTTGGAAGCCCAATCTGGTGTCTCTTCAGGGACTTGGTCTGATCACTCAATACACACTTCCCATCTCTTTTTGACATACAGTAGTAAGAAGTTAGTTTGTATCGATCTCAATAGATTTTACTACATTAGTAGTCCTCAATGAATATGCTTCCATGCTGTAACATCAAGACTGTATTTTTATTTACAATAAATGGTATTATTATATGTTGTCCATTCAAAAAGCGAGGATTGCATGTTCAATCATCATTCTAGGAATTACCTAGGACTTACCCTATAACCTACCGCTCTTCTTTCATTTGTAGCAGAGGTTCATTGCGGGAGATGTAAATTCACCTTTAATGAGAGTGAAATAATTGTTATCTTTATGATAAAGTCTTTCTTGTCCTTGAACGGACTTTAGTGCTTTATGACTTTAATATTTAGTTGTATTTTATTTAGTGTGTTTCTCTTGAATACAGGAAGAGTGCTGTTGTAATAGGCACTATTGTAATCCTCCCATATCTTGCTCATTCCTTATGATCTGAATTCTTAACTTATATCCACTTCCGTGAGGAGAAGAGCATCTCTATAAATTTAATATGAATGACTGTTTCAAACATATGGCTATTTATATTCATTCATATACTGAACACCCATCACCTCCAAGATGTCAAATAGCACAGATTTCAATATGCTACTATGTAGCTATCTCAGCCAATTATCCAGTAATTGTAAGACAAAAGAATTAGTCTCTCACTTAGAAATCTTGAAATTTTCCAGTAGTTTTTTCATTAATCACAAATATGTTGTTTCCAACTTTGTTATAAGTAGAGTTAAGTGTATGCTCCCCCCCCCCCCTTCTTTTTTTTAAAAAGCTTTGGTTGCTGTTCCTCCCGTTTGTTCTCTATTTGGGGTTAATATGTTGTGGTTTAGCAGTCCTCTCACACCATGCCGCCCTGCAATGGCATGAGAGCTGCAGTATTTCTTCCAAAAAGACTGTTTCCCATTAAAGCTTACAGTTAGCTGGAATTCAGGGGACTTTCCAGGGGATCATACTCTTAGAACTCAGACGAAAGCGGTCTCCATCCTCCTACTGTCGACGGGTCTGCAACCTTGGCGTCCTGAGGGGGGATGGCGTGTTCTCGTGTGGTGCGGCTCTTCTTGCGACCTACAGGCGCATCATGCATCCTGCACGCTCATTTCCGGTTACCCATCTTTTCAATAGATTGGATATATGTTTAAATAATTAGAGAAAGAGTATTGATCCAGGGAGGAATCTGATCGCCAGTATCTGGGGTCAGGAAGGAATTATTTTTTTCCCCTTTTGAGACAATTGGCAAAGTTTCACTTGTTTTTTTTTCTGTTTGCCTTCCTCTAGATCAATTATCAATTAATCCGCATATTGCAGATCAGAGATCTTAGAAGATTGAGCTTGATGGACTAAAAGTATTTTTTCAACCTCAATTACTATGTAACTATTAGGTTCCTAGGCGTACCCCTGTTCCACATATGTTTATTATCGCCCAATTTCGATGGTTCCCTGTCGTAGGCCCACAGATTTTTCTATTACACATTAGAGTGGATTTTGTGGTTACAGCCTGCAGGGTTAGGAGTGTTGATTTAAAAAATATTTTTTAAATTTATTTTTCTATATTTTATTGATGAATTATGACATTTGATGATACTTATTTTTATTAGAGGATCTAACACATTGAACTATTTTCTTTCTAGGACCTTGTTTTCTTATCTATCTATAATAGGGCACTTTAGTTAGAACTGGGGGGACAGTTAGTGCTCCCTTGAAATAGGAGGACCATCCAACGGTCATGGGCTGCCCTACTGCTGTCCCTTATTTTGTGTATCAACAGGTATCAGAGAATTTTGAAGACAATAATCTCCAAATAATAGTTATCACATATTATTTTGCGATCTCTCAACATATCTCCACTAGAATATATTTTTTATGTAGTTTTTTGAGGAATGATTTCCTGTGATAAAGACTCAATGTTTTATGAACCGTAACAATTTTTTATCCAATTTAACTTGAAATCAACTTCCTGTTGGGGTAACAGAGTCCATTTATCCCAGCATGCATGAATTAGTGGGCACATCTTTACACTAACAGCCTTATTAAATTGCAATTCGGCCAATTTAATAGCGCTCTATATAAGCATAGAGCATATTTTTTTTTACAGAAGTGTTTAGTTAGTGAAGACCTTGCTTTTGGATAGAAGTTCACTAACTAAACACTTCTGTAAAAAAAAATATGTTATGTGCTTACATAGAGCCCTATTCAATTGGCCGAATTGCAATTTAATAAGGCTGTTAGTTACTACTTGAACCAAAGCGCCACAAGAGGTGGGTATGCTAGTAATAGAAACAAAACACTTTGGCTTAATAGAGAAGCCACGTTATTTTTACATTCCTAAATGTTAAAATAAATGTTATATAAGTGCCTTATGCCATTTAGTGTCATAAGCCAAAAAAAAAAAACACATGCTAAGCTATCTTCCTACATCTGGATCATGGTACTGAATAAGGTATTTACAGGAATGCTCAAAGGATTTAATGTAAAAGGTCATCGTGTGAATCAAGGTTGGTAGGAAAGATCCCCAAAGCTAAAAAAATGACCAACGCGTGTAGTTGATCTGATTTAGAAAACCTAGCTCAGCACATGTATTTCACGACAAATAAAAATATATAAAAAAAGGATTTCATAATGATTCACACACCTAGTAACACAGCACCGCGGAACACCAGCTCTGTGCATCTTGTTTCCGCAGGGACGCATTATTGGAGCGGACAGGAAGCACGTGTTGATTACTGGGCTGCTGGAAGATGGAGAATGTTACGGAAGGGACCTGGGACAGTTTACCACAGAAATTAAATGACAAGATCCGACAGACCCTGCGAGACTTACAGTTCACTCACATGACTCCAGTGCAGGTAGGGATCCGATAATAACGTTATATAGCAGTGGGGACAGGCTGGGGAGCTGCTTAGAGAGAGGGCATGGAGGTCTGTACTAAAGGGACACTGCTGTGTTTTGTTGCACGGTCCCTAGAGGAGTCGGGGCTGGATTTATTTTGTGATATTTCCTTCCTGCTACAACAGAACCCTGCAGTTTGTTTTTGGACAATATTTTGCAAACTCTTCCAATAATAAAAACACTGAAAAAATGTAAATTAGTGGTAATCAGTTGTGGATCTAGGTCTGAATCGGGGCTTTAAGACTTATATGTGCAGTTTTATATAATAGAGTTTAGTGGCATTAAAGGAGACATCTTTATGTTTATTATGACAGCTTCCTGTTGTGCTTTTGGATTTAGACTACATTGTAGTGCTAAATAATAATCACAAATATAGTTGTCATAATTGGGGGTTGACAAAAGTTGTTGGTAACGCAATGTTAAAATTGTGGGCTCGCGTGATGAGACCTGCAACTGCGTCCCTCGCAAAGCGCTGGTGGAGGTGACCCGCGGGCCTCAGTCAATGAGTGCCAAAGGCGCTGCTCACTGCGCTGGTGGAGATGAGCGACACAGGCGCTCATCCTGACGACTAGCGGGCCTTAGGCAATGAGCGCCAAATGCGCTCATTGTGCTGGCGGAGATGAGCGCCACAGGCGTTCATCCTGACGACCCGCTGGACAGATGAAAAATTACGGGCCGTACTACTTAATAACTGAAGCACGTAGATGGTCTTCGGGGCTCGCAAAAAATACGACTTTAAGGGCCGAACCACCGAACTGGAAAGACCTTCAAAAATACACAAATATTACTCAAATTAACTTACACGCAGCACAGGGGGAGAGCCAGGGAGCCTGTCCGTGAGGTTGCAAGTTAATTTGAGGCATAATTTGCCTTTTTTCACAATGAAAAATCACTGAAGAAAGAAAAAAAATGGGCGCCTCAAAAAATTAAATGACGAAAAAGGGGCCGAAGACTTAACGCAAACCAGTAACACTTAATACAAGCCAGTAGGCCCCTAAACTACACAGGCCTATAAAAGTACACAGGGGGAGAGGCTCGCAATGAGCACCAAAGTCACTCATCGTGGAGGTCGCAATTAGCGCCGAACAGGAACATTGCAAAGCAGTAAAGTTGCAGTTTGATGGGAATGAGGCTCACAATGAGCGCCCATAGCCTCGAATTGTGTGGCAAACAGCATTGCGTGCTTAAAATGTTATTCCCGTCATTTTTGGATGGGCAAGTCGCTAGTTTAATTATAAATAATATTTATCCAGGCAAAAGGTACTGGATTAAACATAAATTTAAGGTTTGGGGAAGTCCAGAAAACAGTCTGTGTTTTTGGAGAGGAGATCTGTGGATGTGTGTACACCTGATGTTATTCCACTATGGCAATCTTCATTTGTTGGTCCATTTTACCGCCGGAAAAACGAAATAAAAAAATATGATCTGTAAAGATTGCATTTGGGTAAAAGCTTGTCTATTAATCTTCATGTGTTACTCCATTATATTTTTCTTATCTTTGTGATAGTCCTAGGCCAGGGGTTGACAAATGTATCTGCAATTTAGGAGTGAGACAGGATTGTTAGGCACCAGCAAAACATTTTTAGGAGCTAGGTTAAGGACTAATTTATATATATATATATATATATATATATATATATATATATATATATATATATATATATATATATATATATATATATATATATATAGAGTTAGGAGCCAGCAGGGATCTATCCTGTTGTGTGTGCGCAAAAAAATCTCCAGCACTGACAGTGCCAGCAAGCAGCCGCTAGATGGTGCCGTCCGGTTTCAGGGAAGGCCCTAATTACTCCCTCCTTTGACGTGGCTCAACTCGACAGCGCTGAATCTACAGCGAGGCCATCGCTATGTTCTGCGCGGACACTCTGGTCTCGGGGGGGCCTCTTATAACTCAAGGCCTCTTCTGTCGGCGCACCTTATATGCATTGTGCCGCACTACTCGGAAAATCGGCAGCGCCATCTAACGGTTGACTGCGGCACTGCTGCTGCCAATCTTTTGCGTAGGGGAAGAGGGAAAGGACCACCAGCAGTAAAATGTTATGAGCCATGATTCCCTGGCTCCTGTGTTTTGCCAAGCCCTGTCCTAAAGCTTCGACAATCGTTCCTTTTGGTTTCAATTTTAGCATAAACTGCAAATTTTTCTAACTTAAGATTTCTACTTATGAATGCTCTCACTCCATTGTGCAAACCCATGAAATAAAACTGAATATCAATCTTATTAGTGCCTAAGGTCTCCTCCATAGTAATAAATCATGTTAACAGGACAATAAATACTCCTTATTAAGAAGTATACATATAATAAATGCATTACGCCATTATTAGGTCAAGCTCTTCCACATAGCATACATTAAATAAGGACTTCATCTTTTTAACATAATCTCAAATAAAACAGGACCACCCGTGTACATCGCCCATATGACATCCTTTCATTCTTTATTTCACTTGTGCCCAATATGTCCTGTACATCAGCAGGACCAGACTTCAGAAACTTGGGAACCACTTTTTTGGAAGTTGCTCTAACCAGATTTTTCACCCTCCCAATTTAACGCCAACAACCCTTCAAAGATTCCATTCAAACAAGTTGCACAGCAGATATAATTACTCCCCTCTTCCTCTGACATAATAATTCCAAATAGGTGGATCATTTTATTAATAACAACAAGTATTAGGGATGTCATAATAATAAAAATTATTTTATGGTTATTTTTATGTAAACAATATAATGTTATTTACTGTAGAACATTTTCTAATGATATCTGATGTTTCTATTTTTTTTTTTTTTGTAGTCAGCAACCATTCCTTTGTTTATGAAGAACAAAGATATTGCTGCAGAGGCGGTGAGTAATAGTTAGTAGGCATACTACACTGTTATTTAATGGATTACTTTCTCCATTATTCATTTATTTGTACATGTTTGGTACCTTTTTACTAGTTAATGAAATAGATCATACTTTTATGGTTACTACAAATTTTAAATCACTCTCCAGATATGTGTTTAAGGAATAACCATGTTTTATGGCTTTTAATTGGTGCAAATGAAATACTGATCATCTTCTTAATTCTAATGCAGATAACTGGAAGTGGTAAAACATTAGCATTTGTAATCCCACTTTTGGAAATTCTGTTAAGAAGAGAAGAAAAATTAAAGAAAAATCAGGTAAGTCTGAAAATAAATAAATGAAACATTTGTCTCAAAGTCAAAACTGCTAAGAAGTACTCCGATTGCATGAAATAAATATTTAACACATCAGCGTGTTCTTCACAATTATTCATAAATACTCTTATGGACACAAAAAAAAAAGTTCAGTCTCCTCATGGCATACATTATGACACTATAAACATTATGGAGTGTATTCACTTGTGTACTTGTGTAAACTGTCTGCCAAACTGTCATGTGCCTTTTTGATTTAACCTTTTTATTGACTTGCGATTTATACCATGAAAACAATTCCACATATTGCTTCCTCCTCCATGCAGGTTGGAGCCATCATTATTACCCCAACTCGTGAGCTGGCTGTGCAGATAGATGAAGTGCTCTCATACTTCACTAAACATTTCCCACAGTTTAAGTAAGTGTACTAGTTCATTTTCTGTTGTTTGTTTATATATCCCCTCTATAACTCTCCACAGGTTAATATAAATTATAGTAATATATTTTCTTGTTATATTAGGCAGAACAGCTATTATTAAATCTCTGATTGCAACCTCCTATAGCACATTGTGAAATTCTGAGAAATCCCAGCATTCCCTACCTCATCACTTTACAACAAATTAATGAAAGAGCATATGGTCAATGGCATTGTGTCTGAACAGAATATCATATTTTAGGTAATTAGGCAGGTAATTAGAACCAGAAACCTGTATCCTGGCTTTATGAGCAATACATATACATTGTATATGTTGCATTAGAATACTGGTTAAGAGGCCTGATGGGAAGTAATGATTGAGAGTGCTTACTGGTGGATGTGATCAGCTGCAAGTTCGCAACCAGAGAGAGCTGCATTGATCCTGTGCTATGGGGAGCTGCGGCTCCTTATGCTATAACAAGAAATCCATGTCATGAAACAGAGAGTCTCTTGTGCAGCAATGAGAGTGTGGCTAAAGTGACAAGACTCTGCTGCTTCAATTGAAGCCTGTATATTTATTATATTCCATTAAAATGACTGTACGTCTTTAAAAATGTACATCACACCAGTCTGATGCCAAGCTGGTTACATGCAACAGATTATGTTAGAGCAAGCCTAGCGACTTTCATACCTGTGGAGCTATGAAATGCATCAGACTTTCTCTGCAATAGAGATTAATTGTTGTATCTAACTAACTTAGTATTAGAACTCTATTATGTACAGCACGTTGACCTCACCCCCACTGGTGGATGGGAGTACCCTCTGTTTGACTAAAATGCCTGACTTGCTGGTTTAGTAAAATCCATGGGGTGGTGTTCTTGTATTTATAATCTTTTTTTTATTTGTTATACAGACAGGTCCTTCTCATTGGGGGTAGCAATCCAGTGGAGGATGTCAAGAAGTTTAAAGATCACGGGTATGTTGTAATATTCTGCACAATTGTTGGGGATGTTGTTGAAATATCCATAAATGTTAAAAGCTTCAGTAAATTTTAGGAGAAGCATGTATCAGAGAATGAGATGTAACTTCACATATTGGATCAGTGTAAAACTCGTTTGCAGTGTTCAATAGTATCCTTTCAGCAGATATTCCAAATATAGAGAAATTTTAGGAGCATCAAAGATGCTCAGAATAAATAGGATGTCATAAAAGTAAATTAAGTTTTAGGGCCAATGGGGAACCAAGTGGTCCTTATTCCATCAAATCACACTTATAGTTGTGAGCAGACGAGCCATCCAGAGCCGTTGCTCACGCTTGCGGGCCCGCGGGCGAGGGCCTCAGTTGTTGGCATGGAGCGCAACAAAGGCGCTCCTTGCCAGCAACTGCGACCATTGCAAACTTTACGTTGCAACGCAAACAACACGACACACCGACTGCGACCCTTGCAAACTTTACATCGCAACGCAAAAAATATACGTTACGAGACACGTTACCACACATTACGACCTTGCAAAAATCGTCCGCAACTCGCGAACATGACAAAATTAAAAACACAAGAAATACACACAGCACATACATAAAAAGCTTACCTAAAGCAAGAGGAAGCATCCAGAACCTAAAAAAAACAACTTACACCTTCATCATTTAACTAAAAATAAAAGAGTTTAGACACTAAAAAATTCTCTAAGCGAGAGAAAAAATAGCCGCCGAACAAAACCAAAAGAGGCTACAGCACTCTAAACACGCAAAACACCACAAGAAACTCACAAAACACCACAAACGACCTACGGATATTCCGCTAAGACTCATACCACACATTACCCGCCATTTTATGCCAATGCGGAAGTACACAACTATGCTAACGGTTTCGTCTCGCGCATGCACACTATTACACTGCACACATTCAGCACGCTTACACAGCAGCTCCACAGCACTAATGCTGCAGCAACATCAAAACAGATTGCCAGCTCTTCAACACAATGCTTCAAAATACATAAACTATATTCATTTATTAATTGTATTATATATTTCAGTAGTAGACACAAAACACCATTAGCTACCTTACAATTTCATTGCCGTCATTTTTTGACGGGCAATTCGCTAGTTTTATAATAATATACATATTATTATTTTTGTAACATGCCAACATATTCCGTAGCGCTGTATAGGAGTTAAGTACAAATCAAAAGGTTTTAGACAAATATGGAGGGCCCTGTTTTTTAGCCTAAAATTAGACGTACACAGTGCTTACTCTAAAGCACGACAAGATTAGAAACTCACGGCTTTTCATTTTTTGTATTTTTAATTTTCCATTACATTTTTGCCTTTGTTCCTAATATGATTATAAAACTGTTAGAAATTAGAGGAAAAGTGGATTTAAATAAGATCTTTATTCAGTTCTGTAAATAGCCACATGACAGTAGAATTAAAGAGTAAATCCCAGTATTAAACAGTTGCTAATTTGACTTCTTTGTTACATACTTCACAAACATGAATTTTTACCCAGATTACAGTGAAACTTTAACTGTACCCACACTCAGAACACAACAAAAATGTGGTTAAGATGTTTATCTGGATAGTGCTGCAGGCTCCGTTTTTAGAGTGTGTAGGGTACCCCAAAAACTGATGTGAACCTTTACTTACCAATTTGTAAGCAAAGGCTCTGTTTCAGCACTGGTAATGTGAACAAGGGTTCCCTGGTGGTCCAGTGGTTAGGATTCAGTGCTATCACCTGGGTTCAATGCCAGTCAGGGAACCAAGAGGTCATACCACCCTGATACAATGAAGGGTTGGGCCTGGTTAGTACTTGGATGGGAGACCACATAGGAATACCCAGAGCTTGGCAACCTACTCTAGTATCTCTGCCATGAATACCAAGTGGAGAGTTGTACACGACTGAGCGACACAAACACAATGTGAACAAACCTTGGGCATAACGCATGGTACACTGGCTTCCAGGTTGTAGGACAAGACTTGCATCTAGATAATAGCTTCCAAGGAGATAGCCATGCTTGTATTTTAATGGAAATGATTGCATGTGATTAAACACTGTTAATTAATTTGCTGCTAGCACAAGCATTTCTAATAGTGATTTTGTAACATGACCAAGGACAGACATTTCTAACAGTTGTTTGTTTATGATAGTGGAAACATCATCGTGGCTACTCCAGGGCGACTGGAGGACATGTTCCGGAGACAGGCAGACGGGCTGGATTTGGTCAGCTGTGTGAAAAGTCTAGATGTCCTAATTCTGGATGAAGCAGACAGACTTCTGGACATGGGGTTTGAAGCAAGGTGCTGTATTGGTAATAACAGAAGAGCTCCACTGTATACACCCTATACAAGTCTGTATAATATGCCCATTATATCTACCTAAATATTTTGGTTTAATTAAAATTCTGGATAATCTTATGCTTTTCTCAAGCATGGTTAAATTCCTTAACAGTACTTTGTCTGGAAGGCTGTTCTACTTATCTATTATGTTTTATGGAGGGCAGGGGTGAGCAATTAATTTCCCAAAGGGGCTACATGACAAACTCAGATTGTTGTGGAGGGCCGAACCATAGGCTGAACTTAATTCTGCTCAATATTAATTTTATAGCTTTATTTAATTTTATCAGTGCCAGGAGCAGTATCTACAGAATGCTATCCATCCCAGTTAGTCACAACACTGCTGCTCACAAATTGCCCCTTTTACAATTGGCAGTGTTTTTTTTTGTCCAGGACACAAATTTGTATCCCACTGTAGCGGGCCGCACAGGGACAGCCAAAGGGCCAGATGTGGCCCGCGGGCGCACAATGTCCAGGTTTGCTTTAAGGTATTACACTTCTGTCTAACAGGTTTATTGTGTCTCATAAGCAATTTTGTTTTCTTGTAAAAAGTATCTTCTATTAAAGCCACCATGCTTGACAAATTTGTTAAACTTGCCTTTATGCTTAAACATCTCATAGCAAGATTGTTTTTTTTGTTTTCTCTGTATTAATTTAGCTTTTAATTGTTATTACTTCTTAATAGTTAGCAATGAAAACATTTGATGAAAAGGTCATGTTTATTTTAGCAGTAAGTGTCAATATAACTCTCTTCTCCCTCTTTCACAGCTCATATTTGTTTGCATTGCTGATAAACTCAATTAAATCCCTGCACCTGTACACTTAAAGAGCCATCACAGAAAGGTTCCTAATTACTGTAGGGTTGCAAAGTACCAATAAAAATCAGATTACCTTATTTTATTTAAATTATTTTATTTAACAGTAGAAATAACAGCTTTGAATTGACTGCATTTTTACTGTCACTTAGATCACAGATTGTCCCACCACACTGGTCTTGCTATCTATCCCTAATTATATTATTCGTGGATTAATGAATTTATTTTGCACATATGTGAGTCAACTGCAAATATATTTGTATTGGTGCTCTAGTATGCTACCATAATTAAGACCCCCCTTACTGTGGTCTTCTGAACATAAGTTTGTGTTTTAGTGCCAGATTTACCTATTTTTTTAGATTCTTCTTTCAGTCTAACAGTCTATACATGTCCATACCATGAAGAAGTAGACCATGGCTATCAACTGTTTGTCATTGTAGTATACTAAGGTTTTGAATATTTCTGTCTTTTTTCAGTCTAAATACTATCTTAGGTTACCTGCCCAAGCAACGGAGAACTGGACTGTTTTCAGCAACACAGACTCAGGAGGTAGAGAATCTGGTGAGAGCCGGGCTAAGGAATCCTGTCCGTATTGCTGTGAAGGAGAAGGGGGTAGCAGCAACAAATACTCAGAAAACCCCAACACGCCTGCAAAATTACTACATGGTGAGGATATCTTCTTTGTGTTGTAGATAAGTGAAACAGTTCAGAAATTCAGGCATGTTTGGGATAAGCACAAGGCTATTCTAAGGTTTCATGATTTTTATAAGGTACATAGAATGGGCAGACTAGGTGAGCATGTTGGTTCTTATCTGCTGTAACATCTATGTTTTCTTTGAGTGTTATAATCTATATAGTGATATTTAATTCCATTCTTTCTGTTTATACTTCATTTTACAGCTATTTTATTGTGTTCAATATTGAACATAAAATGGTCAGAATCCATGTTTTTGCAAACATTTTGCAATTTTGTTATCCTTTATTATACCTTATGTGCTATATATGTAAACTCTATATTAATCAATCTTGGCATCATCTCCCTTTGCTCAGTTGACTTTTGTCACACCGTAGCAATGCTGTGTATTGTATTACCTTGTAGTCCTGGGTTCCAGGCAAACCCTTTTCCTAGAAACTTGGTCAGACAAAATTATACAATAGGGCATTTGACAGATGGCAAGGAGTCCTTAATCCAAAAGAGGTTATAATCTTGAGGGTTTGATTGGGGAGTGTAAGACAAGAAGGCGAGAGAGATATGCATAACGAGCAATTAATAATCTATATGTGCTGGAGGTACCTGTGTGTTTGATCCAGTTAGTGTCAGAAGGGTCTTCTGGGGAGTGTCCTACAGTTTAAATGGTCGTTATAAGCATTAAATAAAAAAATGTATCTAATTCACCACTTGTAAGTTCAACAATGTTACCTGTATGGTATATTGGGTCTGCCTCCGCCTCCCTTTTTGTTACGACTCTGTTGTGGAAGCCATTTAAACCACCTGGCAACTGTTTAATTATTAAGTATTTTATATTACTACTCTTCCCCTATCACTGTGATATGTGCATGTGGTCATGCCCAATTCATCGGTGATATCAATATACTTTGCCATATTTTGCCATATACCTTTAGATTGTAAGTCTGCGAGTTTCCATCCTGCAAGGTGCTTTAGGGAAAGCGCTATGGACACCGGATTCCAAGCTCAAAGACAGGGCCCTCCACTCTTTGCAATGTGTGAATCTTGAACTTGTCATTGCCTGTAACTTAACTTATGTATAGCGCTACGGAAAATGTTGGCGCGTTACAAATAAACAATAATAATAATAATATTTTCAAAACAATGGCTAATTTACAGTCCTGTCAGATTAAAGGGAAGCTTAAGTCAGAATTTTTATATAATTAAACAACTACTAACTTCATTGCCTTCTAAAGAGAAAATATAAGTCATGTAACAAGAGGGAGGTGGAGACACACATAGCAACAGGTTGACATTAATTTTTAAACCATTTTATTTACAGATCGCTTTATTGTTGAATTTCTAAGCAGACATTTCTTGAACTAAGTACTTATAGCTCTTTACCTGGTGCTTACACTTGCCCTTTAATGGTGTATGTTATACGTTTCTTTGAAAAGATGCATTATTGGTAAGAATATTTGATGCTCAAGAGTGAAAGGAGATTAGCAGAAAAGCACATGTCCTGGCAAAAGCAAAGGAGGTGCGTGAGGGAAATAAGGTGTAAATAAACATGGTAAAGACTAATTCAGTAAGGTAATGGAAACTTGCATGGTATAGAATAAGACTTCCTTGAATGCACTGTACACCAAGGTACAGTAAGTTGGGATTCTTAAGTCCAGTATAAAAAGGACAAACTAAATTATATATGCGGCACATAACTGTCAACAAGATCTTTGCTTCTGTTTAATTACATTTATTACAAAGCCCCTTTTTATTTTCTCTCAGATTTGCAAAGCAGATGAAAAGTTTAACTATTTAGTGAGTTTTCTGAGGCAGAGGAAGCAGGAGAAGCACCTGGTGTTCTTCAGGTAAGATCTCCTGATCGATGAGAGTTGACCAGTTCCGCCTTTGCTGTCTCTAGTCTTACATTGCATCCTTCTTCCCATATGTACTCAGTACTTGTGCCTGTGTGGAGTATTATGGAAAGGCCCTGGAAAACCTTGTGAAAAACATTAAAGTGATGACTATTCATGGCAAAATGAAACACAAGCGCAATAGGATCTTTACAGAGTTCCGGAAGTTGGAAAGGTAAGTTTGTTTTCTTTTCATTATGCACATAATTAACTTTGATCTCAAAATTATGTATGGTGATTTGATAATAACTCGCTGTAAGTGATGTTAATGTCACATCCTATGCCTTCTCTTCTCTTGCAGTGGCATTTTGGTTTGCACAGATGTAATGGCTCGAGGTATTGATATCCCTGAAGTAAATTGGGTTGTGCAGTATGACCCTCCAAGCAACGCCAGGTAAGCTGTTCTTCAGACTGCACAAGTGGTTCCCGACCATTGCACAAGGATGTAGGGCACATCTAATGGAATACAGGCACCCAGTGTTCCAGCATTGAGGTGTTGGGAACCATTGGCAAGCGGATTGATGGTACAACATGTGATAACGGTTTGGAAAGGATTAATTTGTGCTTTTTTACTAGGTGTACCCTGTGCTTTGTTACTGTGGATCACATTTAAGAGACCACAGTATGGTGATTTTTATATATATATATATATATATATATATATATATATATATATATATATAATTAGCAACTTTTGACGGAATTAAAATTGTAAGGCTGGCAATACTGTTTGCCACACAATGTGAGGCTTTTGGTCCTCTGAGCACCTTCGGCGCTCATTGCGATCCTCCCCCACCGTGTAATTAAAGTTTCCTGCTTTGCACTGATCACCTTCGGTGCTCATTGCAAGCCCCACGCTGATCGCCTTTGGTGCTCATCGCTCATTGCAAGCCTCTCCCGCTTGCAGTGCTCATCGTGAGCCTCGCGATGAGCATCTTCGGCACTCATTGCGAGCCTTTCCTCTTGCCTACTGTACGGGCCGCTCAGTGCAGGGTTCGTTAACCTGCAAGTTTAGTGCTTGGGAATGCCATGTGTCTCTTTCCAGCATCTCCCCCCTGTCCCTTCCCTGTGTCTTTCTCTGTGTGTGTGTGCTGAATGTTTGCATGGCGCGTGGTGACTGCTGTTGGTTTTATTTTCTAAGTCCCGCGTGCCTGGCATTGTTCGTGTAAGTGTTACTGTTTTAAGCGTTGTGTATTTTGTAAGTTTTGTGAGCCTGGCATTTTTCATGCCGTTTCAGAAATTTTGCGTTTTTTGTCCGCCATTTATTTTCTCGCTTTTCGAGCGACGAAAAACACCAAATATGGGTGTAATTTGCTTGCAACCTTACTCCCATCCCAGGCTTCCTGTGCCTCCCCTTGTTCTGTGTGCGTGTGTGTGTGTTATAATATTTTGTAGATGAGTTCTTATTTTTGGATTGTTTTTAGAGTTACCCACTTGAACAGTGCTGCGCTGCTGGCTGAAATGAGTGCCTTTGGCGCTCATTGCAGCCTAAGTGCTGCGCGGCTGCTTCGCTGTTTCGATGTCTGATAAAGTTTGTATGTTTGAGAGGGGTACAGTCTACACACCCCTGTTAAAATGTCAGGTTTCTGTGCTGTAAAAAAAATTAGATCATTTCAGAACTTTTTCCACCTTTTAATGTGACTTGTAAACTGTACAACTCAATTGAAAAACAAACTGAAATCTTTTAGTTGGAGTGAAGAAAAAAAAAAAAAATATGTGGTTGCATAAGTCTGCACACCCTCTTATAACTGGGGATGTAGCTGTGTTCAGAATTAAGCAATCACATTCCAAATCGTGTTAAATAGGAGTCGGCATACACTTGCCATCATTTAAAGTGCCTCTGATTAACCCCAAATAAAGTTCAGCTGCTCTAGTTGGTCTTTCCTGAAATTTTCTGTCGCATCCCACAACAAAAGCCATGGTCCACAGAGAGCTTCCAAAGCATCAGAGGGATCTCATTGTTAAAAGGTATCAGTCAGGAGAAGGGTACAAAAGAATTTCCAAGGCATTAGATATACCATGGAACACAGTGAAGACAGTCATCATCAAGTGGAGAAAATATGGCACAACAGTGACATTACCAAGAACTGGAGCTCCCTCCAAAATTGATGAAAAGACGAGAAGAAAACTGGTCTGGGAGGCTACCAAGAGGCCTACAGCAACATTAAAGGAGCTGCAGGAATATCTGGCAAGTACTGGCTGTGTGGTACATGTGACAACAATCTCCCGTAATTCTTCATATGTCTAGGCTGTGGTGTAGAGTGGCAAGACGAAAGCCTTTTCTTACGAAGAAAAACATCCAAACCAGGCTACATTTTGTAAAAACACATCTGAAGTCTCCCAAAAGCATGTGGGAAAAGGTCTTATGGTCTGATGAAACCAAGGTTGAAGTTTTTGGCCATAATTCCAATAGATATGTTTGCCGCAAAAACAACACTGCACATCACCAAAAGAACACCATACCCACAGTGAAGCATGGTGGTGGCAGCATCATGCTTTGGGGCTGTTTTTCTTCAGCTGGAACTGGGGCCTTAGTTAAGATAGAGGGAATTATGAACAGTTCCAAATACCAGTCAATATTGGCACAAAACCTTCAGGCTTCTGCTAGAAAGCTGAACATGAAGAGGAGCTTCATCTTTCAGCATGACAACGACCCAAAGCATACATCCAAATCAACAAAGGAATGGCTTCACCAGAAGAAGATTAAAGTTTTGTAATGGCCCAGCCAGAGCCCAGACCTGAATCCGATTGAAAATCTGTAGGGTGATCTGAAGAGGGCTGTGCACAGGAGATGGCCTCGCAATCTGACAGATTTGGAGTGTTTTTGCAAAGAAGAGTGGCCAAATCTTGCCAAGTCAAAATGTGCCATGCTGATAGACTCATACCCAAAAAGACTGAGTGCTGTAATAAAATCAAAAGGTGCTTCAACAAATTATTAGTTTAAGGGTGTGCATACTTATGCAACCATATTATTTTATTTTTATATTTTTTCTTCCCTGTAAGTAAAAGATTTCAGTTTGTTTTTCAATTGAGTTGTACAATTTATAGGTCACATTACAGGTGGAAAAAGTTCTGAAATTATTTATCTTTGTCTAATTTTTTTACAGCACAGAAACCTGACATTTTAACAGGGGTGTGTAGACTTTTTATATCCACTGTATATACATTTCTGCATGAGCAGATCTTGCAATAACCCTTGCAAATATGTGCCTTTGATAGGAAGTGGGTATGTGTCAAATTGTAATAACCCTAATTACCCAAAAGATCCACTTTAGCTCCTCTACCACCAGCCTTTCTGATAGATATCACAGACCTACAGGCTCCTAGCCTGTAACAGCCAGGCAAGATGGAAACCTCTATACACAAAGAGCCTTTAATTTTTTATTTTTTTTTGGATGTAAAGCACAACAACTAATTCATGGAAGCAAATGCTAAAATGTTTTCTTATTTGCACAATTTCTAGTACTCTGTTTTATAACATCACCTTTTAGTTATAAAGACATTATTTATCCAGAACATGTTTTGGGCTTGAATTGATGTTGGTGAGTCTTCTTCTGTTGTACAGTAGTTCTAGAAGGACTGCATATTGAATATACAATGCTTGTGTCAAAATATTTATATATATATATATATATATATATATATATATATATATATATATATATATATATATATATATATATAGTAAATAAAAAGTACATCTGTGTTCACATTTGAATGTCTAAAGCAAGTTAAAAAAAACCTGCTTCCAGCTCAGAGTTCCGAGAAAAACAGTTATTATACTGCATTCTGGGAAGTTGAGCTGGGACACACAAATATGGCCACAAATGCCTCGCTCTTCATTCCATAGCCATCATCAAACATGGCTTCCTTTAAGTTGGTATATCGCGCATATCTATCTAGTTTGTATTATCCAGGTTTAAATAAGTTGGAGAAAGTAAATAATGAGCCTATTGTTTCAAAACCATAACCTACTTGATCCTTTTCTTTCAGTTCTTTTGTTCACCGTTGTGGACGTACAGCCCGGATTGGCCATCATGGCTGTGCTCTTGTGTTTTTGCTTCCTATGGAAGACTCCTACGTCAACTTTCTTTCGATAAACCAAAAGGTAACACATTCTTCCTATCTCTTGGGTTCTTCTTATATATATAGCAGAGCTGGAGAATAATTTTCATATTTACATTCAATATATAAACATGGATTACCTATGTAGCTTATATTATATATTTAAAATCTTCATTGCAGTAACCAAAAGGACCTCAAAGTGTAATTTTTTATATTTTTAGGATCTTGTCTTGTCTTATTTTAGAAAGTTAAAAAAAGAAATATTTATTTAAATTTTTAACTGGTGTATTTATTTTTTTGACCCATTGCTTGTTTTTGCTAACATAATTATTCACCTGAAGAAATTTAGCTGCAGATAAGATCTCAATTCTATTAAAATATTGCCAAATATAACCTCCCCCCCCTCAGGCCCCAGGCCAACATGCAGTCTCTAAATATCAAATATAGAAACTTCCATGGGCTAAGTCACATCCAATTTCTGACCTGTGTAGAATTTCCAAGGCAAATGTTTCTTATCTTTTTGTAAAAAAAAAAGAAAAGAGTGCTGTTTCACACATACATATTTAGGTCATTTAAAAAAAAGTGATCTGGTGTGTTGAAAAAAAGCCTTCAATGACTGCAGAGTACAACATTTAAAAAAAAAAAAAAAAATGTAAATATATGAATTTGATTTCCGGATTCCCTTTATAGTTAGGAGAGCTATTAATCAAAGACTTATAGAAATATTCCATTAGCAACATAGTCTTTCTAGAATATACCAACCTTTTATGTACTTTATTATTCATTTCTTACTTTCAACCTAGATGTCTCATAATTGTATTTATTGTCTCCCAAGTGCCCAATGCAGGAAATGACAGACCTGACAAGTTCTGTGGATCATCTCCCGAAGTTAAGGGCCCTGGCGAGGTCTGACCGCGCTGTGTTTGAGAAAGGCATGAAAGCGTTTGTATCCTATGTACAGGCTTACGCTAAACACGAGTGCAACTTAATCTTCAGAGTGAAAGGTATTGTATTACTGCATATATTTAGATTGTTTTGCAAAGTCAAAAGTAATTTGCAGTTGAAATAAAGGGACACCATTTCAAAGTTATGTCAATTACATTATAGAGGAAATTAACATCGTTATACAGAAAATGTTCCAGTTGTTGCAAACCCCAAGTTTAAATAAGCGTTCAATTTATAGTTGTCAGTAAAAATCAAACTACATTTTTTTTAATTTGACATTTGCGATTTCTTAACCGTAAACAGACTCTAGGATGTTCTCTCGTGTCAGTTATTTCCTTTTTTCTAACAGATATAAAAACAATAAACGTGCTCATCTCAGCAAGGATAGGAATTATCAGCCTTATTAAATTGTGATTCGGCAAATTTAATAGGGCTCTATATAAGCACAGAGCATATTATTTTTTACAGAAGTTTTTAGTTAGTGAACTTCTATCCAAAAGCAAGGTCTTCACTAACTAAAAACTTCTGTAAAAAATAATATGCTCTGTGCTTATATAGAGCCGAATCGCAATTTAATAAAGCTGTATGTTTTTCCATTGAAAATCTCTAATAAAAAAGTAGCAGAAGGATTTGGACAATAGAGAGTAGGAATAACAGCAGTAGCTAACTTATATAGGTCTATTTAGAGTTTATGGAGTCCAATAAGAGTGAGAGACGCACACCTGAATATGGACTTTGGCTAAATAGCGTTCACAGCTAATTATGGCCGATCCTTAAGTCTGGGGGTTGAGTCTTTTTTGTGCAGAGGAGGCATTTCGGTTCTGGCCTGTACTTAGGAGTGTGCTTCATCTGATAAGCAACAGTTTTATCTCCTGTAATGGTACAAGTGAGAAAAAACATGAGACTGCACCGAGTGAGCATTACCCAGTAACAAGTGCCTCGTTTTATGTACTTCCCTGAGAGGGAGCCGAGTAATCTACATATGATTTTCTGAACAAAGTGTAAGGAATGCTCAACTGAGTAAAAGCAATTCTTAGTGAATTACTGTAAAGGAGGGTACCCAAAATGACACAATATGAAACAAACAACAGGTGATGTCAAATAAGTGCAGCTACTTTATCTGGGCACAGTGAGCAACAAAGCCATTAATATCTGGAATACTCTATGACCCTTAAGGAGAACATAGGACTTTTTTTCTTTTAATGTATTAATTTTTTTGTAAAGGGACAGTTTAAAGAGCTAGTGGTCAAACAATTATATAGCCTCTTTCAAACAATCACACTTGAACATATTTGTAGAATGTAAAATAATATAACATTACTTATATGTGCAATTGATGTTGTTGTGGAATCTAAGGACACTTTGAAGACATAGGAAATATGTATCTGCACAATGGGAGTTTGGCATTTACAACTGCAAGAAAAAGGCTTAGTGGGGAAAAAAAGAAAGAAGCCTCCAGTAAAGAATAATTGCTTATAAAAGTGAAAATATAAAGGATGTAGGAATCCAAGTCAAAGTTTACATGTGTATTTGAACATAGCAACCTATACTTGGGTGGAACTTTTTCCTGTTTCAGAACTTTTAAGTAGTAAAGATCAGTAGGATATATATATATATTTTTTTAATAACACAAACAAATCAAATATTTCCACTTATCTGTAAGTTCCTCCCATATTTTACAAATTTTTTTGCATTGGTGGTATGCTACCACATCGCTGCACAGTTCGTTAAGGATGAGGGGAAAATCAACTATTTTCAGTGTAAGATTGTCGCCCATTAACAATCATTTATTTATTGAAAGATATAGTGTAATGTAGCAGATTGTATAGTGAGGAACTTTATTTTTACCCAATTTCTTTCTTCTCGCAGATTTGGATTTTGCTTCTCTCGCACGTGGCTTTGCTCTGCTGAGAATGCCCCGGATGCCAGAGCTAAGGGGCAAAAATTTTTCAGACTTCGTTCCCACTTTAATTGATACAGACTCAATCGCGTATAAGGATAAGAACAGGGAGAAGCAGAGGCAGAAGATGCTGCAGGAGCGGAAGGAGAAGATAGAAAGTGAGGGCAGGAGACATTTTGCAAAGAATAAGGCCTGGTCAAAACAAAAAGCCAGGAAGGAAAAGAAGAAGAAAGTGGCCTTAAAGAGGAAAAATGAAGAGGTAATGCAAAATAACATGTATAATATACAGTTACATTTTTTCCGGTGGGCTGGATTTGTGCCCATTTTAGCCCTGCACTCACAGGGCTAAAATGCTTAGCTATAAAAAAAGGTTTTGATAGAACACAAACATTAGGCCAATCTAGTCTTCTCTAGTTCAACTTTTTTGGAATAATTAATCCTCGACAGAATTGTAAGCGTATCCCAGGAATGCTGTATTTGCATTACAACATTGAGTCTACCACCCTTTCTATAAATTAGCACTTCTGCACATTACCCCTAAATATTCAACCCTGAAAATTAAATCATGATCTCCTTGTTCTTGCTTGGAAAATACTTCCCTCTTGAACTGTTGTACTGGGTTCTAGAAGTCTTGTTCTCATCTTAGAGTTACATAAAGCATTCCAATTGCAACTGAAGCCTTGCTTTTCTTAAATGTTATACATATACAGTAATATGTAGTTTAAGGAGTAACCTATAAATATGTGATCATTTAAACCTAATACATGCTACTATGACATTAGTGAATGCTGGTTTGGTTTTTTAGTTCCCTTGTCTGCTTGATTTGTAGGGTTCAGATGTAGATGACGAAGATGTGAAAGAGTTGCTCCATGACACCAGATTACTAAAGAGGTTGAAGAAGGGTAAAATCACAGAGGAAGAGTTTGATAAACGGCTGACGACTGCTGGGAAACATTCTGAGGAAGGATTGGAGGACTCTGACTGAAGGTCTTAAACATGGATCATTGAACAATTATAGAATTATTTAATTCACACTGGACTCCAACTACAGATATAACAAAAAAAAAATATCTTCATCCACCGCTAATGGACAGCCTGTATTGCATTGTGTATTTTCATTTACAAGATCACCATCACAAATCTTCACAATCTACATTTTGTAAATGTTCAGTAGTACAGACATTATACTTTGTACTGTATATAAACTGTTACTGAATGCTTACATGTATATAATTGAGCAGCTCATTTGTAATTCTTATTTGTTTTAATGCCAAATATACATTTTTACTGAAGACTTTACGGTCTTGGCTTAAAGTAATCTTTTTCTAAGCAACTGTAACTTAACACTTTTGCATACCCCCTTGGCAGGAAAGGCATCTGAACATAATGTGGCTTCATCACAGGAAGCATTAAAGGGTTTGTGCAATAGGATATCTTGTGTTAAATTGTTCTATTCAAAAGGTGAATTTTTATATGTAATCAGTAAGGAACATTCAGGTTCGATGTTGTATTAAATGATAATACTTGTACAGAAAGGATATAGACCAATATAATTGTTGTAGCTGAAGTGGAAGTGTGAGATAACTGAGCTTGAAAATTCAAGTGAATGCATCTGATAGAGGGGAATTAGTAGTGCATGCAAATAAATCTAATCATACACTATGTGTTTTTTTTTTTAATGCAAAGCTAAAAAGTGTTGCAGGTGATGTATACACCCACAGAATTGAGATAGACTTCTCAGGGTTTGATTTTGTAAAATTGTACCCTGTCCATGTGAGCATGCTCAATTTGCAGCCAGCTAGATGATGCTGGAATGGGCTGCTACACTCCCTAAACTATAGATCCATAAAGGACCATAAATCGAATTCAAGTAAAAATGCTTGAGCTGTTACACTGTTCTTTAGACAGACCCTCTAGCCTTGATAAATTCTGACAAATTATAATTGTACTGAAACCAAACGTTCCAGCTTCTTCTTCCTATTCTAAATCTGTCTTTTAGGCGACTGAGCATTTATGCTTGATTTATTGTCCTGTAATGATCTGCAAGAGCCAGCCATGGTCTCTGTGCATATGTATGTGTGAGTGTCTGAGCAACTCACTCGGGCAGGGGGAGGTCACAAGGGCAATTCACTGGGGCTGAGGGAAGTATCACCTGGGATGTTATGTATATAAAACAATCAGTGAATGAAGGGACACAGACCTTGTTCTGGGTATTACAGAAATCTAAAGGAAAGCTGCAGCTTAATTCACAGACCAAAAAGATACAATGTATTATGTATGCTGATTTTCCCTGGGATTTTCAGGGGGTGTCAACATTGATAGAAAACAGTTTGCAAATGCAAGAAATTCAGCAAATTTTTAGGGTAACAGTTTAAATATTTATTTTGGTATTTTATGATGCATACTATTTTTTTCATACACTTCTAATTCGCCTCTATCAGATGCATTCATAATCCAGCTCACTTGCATATACCTTTTTAAGCATAAATTATTTATAAAAGTCTTCACTCTGGGAAAGTCTCTTTATTTAGGGCCATTAATATAGTCTCACAGTGTGGGAAAATAAAGAAGAGCATGCCTGCTTGCTATAGATTAACAATCTGTTACTATTATGTATCCAAGATTCCATGCTCTTCTTTCTCACCTTAGAGGCAAATTATGTACAATATATATATATATATATATATATATATATATATATAGTTGGCTTGTAGAGATAACCTTATGTTAGAAATGCCCAACTTTCAAGCAAAATACTTGCACTCAAAGTAACTGATAACCAATTGCAATTACATGTATCTATGTTTATATAGTATGTATTCAATCTTGCACAGTGCTTTGAGAAAACACTATGGACAACAGATTCTAAGCTCAAAGACAGGGCCCTCCATCTTTGTAATGTGTTAATATTTTTTTGCCTTGATTACAACTTATGTATAGCGCTACGGAATATGTTGGCGCATTACAAATAAACAATAATAATAATATATATCTACATTTTATTTCTGCAATAAATGTCAGCTTAGATATGTAATTTTAGTGACCTGTAATGTCCCCTTATATAGTTAATAGAAAGTAACCTGATACACACATACACATATATTTTTTACTTCTATTTGCCTTTTGTAGAGAGCTTCTACATCATGAAAAATGTACATCCAGGTGGATGCATTGAAACTCATTCAGTAGGTTTTGAATTCTTATTTAGCTCTATGTTGACCTGTAACATATGGTAGAGTGTTCTGTAATACAAATTTGTAAATAAAATACCTTATGCGTCCGCTTAGAGCAACTGAATGCATTTTTATAAAACATAATATCCAGTCTATAACAATGTTCTAATATTCTGAACTAAAGTTAAGAAAAAAATGAATGTGGTTTACTTAGTTAGGTATAGATCTTTATAATTAAATATCACAAGTAAAGTTTGATAAGTTCATCGCTGATTGCAGAGGGGGTGAGGACTCCTAGGTCTGTGAAGAGCAGTGTGATGAGAGATGGGGAGGTGTAGTCAATCCACGTATGCTCCTCTACCAGGTCTTTGTTCTGCTGCTGGGTGTCTGCCTTGTACTAAACAGAAACAAAAATGTTATCAATTTTATACAAGACAGAAAGGATGTCTACAATTCATGTAAAAGGTCACGGTACCAGGAAAACATAAGTTTAAAAACTTTGAATGTTATTAAGAGCATTATTAGGCAGGAAAAATTTATAAAACTAGTTTTGTATTGTGTATTGTAAGACAAAATGTAAGATGTCTCCGCTAGACCCTTGAGGCATCTATGATACTTTGGTGAAGGCTGTGCATGTGAGATGGAAGTTTATCTATCACTCGAGTGGGGAGGAAAAAAGAACCGTCAAGCTCTCAGTTTCACCTTCAACGTAAATAAAACTTTTTGATAAACTCATAATGTTCCTGTTCAGAGCTTATATAGCTGCTAATGTTGGTTTGTAACAAACATGTTCACTCGTTCTTGAAATACAGTAATTTTTCAACAAAACAACATCATTCATAAAGCATTATGTATTTCAGTGACTACACCACGCAATCCTTCGTGAGTCACAAGCGTCACATTTGCTCTTCATTCAGTTAGTTACTCAGCTCTGCCTTTTCAAAAGTAATCACGTGTTTGGTATAAACCTTGAAGATGTACATCATTCTCACCTTAAATTTATCTGGAACATCTCGCTGATTCAGAGGAAACAGACGAACAAATTTGAAGCTTTCTGCCACCACATAAAAAGGTTTATTCTGTGCTTTGGCACATACAGCCATTTGATTTGTGCCAATCTGTAGATGGGGAACAGAAAAAAAACATGGTAAAAAGCCTCTACTTTATGGCCACACATACGTGTGTCTACATGGGTAAAAAATAAATAAATATATATATATATATATATATATATATATATATATATATATATATACACACACACTAGCTACTTGCCCGTCGAAAATGATGGCATTAGAATTTAAAGCCTGGCAATGCTGTTTGCCACACAATGTGAACACCTTCGGCACTCATTGCGAGCCCCGCGCTGAGTGACTTTTCCGCTCATTGCTAGCCTCTCCTTCCGTCTACTTTACGGGCTTTGGCGCTCATTGCAGGCGTTGTCCAACCTGCAACTTTGGTGCTTTGCAATAATCACCTTCGGAGCTCAGGGTGAGCCCTGCAGTTGCATCTACGGGCCTTCGGCGCTCATTGCAGCCTAAGTCCCGCAGGCCCCCCATCAACTGCTGGCCTCGCTTTGCGAGGGCTGCAATTATTTAACACTGGGTGACCAACATTTTTAAGATCCACAACTATATGTGTGATATTGTGCTTATGTATATATGGAAATCAAGCATTTAATATATGCTGTACCGTACATAAGCACATCATGGATTTTAAAAAGAAAAGTTTGCAGTGCCATGATCTAAAAGTTTAATTCTGTTATTTAAGGGACATAGAATTCATCAATATTGCTCTATTTCAACAGCATTAAAAAACGACTAAGGCAAAAACAACTGGCATGTACATATATATGAATAGTCTCTTTTTTTTAGCCTTGGAAGTTTGAGAGAAGTGTTAGGGTTTGTGTATAATGTTGTAATAGCTTTAAGAAAAGCTCCTCTAAAACCTGTGTGTTAATGTGTCGAATAGGTAAGTCCATTCCAGGGAGTCGAATGCCTTCTCTATAGCTACTGCGACAAAGCATGAACATATTTCTTTTTTCTTTGAGAAGTGTTTTAAATTCAATATTTTCCTAATGTTATTATCTGGAGCTTGCCTCTCCAGGATGAACCCCACATGGTCGGCATTAAACAAGTTTGGCTGTTATTTTGGTGAAAAATGTCAATATTCATTAGTGAGATAGGTCTATAATTTGTAACGTTTATCTGGTTTAGGCAATATTATTTACTTGTATCACATCATTAGGTATGGATTTCCCTTCTATCAAGGAAATGATTTTGCCGAAATGTGGGATCGATATATTTATAATTTTTTGTAGTATAGAGCTGCCCGTCCATCAGGACTAGGAGGGTCGCCCAATTTAAGATTATCAATTGTTAACTTCAATAGAGATTGTGGCATTAAGGTGCTTTTGTTGCTGTTCATTTAATTCTGACATCAAACGTTTATTTAGAAATTGCTGGATGTTGGGATGAGTTTTTTTTTTTTTTTTTTTTTTTATAAAGCACAATTATTCTGTTAGCTGCCCTTTTTCTCTGCAAATCTTTTTCATTTCTCTTGAAATGTAAACCCCCTTCACTGCAATGATACAAGCACTTAGAGCAAGCTTCAAGCTTTTTCTCTCCATAAACTCAATGTAGCAGCGGTGCAACTAAACGAGGTAAGTGAACACTTTGGTTTTTAAATGCTGGTGTACCTGCATTAGAAGCTCACAAAAAAATGCACAAATAAAAAAAAAGGTATTTAAAGCTTCTCCACTTGATTTTGACTGCTCTACATGGTTGTTGTTATTTAGTCATTCAGTTGGGTGAAACTCTCAGTGACTGGCATATCTGTCAGCCACTGCTCCCGCAGGCTCATATTCATTGCTTTAATGACCCCTTTGTATACCTTCAATATTTCAGTTTGGATTGATTTACAGTACTATTAATTGATTAGATCTTCTTGTAGTCCAATGGACACCAAGTAGTTTTCACAACACAACAATTCAAAGACATCAATTCTCTAGCGTTCAGCTTCTTTATGTTCCAGCTCTCACATCCATATATTGCTACTGGGAACACCATAGTTCTATCTATGTGGACCTTTATTGATAGTGTAATAGCTTTGCTTTTTTGACAACTTGACCAGAGTTGCCATAGCTTTCCTAACCATAAACCAGAAAGCACATTTTAATTACATGTCTGCAGTCACCATCTGCTGAGATCTGTGTGCCCAGGAAAATAAAATTTGTCACTTGCCTTTTCAACATTGAGCAGCAGGCCAGCTTTTTAATGCTCTTCTTTTCTTCTCATCAAAATACCTTTCAGCTCCTCCTCACTTTCAGCCATCAGAAGAGTATCAGGTTGTTGATATTTCTCCCAGCAATATTATTCTTGCTTTAGAATCATACAGCCTGGCCTGTTTGGGTCTGACTGTGACTTATTGATCCACATACAAATGGCAGATGAGATGGTCTGATACTCCCATCATTTTTATTGTGATCCACACAGCCAAAGGCTTTAGAATAATCTGTTAGACTTAGGTAAAATGTTTTGTTCTCAGTCCATATATTGCTGGGGCTGAGCTTGCAGGATCTTAAGCATGTGAAGAGAGTGCAATTGTTTGATAAATGGAGCACTCTTTGGCACTGCCTTTTCAAGTCTACCGGACACTGTTGAGATTTCCAAATTTGTTGGCATACGTCAAACACTTTCACAGCATCATCTCCTAGGATTTTGAATAGTTTGGCTTTTTCAGTTCCATCAAGCAAGGCTGACTAGGGCCCATCTCACTTCACTCTCCAAGATGTCTGGCTCCAGCTTATTGAACAGACTATTGAGGTTATCAGTACTGATAATACTTGGATCACTGTGGTGTTAAATGGCTTGCCTTGAATTTGGATTGAAATCATTCTGTCATTTATTAGGTTCTAACAGAGCACTGCTTTGTTCACCCTTTGATTATGAGGGCCCCTTCACCATGACAAGGGGCTCTACATGGTAGTGGAGAACAAATAATCATGAGTTCAGAATCCCTTTAACATACTCATAAAAGCAGCCAATGCAGGCCCCTCTGATGCCTATATTGTTATGACAAGATATTACATGTATTAATGTCTTTGCTGGGACATCTTTCAAGTAACCACTAATCACAAACATTTTGAAGTGGTTGCACCTTTAATAGAAAAACAAGACCATTGGGTCTAGCTGAAGGTTTGCTCTGTGTTTTTCAGATATAAAATAAATTACCTTGTTAATGATTCCTCCGCTTTCCACTACTCCTTCAGCTCCTACAATAACCAGGTCTACTTTTTCCATGATGTAACTATATAAAAAGAAATTTTAAAAAAAGTGTGAAACTCATGCTTACACCCCAAAACAGTTTGTTCCCAAAGTATAATGCACTCACCCAACAGCAGCATCCAAGATCATTGTTACAGGGACATTAAGATTCCTCAGAGCTACTGCCATCTGCTTCCTAAAGGGATTGGAAATGCACTGCGTTACCTAAAAACTGACTATAAATACGCGCAATCACAGTGGCACGTTCCCCTCTCCCCCAACTTCCGTTGCTTATAAACAATATATTTAAATAGAATTCAAACAAGTAAACTGAGCAAAGATATAGTCTCTGAATTAAGATATTAGCCTTTATTGACATATTTACAACTTTTGGTTTCAGGGTACATTCACTTTAATCAAACAAACGCACCCCATGATGGAAGGAATTGCATTAGTATAAAAATAGGAAATGTTATATTGTTGAAGAATCTGTCACATAACATGATTTATTTGAAGGTCAGTCTACTACCCTTTATTACAAGAGGATGAATTGGCTGAGGTATAGGCTGTAACTGTATATAATATGGTCAGGTCTTAAGAGTTTTTATATGTTCATTAAATGTAACTGATCAGTGAGCGTCACTCAGGGGATCCACAGAACTGGGATTACAAAAAATGATCAAATAACATTAATAATATTGTTTAAATATGCAGTGCAGAAGTACCTAGAAATTGCAGTGTAGTGTACTGTTTTTTGTGATAAAGTTTTATAATTGTTACACAACAGGCAAGGGAAAAAAAAAATAGGTGCTCTATGAATATTAAACAATATTCATGTGCTCTACAAAGACCTTCAGCAGCTTTTCAGAGGTCTTTCTAAAAAAAAATTGTGGAATTATTGCTCGACCTGAGGGCTTATAGTTCAGTAGAAAATGAATTGCTATAATATGCTCAGTGGTAGCGGTTGTACCATTTTAAGTAGCTTTTACCTACTTGCAGTTTTTTTTAAACTGTACATTTTTTGGTTTGCAGGCTTAAAACTTGAACAAACATAAGGAAATACAGGGAAAAGTATTAAGCAATATAAATATGCACATTCAGTTAAAGGTGAAAGCCACATGGAACCTTGTTTAATTGTAACATGCACCATAATAAGTGTTATATATATATATATATATATATATATAAAATACATTATACATTTCTAACTTATTCCATAATCTTTCCCGTACCGCTATTACTGCTTACAATTGGTCTTACATATTCAGTTACCACTCCCCTCCCCCAAAGCGATTTCTGTTTTTTCTGTCAAATGCAGGGAATGTAATGCTGATCAGATTATACATTTAATATCGCATTTCATTTACAGCAGCGAGGTTACAGATGTATTAATTAAAAACTTTAGGTAAGAACAAGTACTATATTAACTGAAAGTCTGTATGCCATTGTATCAGTCTAACCCCATGTACACATTGAGAATTTGCACCTGTATTGCCAATCAAGCTCAAGAAAGAAATAACAGCTTGTGCTATATAGGTGCAAAATGAAGCCAAGTAAAATATTTAGTTTACCATATCTCTAACGCATATAACAATATAGTTGTTTCCAATGTCTCCACTAAATTCTTACAGTGAGCAACAGACACCTGTATATGTTACAGGTCACGGCAGAATACAGACAGTATATGAGTGGACGCAACAATACAAAAACATACCTCCCATTAGGCACTCCCTGATCTTAATTTATAGGAATTAATAAACATAGAGCATGATCAGACACACAGAGAGAACAAATGGGGTCAGGAATCCCACTCCGATCTCCCATTCCCTATTCCAGTTCCTGCCTGCAGTGTTTTACCTTTATAAAAATATTCCATTATTTAATACAATTTGTTTATCATATGAACTCGCATATTACTAAGTCTTTGATTTAAACTATAATATATTAAGAGTCAATGGAACTGGGGTTGGACATGTATTTTTTTTATTAAGGGGTTACAGCAGATTCCATTAATATATTTAGTGCCGATAATGAAGTCTCCCTAATTTCCTTACAAATTCCGTGTATATGTCTTTTGGACCCAAGCATCTAGTTATAGTAAACTTTTTCTTGATAAGACTCACACCCAATAAAACATTTATTTTTTTTATCCAGTATTGCCTGCAGAAAGCATGACCTCTATAATCCACTGCCGTTAAGAAAACACATAGAACAGAAACCTTAATGATTCTCTGATAGCAAGTGATAAGGGTGAATTCAATCCTAATTCTCCTTAACCTCTCTGCAGCATTTTATACAATGGATCATTGGACTGGGTAGTACAGTAAGCTAAGCCTTCTTCTGGTGCATGCTCCTTTAAACCATGCCACAGTCATGTGGAGTTCCACAAGGTTCTAATTTATCTCCAATGTTGCATACATGTTACAACTGGGAGAGACCATCAAAAGAGATGGCCTCAACTACCACGGTTAGTGATGACACACAGCTTTATCTGTCTTTTGACCGCGACGCAGAACATCCAATCTTGCTCCTAATAGATGTCTTGAAGAGTGCCAAGATTGGATGAGTAGGAACTGGCTGTGGCTGAACCCCCCCAAAAAAGACAGAATTACTTCTGGTGTATCCCCATCAGATGACATCAATTTCCTTGGACTAAACCGGAGTGGGCAACCTTGGGATTGTTGTAGATTGTGATTGGACAAATATCAAGAGTCAGTTGTGATCAAATACTTGTTTTTCCAACTGCAGGACATTGCCAAGATAAAGCACTTGGTACCCCCAGAAGTCCTTCCTACTTTGGTTCATACCTTTACATCATCACAACTGGACTATTGCAACTGCCTTTGTCTAGAGCTGTCAAATGTAGAACATTACTTAAAGATAGAACAGACCGCTGCTGTGAGGTTATTAACAAGCCAACCTCATTCCTACAACATACCACCTGTCCTCCGTGCCCTACACTGGCTTCCTGTGAAATATTGCATATATTTCAAGCTTGGCCTACTGATATATAAAGCTCTACATGGTCAAGGCCCCACTTTGTATGTTCCAACACATGGTCTGATATCTGCAGCTGAAAATCCATTAACCATCCCCAGAATCTCTACACAAACCTTAGGGTCCTGAGCTTTTATGTATGCAGCACCAAGATAGTAGAAATCTCTACCACACTCGGTTAAAGAGGCGCATTAATGTAAATTTAAAAAATAAATGTAAAAAATGCTTTTTACCCAGGTCTTCCAATAAGTTACAAGTCTCTCTTTTTTTTTCTTTGTTTTTTTTCTTCCTTTCCTAAGAGAAAAACTCTATAAAAAATGCATTATTATTTCTTTAGATTAATGAACATTACATTTTACATTCACTAATTGATGCACATTAAGATCAGGGAGTGTCCAATGAGCTATCCTTTTGTTTCTTCTTTTTATTATTGGTACTAATTCCAGGCACCCTGTCAATTACAAAAGATAATTGATCCACTGTCTGGTCTTTTCTGGTGCCACCTGTTCTTAGTGATGCAAAAAGTGTGGAAGTGTAAACAGCAATGGTGCCCTCCTTACCCAGAGACATCAGGCTGAGATTCGGTGACATAAACACTAAAACGCTTATTTGCAGCTGCAGCCTCTTCCAAGACTCTCAGGACCACTCTGGAGTAGGCATGTGTTAAGATTTTCTGAAAATGAAAGGAAAGCAGGGATTTAACAGTCTCCTGTGATTCAGACTAACAAAATGCTACTTTATCACTGTGCAATCAGAGCAGCCAGCAATGTACAGACTCCGCTGCATGGGAATTTCTCATTACTGCACAAATGAAATTGCTCTAAATCTGTGTAACAAGAGGGGCTACTTTTCAAAAAGTGATGAGGGTTCATGGAAATGCAAAAACAGAATAAAGCTACTCCAAAAGACCAGAAGCCTAATAAACTCACCCCCTATGTCATAGCTAAAATGCAGCTTGTGCATGTTCTATATACATACATTCACTACATAATACGATGGATACATTTTTATATTACTGCATTTGTATACATTCACATACATGAAGCATGGCATTTTTACTTCAAAATATAACGACCCATCCTTACCTCTTTTGTTATCATATATATATATATATATATATATATATATATATATATATATATATATATATATATATATTCTGTATCATGATTGTTATGATAAGTTGATTAACTTATTGTAAACTATGGTCAGCAAACCGCTAAAAAAAAATGCTCTAGAGCGCAACAATTCTGAGGCTTATTCGGTTTTCCCTCCATTGCCTACCAGGGGTTATTATTCATTATGTATGTGTTCCTTTTACTTATAATCTGTGCTAGCTGTGTCCATCATGCTAGAGAGTTATGTATACACAGGTCTGTCTAGGTTTCTCATTCATGGAAAAGCATGTCGGGAGAGGTGATCAGTGCCAATGCATCAACTTATTAAATGAGGACTAAAATATATAGATGCATTACACAAAACATACAAAGGAAATAAAGGGGTCAAATAATGTAAACGAACACTGAAATCACACATTTGGAATCATGCATTTAAAAAAAAAAAAAAAAGAGAGTACATTTTAAAACAATATAAACATTTGTATCTGCATGAAAAAAAGTGCTGTAAAGATTAAACATGTCCCTTTCATCCCTGTAAAAATGCATCTCAAATAAAGTCAGGAATGCCACCTATATACAGTATCTCACAAAACTGAGTACATCCCTCACATTTTTGAAAATATTTTATTATATCTTTTCGTGTGACAACACTACAGAAATGACGCTCTGCTACAATGTAAAGTAGTAAGTGGACAGCCTGTATAACGTGTAAATTTGCTAAATAAATAATGCAACACACAACCATTAATGTCTAAACCGTTGGCAACAAAAGTGAGTACACCCCTAAATGGAAATGTCCAAATTGGGCCCAAAGTGTCAATATATTGTGTGGCCACCATTATTTTACAGCACTGCCTTAACACTCATGGGCATGGAGGTCACCAGAGCTTCACAGGTTGCACTGGAGTCCTCTTCCACTCCTCCATGACATCATGGAGCTGGTGGATGTTAGAGACCTTGCACTCCCTCACCTTCCGTTTCAGGATGCCCCACAGATGCTCAATAGGGGTTAGGTCTGGAGACATGCTTGGCCAGTCCATCACCTTTACCTTCAGCTTCTTTAGCAAGGCAGTGGTCGTCTTGGAGGTGTGTTTGGGGTCATTATCATGTTGGAATACTGCCCTGCGGCCCAGTGTCCAAAGCGAGAGGATCATGCTCAGCTTCAGTATGTTACAGTACATGTTGGCATTAATGGTTCCCTCAATGAACTGTAGCTCCCCAGTGCCGGCAACACTCATGCAGGCTCAGACCATGATACTCCCACCACCAAAAGTATACATTTATATGGAGGAAAGGTAGTTGAAATAATCACTAAATGACAGATAAATGGATAAGGCACAAAAACACTGATATGAGATGAAACCCTCAGTTTGAATACAAACAACGATGCAGAGAGAGTGGAGGCAGCATCTGACATCGGCAGGCAAAAGCATATAGGGGAATCAACACAACATATTATAAAAAACACATATGTGTATATATGTTCGGTCTGGGCCTGCATGAGTGCTGCCGGCACTGGGGAGTTACAGTTCATTGACGGAACCATGAATGTACTTCATGTACTTCTTTACATTGTATCATAGTGTCATTTCTTCAGTGTTGTCACATGAAAATATATAATAAAATATTTACAAAAATGTGAGGGGTGTACTCATTTTTGTGAGATACTGTATGTATATATTTTTAGATGTATCAGGTTTAGCCACAAGATTTGTTGTTGCTTCCATGGGAGACCTTGACAAAAGCAGTTTGCACAGTGAATAAAATAACATTTAAACCTTCCAGCAATCATTTAAAAAAAAAAATAATTCTGTAATGGTTAAAACCGGATTTGAGTATTTCAGCATTCCTTCAAAGTATGGTTGCAAGAAATCAAGAAATTGTACATGTTAACACTGCGGTTCTCTGCAGGGGATACTTCTACTTACAGCTCCATCTTTTATAAAAGGACGACAAAGCTTTGTGATTTTGTTCCTAGAGAGAGAGATCCTTGTTAGAAAAATCTCCCCTCGTTCACTCATCATTTTTTTGCATTTGTCGTAATCCTGAAAAAAACAAAACAAAAAAAACAATAATATTAATAGGAAAAAAAAATCAACTACACAAAATCACTAATATACCGTATATACTCGAGTATAAGCCAAGGCACCTATATTACCACAAAATACTGGGAAAACTTAGTGACTTGAGTATAAGCCGAAGGTGGGAAATGTGCTGCCCCCTGTGTCCCCCTCTCTCTCCCCCCTCAGCAGCAATATTCACCCCCCAGCCCCCCTCAGCAGCACCATTCACCCACAACACCCCAGGCCCCCTCAGCAGCACCATTCACCCCTCCAACCCCCTCAGCAGTAATAATCCCCCCCCCCCAGGCCCCCTCAGAAGCACCATTAAACCACCAACAACCCCAGGGACCCCTCAGCAGCACCATTCAACAGGGCCCCTTGTTGCACCATTCACCCCTCCCAAGCCCCTAAGCAGCCATACTCACCCCCCAACAACCCCCCTCAGCAGCATCATTCAACCCCAACCCCCTCAGATGCCATATTCACAACACAACCCCCCCTCAGCAGCAATATTCACTCCCCAACCGAGCAGGGCCCCCTCAGAAGCCACATTCACAAAGCCCCCCCCCCACCGCTCAAAAAAACAAACCGGGGCCCCCTCAGCAGCATCACTCGCTCACCCCAAAAAACTCAGGGCCCCCTTGTAGCACCATTCATCCCCCACAATCCCCTCAGCAGCCATATTCACACCCCAGGCCCCCCTCAGTAGCCCCACCCCCACTCTTATTTGTGAGTTGCAGTCCCTGACCCAGATTCCATTGCTCAGAGGTTGGTTATCCTGCAGGGTCACGTGACATCATTAGGAATTCCCCTCCCCTGCTGTATGAAGGTCCGGCAGGTGAAGGATACCAAACCACTGAGCAATGGGATCCGGGACAGGGGCTGATGGAGGCCGGGCAATCCAGAGCCTGGGGAGCTCAGCTCAGTCACCTCCTCCGGGCTGTGCATCAGGTGCCAAAACATTGGCAAAGAGATACATTGTATTCGTAGTCCAAATAAATATATGATCAGACCTGGGCACTTTTACGGCCCGCGGGCCACATGGGGTTGGCCTGCAGGCCGTAATATGCCCAGGTTTGATCTAGACAATTGTAATGTGGCATCTACACGTACAATAGCTTGCTGTAACAGTAATGGAAGGCTCCTTTTACAAGCACGCACTGAGAAAATAACAGAATCAACGGACAAAAGAAAATGGGTGCCTGCAATAACAAATCATTTTGTATAAAAGATAAAAATGCAAAGGCTGGGGTTATTGTTCTTCTCTTTTTAAAAATGTTAAGACCAATATGGCCTAGGCCTGTGGATCACCAGGGAGAAGAGCAGATGAAACAGACTCATTTATTTTGGTCTTCCAAAAAAAGAATGATTGCACATAAAGGGTAGTGGGTTTCATGTTTTGCTTTTTTCTTTCTATAAACATTTTGCTTAGTTTCATGTTTACTTATTCAAAAGATATTATGGAAAAAAACTGACCACAGTGGTCCATAAATTATGTAAAATTGGGCAGGTAATGCTGACCCCACAGATATTTATTTCAGCTGTGCTGTGGACTTACAGAATGTTCCAACTCTGAGGTGAGAGTGATAAACCTTAGGAACAGCTCCCCTCCTGATGAGACAGCAACAGAGGAATTAGCCTTGGACAGCGTTGTAATAGCATCTTTTAGACTTCCTATAAGTCCTTGGATAGTTTCACCTACAAGAGTTGAAAGGATTTAAGTTATTGCTAACTGGTACCTAAAATTCATGTTTACAAGAGAAACAAGGGAATCAAGCAAAAATTATCCTAAACTTAAACTTAGTTGTCAAGCTTGAATTAGAGAAGAGAGGGGCTCATGCGATATCTTAGAAATGTTAATTCTACAGGTATAAGAAAGGGAAGGAGAAGTAATTTTCATAAAGAGAGTAATGTATGATTTGCATGTTGAAGGGTGTGCGAGAGGGGGTCATTTACATTTCTTGAGACCTGTATTTACAGTTGCTTCTGGACCAGTAAGCGGGAAAGGGTATGGTGTTAACTTAATTCTTATTCAGTTATCAGATGAAAGTTCTGAACTTCTGCCTGTTTCTTACTTTAGTTAGTTTGGTGTTTAAGCAACTTCTACCACTCATTATGTCACTGTCTGCTGAAAGCATGACACTGGCTGTGCACCTCCCCATCCCTTGTGGTTGTGTCCTTAGCTCACAAAATGTTGTACTGCAAGTCAAAGGTGTGCAAGCTGCCTTGTATGACAGAAGACTCCCTACATATCTGTCACTTTAAAAAGAAAAAATAGGTTTCATACACAAAAATACAAGCTCAATAGTAAAATTTAAGTCTAATTTAAATACTAAAATGATATATACCAATATGCTATATTAATTTCATATGGAAAGCACTTCTGGCAACTGTAACATTACCTGTATCCCTCTTCAAAAACTCCAATAAGGTTCTAATAGCAGCAACTGCAGTAGCAACATCAGGATCTTCCCTCAGTTGATCTCTAAAATACTGAATGACCTCTGAAATAAAATAAAAAACAGAATAAATAAACACATAAGAAATCATAGCAGTATTCCTCCAGTTTAGAGGAAAAGGGTCCTTTCCTTTTATGAGTGAACCAGCTAGATGTCGCTGCCGATATGATAGCTTAAGGGTTAGGGTAATGTTTTAAGCTTGGAAATTGTGTTCAATCTGAACAGCACTTACAACCTGTCAGCGCCATTTAGCAGCTCCTTGCTGCAACTGCTGCTGCTGCCACTGCTGGCGTACTCATAAAAAGAAAATCCAAAAGGGGAATACATAAGGTTTGAAGATAACTCTGCTGTGTACAAGTGGTTCAGTAAAAACAGAAGGAGCCACTGACACTAACCAAACTGGACATATTAACTAATACCAATTTTCCGTGCATAGCACCATTGAAAAGTTGGATATTATTGAATTAATACACTGTCAGATTTTTTTCCTGGAAAAGAATTGGTAGAGAACCATAAGATGGAGCAGAACCACATTTTGATGCTTTACATAAGATAACGTTTAAAGGTCACATGAATACAAAACTAACTGCAGTTATATTTCTTCATCAAAGCTAAATTCATTTAAAAAAAAATGTTTTTTTTTGTTTTCTTTTTTTAAAGCGGTACCACACAGGTTCCAATTACGGTAGAATGTAAAACAAGCACTTTATTTTGTTGTTGTTCAGTCAAGTCTGAATCTCTGTGACCATATTGACTCAGCACACCAGGAACATCTGTCTGTGCTACTCCATATGGTTTTCCTGGCAAATATACTGGAGTGTGTTGCCAGCTCCTTCTCCAGTGGACCACAATTTGTCAGACCTCTCTGCTATGACCTACCTAACTTGGGCGACCCTACATTGTCTAGCTCACAGCTTTATTGAAAGACACAAAAGATTTGCCAGGTGATTTCCTATATGAGTACTCCAGCACAGCCGGCTGCAGTGGCAGTGAGCATACACTAGATTTTGCTGCCAATGTCCTAGCTTTTGGGCTAAAGCTTGGAAATGATGTACGATCTCAGCAGTGCCATCTAGCAGCTCCTTGCTGCAACTGCTGGAGTACTCATAACAGGAGAGATCCCAAGCCCCTTCACCACGACAAGGTAAGGACGTACTTTATTACTTGAATGTTATTCAAATAAAAATGTTTTCTCTTAAAGTAAACATGCATTGAAGTTTGTGGTGTTTTACATGTCAATCAGCCTTTCTATTTGACCCTAGCATGGCCTGGGATCTATACCTCCTTGCCTTCGCATTTCTTCAGCAGCACTGACAGCTACACTTAAAGGAGCCATCCGGCTTTCGGGCGCCATCATGTTTGAGGTAAGGCATAGAACTATTCCCCCCTCCAACGTGGCGCAACACTACGACGCTGAGTCGACAGCAAGGCCATCGCCCCAGGCGCGCCTCTCATAGCTCAAGGCCTCTTGTTTCGGTGCACATTAAATGCTATGTTTAAAAAGTACCTGAAAATCGGCAGCGCCATCAGTCAGTTGGCGCCGGGATTGCAGCTGTCAGATTTTGTGAAAGTGAAGAGGGAAAGGACCATGGCCTGATATCTCTTGCTAATGATGTGATTATTTTTAAAATGTGCTAGTACCATCCAGTGATTAATTTGCCTAATCAGACTATTAACTTGTCTATGTCTGAACATGCTCAATCACATGGATTAATATTGAATACAATACTCCTGGAGCCCCATGGGTTAATTAGGATTGCAATTATTAGCAATAATTGCCCTATTAGATATAGATATCAATGAATTGCTTATGAGGTGGGTAGCTCCTCAATGTTTCCATGAAACAAGCCCTGAATGCATTTAGTTCATGTGTATCCTGGTTGATGTTACTCTAGCTCTCTGTAATCATTAACTGCTTGGTGCCAAAATGGGATCATTAACATCTTCTTAAACATATACACACACTGTAAGTGACCATATAAGTCAGAAGGTGCCATGTACGAATGTGGGGGGTGGGGGGGATTACATAATACACATCGCTATAGATAGCATTATATTAATATTACAAAATACATAAATAATACACCATGATGACTAGACACAAGCTGTCCAGTGTATTGAGCCCTAATAATAAGGTTTAATTGTATAATATCCAGGCGTTGTAGGTCCCTGTTTGGTTGGGGTCCTTACCCTACAATCATTATCCCTGTGCCCCGTATTATTATATCCCCTTATTTACCTTCTTCGTTCATTGCAAGCGGCCTCGTGTCACACGTGAACTGTCTCGGAACCAATGAGCTAAAGCACCCGTGGGAAGGAATTAACTGGTGTACCGCGGTTCAGACAGCCGGAAATGCCATAATGCGAGCTCCAATCCGTTATGGATGGGGTTAATTACAGCATGGCGAATGAGTGACGTCATCAAGAAGTGACAAAGTGATGTGACTTCTTCTTTACAGGGTGTTGCTATGGCTGCAGGTGAGTGGTCTGTGTTAGAAGTGGGATGAGCTGTGTCGGAAGCGTATACGAGTGTGTGGAATATACAGGGTGTCACCCACTAACATGGGGAGCACACAGACCTGATACTAGGGAACATATAACTACATACATCATGTATGTTCTACTAATGTCACTCACCTGCTATAGTGCATGCCGTCTACTATAATAATAATATATATATATTTACATACTGACATGGAGAGACCTGATATTTGGGAACATCTAACCCACATACGACAAATATGTTCTAATAATCTTACTCACCTGCTATACTGCATTTTGTCTACTATAATATATTTATCACCTACGGACATAGGAACCCTTCAGACCTGATACTTGGAACATATAACCACATATACTGTATGTTCTACTAATCACACTAACCTTCTATAGTGCATGTTGTCTACTATAATATTATATATATATATATAATTTACATTTACACACTGACATGGGGACCCCACAGACCTGATATTTGGGAACATATAACCCACATACCTCAAATATGTTCTAATATGTATAGCATATATAGCATGGCATCTACAATAATATATATCACCTAACACAGCTTTATACATAAAGCACAATGACACATCCCTGTCACTGATATGCAATAAAAAGTACAAATCAATAAACTTGTTTTGTCCTCACTATTTTCATTTAGATTTCTTCCTCACCCCAGCCCTTCTCTTCTGTTTGTCAGTCATATCTTCCTAAATATATAGTTCATCAGAAAGTTTTGTCTGTATCAGCCATGGTACCAACCAAGACATAACTCAGACCAGTAGTATTACCATTGACTTAAAAGAGAGTTTATATCTGTGAGTTTTTGTCACAGTAAATTGAATGTTGGGCCAATAAAAAGCTATCACTTTATTTTCCAATTCTCTTGTTTTGTATGAAACCTTGGACAGCACGGCACAGGTCTGTTTCTGATTAGGCCTTGTAATCATCTGACCATTCTGACCAAGTTTATAATGAACACCTGCACTACTCACACTCATGCCACTACTACAACTCTTGGATCTAACATTTTATAGTTACTGCAGCGGCCGACTGTTGCCCTAACCATAACAGGATAGATCCCAACTCTTTATGCAGAATTCAGTTTAAAATTAACACTCATCTTTATTACATCTGTTGCCAAATACTACCAAACCAGCCCCCTCTAAAAGATTATTTCGGACCTTTCGACTTTGTTGAATTTGTTCTTACGGTTAGTGTTATGTATAGGGTTAGGGGTTGGATTTAGGTTTAGAGTTAAGGGTTAGGGCACACATACACACCACTACTATGTGTTATATTTGAAAAGATCCCTTAACTATTATAGTTTTGGTACATGTATTATACTATGATGATATATGTATAAATAAAGATTAAATATAATGCAATATGTATATCAATGTTTTTATAAGCAAGGATACCACAGTGAAATATCTGTTGGAGCATGTTATATTAAAATAGTGACACAAGCTGATATATTTTTCTATCAGCTATTTCATATGTAACTTAAGTCATGACATATTGGTATGACAGTCTCAAACCTGCACTCCCTTATCATTGTTTTTTTATGTTGCAGAAGATGAAGTCAATCTTTTGGTTATTGTGGTTGATGTCAATCCAATCTGGTGGGGACAGCAGGCGATGAAACAGTCAGAGGTACAGTATTCCACCACTAATAATCATATAAGCCATTCAAAGTCTGTGTTACTCTTAATATCAAATTTGTTATGCAACAGGTCACTCTTCCTAAATGCATTGATGCAGTCCTGGTAATGGGGAATTCCCATCTGTTTATGGGCCGTAGCAACAAGCTTGCAGTAATTGCCAGTCACATACAGGAAAGGTAAGAGTGAGTTTTAAAGATTATTTGCAAATGTCATTTAATATTTCTGCGTTCCCCGGTGGGCGGGGGGGCTGTTTGGAAACAAGTGCTATCTCCACCCTATAATTTACTGCCTGAGTTTTGAAGTGACCTGAATTGATGGGGACATCCTGATTCCCTCTGCTTACACTGCCACCTACAATACAGCTAAGTGAACCACCAGCTAACGAAATACCAACACACAACCTCAATAAGCCTCCCAAAACGGGAAGCCAAATTTTTAACAACATTATAATTAGGACTGACTACCTGGTTCTGAACTACTTAATGCTCTTATATTGTGGAAACTTGCTTGCTGTTTCATTGCAAACCCTAAAAAGAGTCTTATTATTATTCTACTTTATTTTTAATGCACCAATATATTCTGCAGCGCCATATGAGTAAAAGACAAAAACAGCTTCAATACAACGCAAACACCTAGTGAGCCATGTCTTTGGGCTTAGAATCTAGCATACAAATTGATTTCTCAAGCACCGTAAAAGATAAAAAAAACTCACGACCATACTCTAAAGGGTTTTGTTGTGAAACAGGAGGTTAATACATACATTGTGCATAATAAGTATGAAGGTGATGCTTCATTAAACAGAGTTGTTTTTAGTGAGTTTTCAAAGGTTTTGAGACAGGAGAAAAAGTCTAGTGGAGCGAGGCAAGATTAGAGGCAGCACAAGAAAAGTCCTGAAGGCGGGAGTTAGAAGAGGAAAGAAGAATGTCATTAGCAGAATGGAGAGTGAGGATGAGGGAGTATTTTGAGATGAGAGCAGAGATATAAGGGGGTGTACTGTTGTTGAGGGCATTATACGTTAGGATCATGATTTTAAATTTTATTCTGGAGGCTACGGTAAGCCAGTGGAGTGACTGACAGAGAGGAGCTGCAGACACTGAGCGTTGAGTATGAGTCTAGCAGAGGCGTTCATTATGCATTGGAGTGGTGACACGCAGGTGACGGGGAGGCCAGCAAGGTGCAAGTTGCAGTAGTTGAGGCGAGATATGATGAGAGAGTGTATTAGAATTTTAGTTATACCTCGTTTTAAAACTGTTGGAGTTTTAGCTGCTACATAATATTTTGGGTAGATCGACTCTTTTTAAATCAAAGCCTCCCATCTGAGGAAGTATATCATCAGAATCCAAAATGGTAGATTCTAAAGTAGCAAACTTGCATATAACGGGTAATAAATTAAAAGCAGTTTTTTTTTTGCCGTCCAAAAACATTTTGTCCCTAATCATGTGCAATTTTTCAAGAGTACATTTTGAATATACCACTACAATGGCTCTTTAAATCACTCCTATTTCTGATTCACTTGTTATACCATAGATGAGAAGCTACAGTTACAATGCTTTCTGTATTTTCTCTAATCCTCTTGCTGCAGTCGACTCTTGCTCCCGGGGAAGAAGTGGAAATGTGGGGACCTCAATGCAGAGGCTGTGATCCTGGAGTCCACTGTTTCTGGTAGCAAGGATGGCAAATATGAATTACTGTCAGCAGCCAATGACTTGATTGCTGAGGATATTAAAGATCTCATGACCAAAAGTAAGAGGGCACTGGTGACTTTTAATGGTTTATGTCTAACATAGGCTGTCTTTGCAAAAGAATAATATTCTTGTTTAACATCTTAAAACATTTAAAGGAGCATGTGATACATTGTAAGTGAATTATTGTTTTGATTTACTATATTAGCAAATAATTTAAAAAAATGGCACACATAACTTGCCAATTTCCTAATTTATATTAGAGGCGTGCCTTTATTCTTATTTTTAGAATGCCTTTACAGCTTTGCTTTGGATTGTGAAATTTATATCCCTTTATTGACCAGTAACTGATTCATTTTTAAATCCTGATCTTCTATACTATTGTCTCACATATCCACTGAGCTTTCCTGTAGAATTGATACATTTGGGTGGAATATTTTGCCTATAACTTACAATATTCTTACATATTAATTTTTTTTTTTTTTATGCAGCCGGAGAAATGAAATTACAGAGGACAGAGACTGTGCTTGCAGGATCTCTGGCAAAGGCACTTTGCTGTATCCTTTTGAAAATCAACATTTTGTAATAAAATAGTAGGTCATTATTTAATTACTTATTGAAAGTCCTTTCCGACACATCATGAATGAATATTATGGAAGCTGTGAGTTGGGTGAGCATACTTGAATAAAGTTTTGTCTGGGCATACTTCATTATTTTATATTGTAATATCATACATTATTTCTTCCTAAATGCATCTCCTAAATAGATATTAACAAGATAAACAAAGAAGCTGCAGGTCAGTGACAAGCCTATTCATTTTATTGTGTCTTGATTTATACAGAGGGGGCTGTTTTTCCTTTATCCAGCTTAAAGCACAACTGAAGTCACCAAATGTGTTCTGCAGCATCAGCTAGGGAATGGGAAATCATGTGGAAAAGGTGTTTACATTTTTAAAACCGATCAGCAATTGACTCGTATTGTCATTTTAGTAATGTATAGCCCTTGAAGCCCTCCCACATTAATATGCATAGGGTTGGAGTCTGTAACCGTATGTTGTAGTAGTAACTGAGCCTTCTCAAAGATTTATTTCATTGGTTCATCCTATGCATGAAGTTTGCAATATTTAGCTGTCAGTCAGTTTTTCTGATCAACTTTGGTTAATGAGAGATCATTGCCATTAACTACTGATAAGCTCCTGAGGCATTTGGGTCCACGGTACAGGTGCAGGCAAATGTACTTTTGCTGTGTGACTTTTATGTTAGTCTGCATCACTAATCAAAGCAAGTTTTATAAAAAAAAAACATTAAAATGCCTTTAGCTTCTGAGGTTGTTTATAATTCTGTATAGTTTTGCTAAATACAAAATAATGGCAGCAGATCTGTGACACGTGATCTGCTCATGTGATTATATGCCCATTTCCAGTAGGCTAACGCCCAAGTTATCTAACAAGCTCCCTGTTCTGTTAAGGGCTGGTAGTGTGAGCAGCCTCTCCCATACAATTTCCATGGGAGTTTGTCTTTGACATGCATTTTCTAGTGCACCTGGTTATGTGACATTACTTTTTCCTAAAGGGCCACTATGATCCTAAAGGTCAGGTATGTAACAGTGAGTTGGTTGTTTGGTTGTAGTAAGTAATACTGGCAAAAAATCTTCATAGATGGGTTACAGAATTTATTGAAATTATTAAAAAAAAACTTGCTTTTATAAGCTCTGTAATCCATCTATGAATATTTTTTTCCATTTGATTATCTAAAAGGTATCATCTATTGCAACCAACTTGCCTTTCTCCAGGACCAATACTGCAATACTATTATACATTTTATTGTGTAGAAAAAGTACAAAAAATGTACATGTTATGGTGTTTCTTCCTTTTGTCGTGATCTGTTGCATCACACAGAATACCATAAGCTTGTGTTTTTATTACTGTCATTTTGAACGTAGAACTAGATAGAACAAGTCTCATATTTATGTTTGCTTAAGTTACATGTGATGACTCGAGCACTCTGCGTTTCTTTGTTAAAATTTTATTTTCATGCAAAAAATGTGTTATGTATAAAACATGCTGTTTTGAAAAGCCTATCTAAAAAAAAGCCTCTTGACTCTCCACTCCCCCCTTAAAAATATACCCCTTATTCCAGCTTTCAGGAAGTGTTATACCAAGATGGAGTGTTTGTGGTGTCTTCTGATGGCTGCCACAGGAAACCTAGTAATAAAGCAATAAGTTTTATATTCTTAATGTTTTATAGATAATTGTAAAACCAAATTAACCACTGTTGTTTTTGTTTTTAAATATCTAGCTGGACAGGAAGTGAAATCCAGAATTTTGGTGAGGATCTGAAATTTTTCTACTACTGGAATATTTTCCCAAAGGTGATTGATTTATCACTTCTGAAGTGAGGCTTGTCTGGCCAATATTATGGAGCTTCTAGTTAACGGGCTCCATAGGTCATTCCAGAAACCTGGGAGACATCATGTCACCAGTAAGAAATCTCTCACCTTAGTGATTATAGTCCACTCTGTTTGGTGTATGGTATTTTGCATTGATATTTTGGTGCTTAGTAAAACATTGCTTTACTTATTTTTACTTATTACATTTTTGTAGGTAATCAAAGCAGCAGAAGACAGTGCCTTGCAGTATATGAATTTTATGAATGTGATATTTGCAGCTCAGAAGCAGGTATGTTTTTTTCATGACTTTTAACGGCACATGGAATTTCACAAAATATCTCTAAATCATACATCAAAAGTGATTAATAACCCATTTTAAAACATATGCATATTTCAATGTTTTATGATAGATTTTATAAAACCTAGTCATTCATTGAGATGTCATCCTTACTGCTGCTGGCAGACATTGCTGTCAGAGATTTGTTTATCTACAGGCTGTGACAAGTCCAAAAATCACAAGCACCTTAAAAATGGCCAGGCACAGCATTTGTTAAAAGAGTCCGCTTTTACCTTTTGTTTCTCAAAATGTACCAATACCACAAGAGAAAGGAAAACATTATTATGCAGTAACGAGAGTACACATTTAAGTGGGGGCTTAAAACATATTGTCCCTTCGGCATCTGTCCGCTTTTACTCTCCATAAAGGTTGGTCAGCCAGTGCAGTTAACCTTAAGATATAATAACAAGGTAATTAGACAATCTGATCATTTTTTAAAGCTAAAACAACGCAACTGTAAAATAATTCTAAAATAGTGGAAAGGAAAAAGTTTTGTAGCTTCAGAGAACCTTATAAGTTGTCTGCTCTCTATTTTCAATTCCTCAGCATGCACTCATTTATTGATCCATCCACTGATGCTGCAGACTAGCAATGCAAGAAGAAACCCCAAAGATATGCTATAAATAGAGCATGGTCAAGAAACCACGGCGTGACTAGCAGAGAGCTAGCGTTTTCAGATTCAGGCCCATAGTTTAAAGTCCCTTCACTGCTGCAATATTCTGGCTGTTTTAGTCAAGTTTAGGTGATATGGGAAGGCATTAGCAATTTAATATGGGTATATCCTGAAGGAAACGCTGCTATTTGGGAACTTGGTATTTGGATATATCGAATCTGGGAACATTACCTAACTGGATATTAGTACTCTGGGGGCATTTATCTCTCAATATCCTATACCCCTATCCATAACCCCTTGTTACATACTATTATATCGTTCACTGGTTTTTGATCAGCAATCAGCTGCTTATATTTACTTGTATTTACTTGTATTGCAACTTACAGGCAACCATATATCATTATTTTTTAAGTTTCACTCTCATATATATTTTTTTCATGTGTCATAGCACTTGGCACTTTATCACTATAAGCACTATTTAGCACCTTATTGCATACACTAGTCACTTTACCAGTGACTATACCAGCACGTTGCACTTTATATGATCTTCCTCACAGTGGCAACTTTCCACAACAGTGGAAATATTATAGTATAATACAATTATTCCAGTAAACTTTATATATTAGATATCTCTCTGCTACCTACGTTTATGTATTTTAAGTGGATTTTAACCATAATATTAAAAGTTAAGTTTTAACATTTAGTTTGATCTCTTTTTCTGAGATTTGATTTTTCAGGAGTGCCCTAAAAAAGGATCTTTTCTCTCTCTTTTTGTAATAATTATTCTCAATTTTCCTTAGAAGCACCCTGTAATCATTCATTTGAATTTGGTACTTACACATTATACCTGAGCCACCGCCCCCCTACCATTTACTGGTCAAGAAATGCAACACAGATAATGAATCCTACCACACTAAAATAACCCATTGTTGTTGTTGGTTTTAGAACATTCTGATTGATGCTTGTGTACTGGACGCAGAGTCTGGACTTCTTCAACAGGTACAGTGTTTTTTCTGATTTGTTTGTGCTTTTTTTCTATAGAAACCATCCACAATTGGCTACCCTGACGAGAATGATATAGTGTAGTCATCTTTAAACTGAGAGGCAAAGAACATTGTAGGTGGAGAGGAGCCAAACATGGCTTGCATTTTCTTTCTGATTTATTGTTTTTTGTTACAAGATGGAGTCTGGTAATCACACTTAGTGCAGTCACAGATGAGTATTTTGTTTTACATTCTGAGTGGTAACAAGAAATAATTGAATTTTGTGCCGAACTTTTATGGACTGCTGGTGCTGTGGAAGGGTAGGCTAAACTATAATAAAATGCTGAAGAAGAAGGAAACTGTCCTGAATGCTCACCCACAATTGAAGCGACATTACCTATTTCTACTACACATGCCAAAACATTTATAACTAACATAGTAATGAAGAGGCAGAGAACCCTACAGGGCTGAATTGTGAGTGGATAAAAAAACAACAAAAAGCAAATAAGGAATTTTCTTAAGCTTAATTGCTATCTACGATTTAAAAAGACTCTTTAAAAACTATAAACAGTATAACTTGATAGATTATTAGCTTTTAAATCGTAGATAGCAAATTTTACCCTTTCAAATAAAAAATAAAAGGAAATGGAAGTTTTCTGGATTTCAGTTCTTAACTGGTTTCTCCTCTGTGGGAGACGGTACAGGGTGTGCAGTGTTTTCTGTAGTATTCAGTATGCAATATGCTGCTTGGGTAAGGTCACTGAATGGCTAATTTGTAAGCAGATACAACCACAATAAATGCCATTTTATTTTGTTTCTTACAGGCTTGTGACATAACTGGAGGAATATATTTAAAGATACCACAAATAAACTCATTGCTGCAGTATTTGCTGGTAAGAGAACTCAATGAGACCACTGCTCTGACTTGCCACAATTACATATGCATACACGAGAGCACCAAACCTTTGTCAGCCTGTGTTAATTGCATAAATGCAATGAAAGTTATTAAAATTGCTCTGAAGCATCATATAGAGCAAGCAAAATCAAGTAGATGTGAAAATAATTAATTTGAAGCTCTTTTCATTGTTTTATCGTTTGATTTAAACTACTATATTGTTATCTTTCATAGCACACAGTTGATTACATTGAGGTCTCTAACTTGCACCACACAATTTAATGAGCTTATGGGGAAATGCTCACAGGTCCTGAAAGATGATAAATTACAAGCTCCCCCTAAATTATTATATACAGTCTTCACATTTCTTTCTCATTTGAAGTCTAAACAATCCCAAGGAAAACACTAATGAAAACAATGTTACAGGAAGGAGAATGTATTGACATTTGCAAGTTGCTTGTAATTTGTATTTCTTGCAGAATCTTCCAAGTAAAGGAAGCTGAATGTAGCTGTTAACAGAGTGATATAAAAAAAACTCTTAAACAGTGAGATATATATTCCTTAAAAAAAATAATAAAGAAGTTTTTTTTCGATTGGTTTTCAGTGCTCTTTTTGATATATATAGCAGTGTTTATGAATTTCATGTCCCTTTATATAGATATATTTCTGCTAATTTTGTTTTCTACTAAAAATGTGAAAAGCTATTAATAAAAGTTATATGAAGAAGGGATTTGTGTTAAGAACAGGAAACCTCAATAAATTAGCATTTATCAGCTATGCAACATCTTTGCTCATGATTCAGTAGTTTGATTTACGGTATTTATTTATTTATTTTGTAGTTTTAATATTAAAATGGAAAATATATGGTAAAATACCAATGTTTTAAAACCTTTAATGTTAACTTGCAATTAGTCAATTGGTTGGCAAAATAAGGGAAAATGTTATTTGTTCATTTTTGCCTGGACATATAAATGGAGGTTGGTTGTACAATATAATGACTCTTCTGTGTATTGTTGCCTCTCTGTGTAATGGTACTGCAGTGTGACGTGGGGGCATCATTCTTAGCTTTACTGCTGCAGTCAGTGTCATTGATATCACTTGTTTCACAGAGACTGTGGCTTATCTGCTCATCCAACAAAGTCATATTTTTACTGACGTTCTTATGAAATTCTTCATTATTCTCTTGCCATAGTGGGTTTTCCTTCCTGATCCGGATCAGAGGTCCCAGCTGAACCTCCCACCCCCTGTCCACGTAGATTACAGAGCCGCGTGCTTCTGCCATCGCAACATGATTGAGATTGGCTATGTTTGTTCAGTTTGCTTATCAAGTAAGTTCAGCTGTGATGGGTCACTGTTGTCATACAGGTAGAGCTATAGCGTCATGCCATTTAGTACCATGTTTGAACATTTCTTGTCATGCTTAGCTCTAAAATGATGTACTTCAGTGAAATAGCTAAATAGAAACCAGACAAATCTTCTGTGGCTCAAGCTGGATCACTTGTTAAATAATCAGTTAGTAAGGTATATGTATTTCTTCTTAGACCTCATTCATTTTGTTCATATTCTGTTGTGAAAACAGAGGTTCTAATTACTTATACAAAATTGATGCTTGTCAATTAAAATAATGTTTGTGGAGGGGAACCAAACAAAATGTATCCACAGATAGATCTACTTGGCGTGAGTGCTAAACTCCTCTGAGATGTGAAGATGCAGTCTTTTCCTCCATTTCATAAATTATAGCATGAAAGAGTTAATTCTGGGGAGGAGCTGCGCTGTCCAAACACTCTACTTGTCTAAACCAGTACAGATGCTGAGACTGCTGCTGTTTGGTAAAAATGATCTATATAGTGCAAGCCTCACAATAAGCGGATAGTAAATTCAGAACTAATTAGGAACCAAAGTGGCTGTGCAGTACATTAAAATGTGTTCATTTTATTCAACAAACAGACTTACCTAGATTGCCAGTTGTTATTGTTTGAGGAAAGCAGGAGCTGCAATTAAAATTAAAAAACTGTGTTTCATTTCTGTTACTGACACTTAGAATTCTGAGTTGTGTGATCGGGTCAAAACAAGAGCCAATTCAAAATGTAGTCAAGCCATACCTGTTCTAAACTGTTTCAGTTAGATACATTTCCATTACGCTTAGCTGGATCAGTTTTTCATTTTCCCAGACTAAGCCTATATCTTCTTTCTTGCAGTATTTTGCAACTTCAGTCCCATCTGCACCACATGCGAGTGAGTAATCTGTTTTGTATTTCATTATATTTTTATGTGTTATAATTACATTTTTAACAATTAATGTTTTTTTGTTTTTAACAGAACTGCCTTTAAGATCTCCCTGCCTCCTGTAATGAAAGCGAAGAAGAAGAGATTAAAACCAATGTTTTAAACAGAAGCAGATCAAGTGAATATGTGAATTCTTTAACCATTCCTAAGACTGTGCAATAAGGAAGCTGCTGAGTCCCAAACAGCAATAACATGGTGTATTTGTCACACTGGACTAGTGGTTGTGTGTTCAGTCCTGTAATTGGAAATTTCTTGAAACTGAATAATGGTTTGTGTATAATACAAATGAAAAAAAGCTAAAAGTGCTTTTATCCACAAATGAGAAAAGTGATTGCAAAGATTTAAAAAATGGAGCAGTGGAGCAACATAAGAATCAGATGGGTTATACTACACTAATGTAAAAATAATAACCCAATGTGCTTCGTTAAAGTGACGCAGCAAATATTATTGCAGAAGTGAAAAGTAGACACATATATTATTGTTTGCAATTAAACATTTTGAGTAGAAGTGTTAGACAATTGGGCTTGAAAGGTAGGTATTCTAAGAATTAAAGGTCCTCCCTCTCTCCTAATCACGTTGTTTTCACCTTAAACAGCATTAAAAACTGTCTACACATTGTATCAATCCTGAATTATAGCACATTGTATGTGAAGGTAATATGCAAATTTGCAATTCAGTGTTTCGTAAGGGTGGAGGAGGGTATCTAACTGCATGATGGCCAAAGAAGGGCGTTCTTTTCACCTCAGCAGCAACAGACAAACAGACTGAAATCCTAATTAATCCACATCAATGTGAGCTGCTTGTTTGCATAATAATACAACAGAAACAATGGTGATTTTTATCAGGAACATTTTGCTGTAGAAACATTTTCTTTAAGAATGACTTAAAGGTATATAAAAGTTTCTCTGTTTTCCCTTTTTACTAATCCAACACGCTGCGTATACAGAAACATACATTACATTGAGTCATTCTATACGCATACAGATTTATTTCATTTAAAAACACTGCATTCAAGTATGGATTTGAACCCTTTGCTAAGCTTCAAGCCAGTGGCAGCTCAATGCACAGCAGTTGACTCCTCACTCCCTGTTCCCAAGTGAAAACAGGACTACACACCCCATGATTCTTTGGTGCAGAAACTGCTTTATAGATTGATACTATGATATTAGCTGCCTGTGATTGGCCAAAACAATTATGAATTGTATGCTAATTTTAGCAGAAATTCACAGGTATGTTGATGCTGAAAACAAACTGCTTGTAACAAACATCATGGTGAGTTTGTTAATGTTTATTTTTGTGAGGTTTTTTTTCATGCAATTAATTATGTGACACAAGTAATTCGGAGAGAGGGATAACCCAATAATGTAATTTATGCTTAAAATATCAAACTTTCAAGCTCAGTTATCTAACACTACCGCTTGGATTTCTTTTTTTAATACTATTGTAGTTATATTTATTTACATGTATATTTTTTGCAATAACTGGGACATTTGCTGCATCCCTTTAACTAAAATCTAACAATCACATGAATTTTACTGCAGGTAAAAAGACATAACCGTACCCATTAAAACGGAAGCCTGCAACCTTTTATAATTTAAATTTTCAGACTACGTCAATCTTCACAGCAAAATATCAACACAAAGCCAGTATTCTGTGTAAGTAAAATATGATAAGATTATTTTATTGATAATTGTTGTGCTACAGGTTGTTGTCCATTAAAGTCTGTGGGGATTTTTATTAATAAATTAGATAAGCTTTTCCATTTGCAATAGATTCTAGCCATTAGAATGGAAAGAGTAATGATGGAAGGGCATGTATATTCAGAGAGGCATACACATAGTTGAAGTAGTGGTCATATTATTGGGTTTAATTTGTTTATTTAATACCTAATTGGCTGTACAATACATTTATTTACCTTTTTAAAAATTACATTTGAACTTTAGTGTTTTAGTTCCTAGTAGAAACACTCCTCTTTCCCCTATTAGATTTTTTGAACCACCTCCTGGGCTCCTTATTTAAGACACCTACGAGAAGGGGTGGATAAAAACAGATTTATATAAATCTGCAATGCTAAGTCTCAAATGTAAGTTTTAAAAGCTACACAGAAATGTTTGTTTTCCCCAAATATTCATGTCATTATATAAATTTACAACCACTTCAGTTATTTTTATTACACTGGTGCATTTGAAAGGCATTACAGTGTATACTGCAGCGAAAGATACAAATACAGTTCACTTAAATATAAAATGTTTCTTTATTGCTCTGTATTAATGACATATTTGTTGCCAGTAGAATCCATGACTGTTTTTATTTGTAAAGATTCTTATTTTTAAGACTGCAATCTCTTTGGTTTAACATTGTAATTTTTTTTCATTTGTTTTGTATTTTGTAAAAAAAAAAAAAATCAAGAAAACAAAACTAAAACATGTTTTTGTTATTTTTCATGTATCTGAGTTTGGAATTGCCATTACAAAATGTCAGGAAGCCAGTGATTATAAGCTTTGCCATCAAGCCAGAGGATAAGCAAGTCAGTTCTTATAGGGAGTGGCTTCTAAAAGTCTATGATATGATATGCAACAACGCTCCATGCCCCCTATTTAGTCCGGCAGGTTTCATGCGACAAGGACAAGGTGTTGCCAATATTTTCTGACCACAGATTTGGAAAGCAGGTCTCACTTTTCGTCAGTCGTTTTTGGGCCTGCCCACGCTCACATTTGTCGTTCTGCTGAGACGTGTTTAAATTTGCTTGAGATACCTGGATGAAATGAACAGATTATTGTTTTTAAACTCTCTGGTAATGCAGAGGGCCATCAATTTAGAGCATTTCTCATACCCATGTTGAGAATCTAACAAAGTAAAGATCTTCACATTGGTCTTGGATCTAAGCAAAGTGCCCAAAGCTGGTGATATCTATTTAGGAACCAATATATAAATACTTAAAAACTATACATGTCTTATGATATTATATTGATTTACTAAAATAGATCACCCAGCATAACCATAAAATTATCAAAAGAAAGAAAAAGTTAATAATTATTAAAAAGAGATAAATGTATTACAATAAACTGAAAGCCAAGTTATTTCTTTTATCCCAATTTCTGCCAAAATTAAGAACCATTGTGGTCATAACTTATTTTAAAGTTTAAAATCAACAACATAAATGTAAAATAAAAATAATACAGCCTATAACATATAGATACTATTTTAGTTTCTAGTAATCTATTTCTAGAGGTGGAAGGAGACTTTGGATACATAAGAAGCTTATATCTGACACATTCCGATTATGCGGATACATCTGCCAGTGCATTAACTAAGTTAATTGAATGCTCATTAATTTACAAGAGCATACCCTGTCAAGCAGAAACTGCAAAGTGACAGGCTCTGTAAAGAAAATGCAGCAAATAATAATAATAATTAGAAAAAAAGAAGATATGATCTATATCTATAATATCCTTGGTGCTTAACACCACTATGGTCTGAAAAAAGAAATAACTTTAATGGGATATATTATATCCGGAAATAATGCCGCTCAAAAGATATAAAATTAGTGCACTAGATAGAGTAAATCACTTAATATAAGTTGGATCAATGTTACCACAAATATTAAGCTCTAATCATGGAAAATACCCTAAATGAAGGGTTTAATGCCTATAGCTATAGTGGTCATAAAATGATTAATCCACGAGGATGGACGAAACGGTCCGTTGGCACTTATATCTGTAGTCACAGAGGACAGAGACCACAGGAGGACATACCAGACACAGCAAATTGATGGGACAAGCTATACTGATACACATAAAGCATAGCAATTGAACAGCAAGTATATTAAGTGTGTCAACGAGTTGCCAATACACTATACTGTTATATGTTATCTACAGCTTTTGGTATCATCTATTGTTGTTTTTTTGTCCCAAGTGTCTTTGATAACATATAGATATTTATATTTGAACCTCCAGTTTACTTAGGATCTCTGTTTCACTCTGTATTTTGTTTTAAAATGCTTTTGAATAGTGCTTTTTATATAGATCAATCCTATGATTATCAGTATATACTGATTTTTTCAGGAGCATCAGTTTTTTCTGATATATGAGGATTAATCATTTTTTGACCACTATAGCTACAGGCATTTAACCCTTCATTTAGGGTATTTTCCATGATTAGAGCTTAATATTTGTGGTAATATTTGTGGTAACATTGATCCATACTTATATTAAGTGATTTATTCTATATAGTGCACTAATTTTATATCTTTTGAGCGGAGTTATTTCCGGATATACTATATCCCATTAAAGTTATTTATTTTTTCAAATAATAATAATTGCATGTAAAACTGGAAAAATAAAGGCATGGGTTTATTTTCTTACATTCTAAAAACATTTTGTAGTTTTATTTTTTAAAAAGCCTTGTAGCTAATCACAGTGGTCTTTCCAAGGCAAACAAAAGGAACAGGCAGAGAGTATCAAACCTCTCCAAACATAGCTGTCTTTAAGAAAATTAATAAGTGTAATAGTTGTGTGTGGGAACATTAAGTGAACTGTAATAAACAGGTTCTATTCAGATAGTGACCCCTTAGACTTATGATTGTCTTCAATACACATGGTCCAAATGGTGACTACTTACTTGTGTATGTCCTGCATTATTAGGGGCAGTCCTGTAAATGGATATTGTAGACATTGATTCAAAGCTTCTGATACTGCTCTTACTAGATGGCAGGTCTTTAAAGTTCTTGGTGGAGGAAGCTCTTCTAGATTCTCTATTACGTATAGGAAAAGAAAGCAAGCTGACTTTAGGGGCCAACCTCCTCTTCATCAGCAAAGCAAACTGCTTCTTCTCTTCATTCAGTTGTCGTATTCGACTCACCTGATGATGATCTATCTTCTTCAGTGTCTGTAACATAAATATTGCAGATATATATATATATATATTTTATTATGAAAAACAATGAACAGTACATTGGTGATTCTATTTGAATATATAAGTTGTCTGACACCAACATAGTACCAAGATAAAATGTACAGTACAGAATTTATTAGGCATTAAATATCTCTCTCTTGCAACAGTAAATTAGTGTGTGTGTGTGTGTATATATATATATATATATATATATATATATATATATATATATTATAGCAGTGCAACTCTACATTTTTAGATATGAAATATAACTTACCTCTTTAAAATTCCTTTGCTCCTTCAAAAAATTGTTGGTCACAGATTGGGGGGCGCTCATTAAATCCGAAAGGCAGAGTGTATAAAAAGGGTCATTTTTGTATAGCAATGACAGTGAGACCTTAGGATTTGCATCCATATCAGATTATAAAGATTTTCCAGAAAACATTTAAAAAAAGCAGGACTGACTAAAAACAAAAAATCAGTGTTCTGGGTCAAGTGTCTCCCAAGGATACTGATGGAGGTAGAGTAAGGCTTCTTGTAGCCCCAGGAAAGGTGTGAGAAACGCGATCCGAGTTGGATTAAACCAGTTCAATTGTGCATTACCTCCAATGGAAGTCTTCCTAGATTTGGCGGTTCCCATGAGTGAGCTAAACATTTACTCAGGCTTTGGGAGGTCAGGTAATCAACTAAATGAAGTGAAGCGCAGGATCTGATTACCTCAGAGCAGCCCTAGAAGATATCTCAGACATTTCACGGGTTTCAAGTTAAAGGCTTCAATTAAATTCCTGTCTGCTACACTGCACGAGAGGCTTGTATAGCTCTTGGCATGGGAAGGTTAACATGATACCTCCTACAGCATGGCAGGGGGGCTGCTAAATATTAATCTGTGCTCTGCTTTTGTTTAAAGCTAAGAAGAAATTGTTGCTCTGGTGAAACCGTTGATGTTGTAGTTGACAGGTAATATACACTCCATGTCAAGCTTTGTAAAATGTATTTCTTTTATGGGCATCATACTTTTATAACCTTGGTTTGCAATTATATTTTTACAAAGTTCATTAAGGTGCAAATGATTTTTATCAAAATGTATTCAAAGTCCAAAGCCCATACATATTATTAATATTTACAATTTCAATATAATGACATAATAAATAATGGTCACCAAAAAAAAAGCAACATTTCATTAATAGTTTGTCTTAACTCACGCAGCCAACGGTTTAGACATTAATGGCTGTGTGTTGAATTCTTTTGAAGCGGCAGCACATTTACACTGTTATACAGGCTGCACACTTACTACTTTACATTGTAGCAGAGTGTCATTTCTTCAGTGTTGTCACATGAAAAGATATAATAACATATTTACACAAATGTGAGGGGTGTACTCACTTTTGTGAGATACTGTATGTTATGTAGGACTGACACTGCAGACATCTGTCACTTTCCTAGACAAGCATATATACAGCAAAGTGCAAATTATACATTCCAATATATAATGAAAATATAGTGCAAATTGTGACCGTTTACAATCTAATACAATACTTTATTGACCATGCAATAAGATATCCACTACCCTGTTACTGTTCACAACTGAACTTGTTTATGACAATAACTTAGAAGACACCAGATCTCTATTGTGTGCACACCATTCCCCTTTCTGTTCTCAGATTAGAGACAACTTTTTTAATTAATACCAATAAGACCTTGATCAATAAGATATCACAATAGAATTTGGTCACTTTATAGTCTGCCTTTAGTATTATGTGATTTTAATTTTGAGATAGAGAGGACAATCTTAAGTCACTTTATTTATGAGCAACAAGCACTTTCACCTAGAAGCATTAAGTCACTTTTATTTATAGATCAGTGTCCATCAAGTACTGGTAAATCCCTGAACCAAAACTGCAATTGAATCATTTGAACTAAAATGAAATCCTGATGTGTTATCAGCGTCTGAGTGTGTTTTAACGATATTTAAAATGATACAAATAATAAAAGTTATGTTTTAATTTTAAAAAGTTGTTCTAATCTGAGAACAGAAAACTGAATGGTGTGCACACAATAGAGATTTGGTGTCTTCTAAGTTATTGTGAAAATGTATCTCTAGTAGCACCTATACAAAGACACTAAGTGGAGCCACCATAATCTCTATAGTGGTTGAACTAGTATATTAATAAAAAAAAACAACAAAGTTTCATTATTTGGATCACAAAGATTTTGTAAGCATCTAAGTAGAAAGAATCACTGGTTGGTTACATATATAAACAATTAGTACTATGCTTTATTTATAAAGCATTAACATTTTAATACTGTATACAAATTGGTACGATTTGTTGGGGTAGATTGAATGCAAGTACCCAGAGAGTTGGAAGAGAGGGACTAAAAGAGTAGGCGCCAACAAAACGCCATAGTTTTCGCTCACTTCTTAATTGAACACACTTCTTCTCCCACCACCCAATCGCATAGGTGCCTGATTGGACAGTACCAATAGAGGAGTGTAACCCGAGCCATTGTTATAAAGTGTCACTCCCAACCCCAAATAAAGGGTGTTTCCTGGATGTACAAACAGCATCAGGGTTGTGTGTGTGTAATTATATATATATATATATATATATATATATATATATATATATATATATATATATATATATATATATATATAATCACATATATAGTTTTAAGCATGCAAGTTGTTGATAATGAAGCCCTCGCAAAAAACGGGCGAAACCCGTGCACATGAAAACATGAAAGACACAATAAATACATAAAAAGCTTACCTACAGGAAGAGGGAGCACCCAGGACCTCGAAAACTGAAGTTACAGGTCAATTTAAGGTCAAAATAAAAGAGTTTAGACACTCAAAAATCCTCAAAGTGAGAGAAAAAATGACCGCCGAGAAAACGAGGCTACAGCAGTCTGGTGGTGTTTTGCATCTTTAAACACCTAAGTATTTGCGGAAAAACACCTACGAGATTGAAAAACAAGGACGCAATCTGTGCGACCCCAAAAAATTAGAAACACAATAAATGCACACAACAAACACATAAAAAGCTTACCCACAGCAAGGTGGTGCAACCAGGACCTCTGCAAGTAAAGTTACAGTTCGATTTAAGTCCAAATTTCAGAGTTTAGACACCCCAGAAAATCACCTAAGCGAGAGAAAAAATGGCCGCCGAACAAAACGAAAACGAGGCTAAAGAATCCTAAACACGCAAAACACCATCAAACAGTTACAGATATTCCGAAAAAGTTGGACGACATCCGAAATGAAGGATGCTAAATCAGGCACAGCTGCATACCACACATTAGCCACCACGCACACTATTACATTGCACACATTCATCACGCTTACACAGCAGCTCTACAGCACTATTGCTGCAGCAACATGAAAACAGATTTCCAGCTCTTCAACAATGCTTCCTGCATATATTACATCAAAAAAGGTAAAGTATATTCCTTTATTAATGTATTATTTATTTTATTTTCATACACCAACCAGCATTCGCTCACTTACAATTTCATTGCCGTAATTTTTTGATGGGCAATATTCTAGTATATATATATATATATATATATATATATATATATATATATATATATATATTTATATATACACACACACATTTGTGCCAAAAATGGCCAACTGGAACTGAGGTATCCTTAAAGCAGTATGCAAAACATGTACAGTATGGTGCAGTAGACTAGTGTTTTATTGTGCCAGTAAACATAAAACAATGTCATTAGCAGCAACTGGGCTAAAGAAAATCAATATCTACTTTAACAGGCTTACTGATTTCCCGGAACATCCTGACTAGCCAGAGCCGATATTCAGCCTCAGGAAAACACAAAAACAGGATTAATTAGACTATAAGCAATTTCTTCCACCGGCTTGCCTATGTCACCGTTATCCTTTTTTACTTAGTGACCACTGTATATATCGCCACCTAGTGGCCAGGGCACCAAATAGTCTCAGTTTCAGCAAAAGTCTTTTCCTCTTTAAATAAATAACAGCGGATAAGGCATAGGGCCCACCCATCTCTCCCATATGCTTCACCCCAGGGACCCTTTGATATTGCAATATTAACTTACTGCAAACTAACAGGTCAAGCACTCCGCCTCTTCCCTGGGATATAATAAGTCTGGTGCCTTCATTCAGTGCCTCTGACAGCCTTGGCAGCTCCACACTCGCCTAGACCTTGTCTTCTTAGGCAACTCTGCCTGGGAATCCTCAGTATTTAATTCCCTTACTTGGTGCCTTTGTAGCTTCACTTCCTGAGTCTGTAGTTGCTCTGTCAGCTTTGTTAGTCCAGCGACTGCAAACGGCACACACTCCTTTCTTTTCTTCAAAACTCGCAGCCCCAGTAAACAAGGTGATCTCCTTCAGGTTTGCTTTCAAAGTTCAGAATGTAGATCCACACAGGACCAGTCAGCAAGCTCCTCTCCGTGGCTTGCACTGGCTACTTAGCAGCAGCACACAACTTGGGCCAGAGCCTAGTCAGCAGCCCTTCACATGTCTGTTTTTCAGGCTTTAAAGTGCAGCTGGACCAATTAGGAGTTCTCCAGGGGTTTAACTCCATCACTCCTGTCAAGAACTCTTCACACTACCTGGCACCATCCTCTAGGGGGAAAACGGTCACAATATATATATATATATATATATATATATATATATATATATATATATATATATATATATAATAACAAATAATAGTTGTGGTAATTGCGAAGGCGCTTATCGCGAAGCCCGAAAGTTATGAGCGCCGAAGGAGGGGAAGGAGGCTCGAAGGCTCTCATCGTGAGGCCCGCAACTTAGATGGGGGTAAAAGGCTCGCAATGATTGCCGAATGCGCCCATAGCAAGGCTGGCGATGGGGCGCCCATGTCAAGGCCCCCAACATAGGCTCTGACCGGATTCTGAGTTACGGGCTTGAAAAAAGAAATGCCTCCATTTTTTCCAAGCCCGTAACTTGGAAGCCATTGGAAGACCGCCAAAAGACGCCAATTAATTACAAAATTAACTTACAACCTCACACACAGTACAGGGGGAGAGGCAAGGAGCCTGTAGGTGAGGTTGCAAGGTATTTTGCTATTTAATTGGCGTTTTTGGGAGGTCTCAGAACGGCTAGGCGAGGAAAAAAATGGTGTCCGTCAAGCCGTCATTTTTTTTTTTTCAAGCCTGTAAATCGGAAACCCCTTTTTGTGCTTCAGTAAAATTATCAATTTTCCCAAGCCGCAAATGGTTTCACACCCATAAATGGAAGCAGGAGCACAGAGGAGGGAGTGGGGGGAAAGGGTGGAAAGAGACACGGGGGGGAGAGGGGGGGAAAGAGACACAAGGGTTAGAGAGCGGGGGAAAGAGACACAGGGGAGGGAGAAAAGGGGAAAAAACAGGGGAGGCAGAGGGTGGCAAAGAGACACAGAGGTGAGAGATGGGGAAACAGGCACAAGGGAGGGAGAAAGGGGAGATAAGGGGAAAAAAAACAGGGGAGGGAGAGGTGGGGGAGAGACATAGGGGTGAGAGAGTGGGGAGAGCCTCGCAATGAGCGCCAAAGGTGCTCATCGCGGGGCCCATAGAGGGGGAAGAGGCTTGCAATGAGCGTCAAGTTGCGATAATTGCGAGGCCCTTAAAGTAGGGGGTGGGGCTTGCAATGAGCACCAAAGGCGCTCATCGCAGGGCCTGCAAGTTAGAGGGGGAGAGCCTCGCATTGTGTAGCAAACAGCATTGCCAGGCTTCAAATTTTATTGCCGTCATTTTTGACGGGCAAGTCGCTAATGTATATATAAGGATATTGTTGAATTCCCGGTGCATGGCAACTCTTTGTATACCTAGATCCTGCCTGACCGGCTGCTAAGAAAGCCCCCGAGGTCAGACACCTATACTCAACCGGTGAGATCTCTAGATTTAACATTCTAAAAACAATTTGCATTTTTTTCAAGTATGGTTCTTCAAAATAGTTTATTTTAAATGTATGGCCCCTTCACTTTATTTGTAAGAGAGTTACCTGAAACAATCTTCAAACATTATAGTGAATCAGTCTCTACAGGTGTACTTTCATAAACCAATGTTTGTCTGTCTGCATCTAAAAATACTACAAATTTAACATACTACATCTTTCCCATTCCTTACATATGCTCAGTAGAATACAGCTTGCAAGCATACTTGTTAACCATACTTTTCCACACCCTCATACTTGGAAAATGACATAGACCTGTCATGGCAGCCTCTGAAAATCTGGCACAAATAATGGCACTCCATGGATCTATTTAACATGATTGCAACAATAAGCATTGATTTTGCTAAAGAAAACATAATATAAATGTGTTTTGATGAAATGGCAACGTCCTGTTGCATTTTGACAATAAACACAGTACATGTTCCACTAAGCAAACATAAAACAATTCTCCTTGCAAGCTAAACAATCCAGGAAACAGATAGCCATCCCTATTTGAATAGTGTTAATTAAGAAATTGTTATTTTGGCTTTTACATCTAACAGCATATGTTATTTACTTATAAATAATACAAAATCTGTTTTGGAAAAGCTTTGTGACCTGCTTTAACATCTCTTAAAAATAAGCAAAATACAATAGAACTTTTAAAACTGATATTAGTGAAAGAAAATACCCAGCTTTATGAAAAGCAGACATTGGATCTGATTTCACAGACGAAAATTCAGCAACAATTATTGATGAGCTTGGACAGAGAGATAGTGTGTCCTTCTCAGGACACAGACATTATTGTGCTTGTACTAAGAGGAACAATAGTCTGTAAATAGCAGACAAGTGGTATTATTGGCCATTATTAAGAAAACACTGTCCAGCTTTTTCAATCTTAGAGTGAGTATTAATGAGCAGGTAAACTTCATATATATTTATTAAAACATTTTTTATTATTAATGTACATATTAAAATATTGTGGCGGGGGGGAGGGGGCAAGATGTTGAGGGACTGTTGGGCCCGGGATTAATATGGATTACTGATATTCTTTTTTCCTTCTCTTCTCCAACATTGTCCTCCCAGCCTGCATACTTGAACTTTGACAGCTACATTATTATTGTGTGCCATGTTGGGTAAGCCTTGTTGATCATGGAGGGGACCACAATATGGAGTAAATCAGAATCATTGTATTTTTGTGTGAATTTATTGTTGTCACGGTGTTAACCAGTCATGTTTAGTATTAGATTGTTGCATTTTATAAAGGAAGTTTACTAAAGTGTATTAGCAAGGTTTCTGGGGAAGAGGGGTAATCCGTTACGAGGTGCTTGGTTGTACGGGATTCAGTAAATTGGTGCAAGGCACTCAGGTTTGAATGGGGAGGCAAGCTGGGACTCACCGTTATTGCTCTAAATAACATAAGGGGCATGCATCTAAAAGTGCATAGCTCTCTATCTGATCGTATACACCCTGGAAAGCATGGATCAAAGGGCCAATTAGCTTGGGTATTCAGTTAGCCTCCAGGACCAAGGGGGGTGAGTGGGGGTGACATTACTTGATGGACAGGCCTCCCCATGTGGTCAGGGTGGGAGCTGGTGGGGATATGTGGGATTGTATAATAAACTAGTTGTCAGTTTGAACAACATAATTGATGTGTGTTTTATTCTGAGGGAATAATAGTCCTTATTATTGGAATTTTTACTGCTGAACCTGCATTGGGCTTTGTTACTGTCGGTAATGTGAAGATCTGATTTCCCCTATGGAGAAAATACCATTGTACTTTGATATTATGTAGCCAATTCACTGCAAAGTGAATGAACAATTGCATGCATTGCTCAGGCTGGATTTCCCCGCTCTGCCTTTGTCCTGTAAGTGCCGCCCATTTGCCCACCCCCAAGGCAGACTAGCCAAGCCCACTGTTTTCCCTGCCTCCTGGGCGAAGAGTTTGCATATGTTCAGCCCACTGTGATGCAAATCCTTTGTTTTAAAATTGGACAAATACTGTGTCTGAAACCAAATTAAACATGCTCTTCTGGAACATCTAGAGAATGTGGTGTTTCATTTAGAGGAAAGACTACTGAGCTAAAATCACTTTGCTGCAGTGAGCCTCTGCTGCTCCCCTAGGGAACCGATTGGAATCTGCTGGGGTAGGATTGGTCTCCTTGGCCTTTTCAAGCCCCCTGGAAGAAGTAGATGACACGGGTTAGGCGGATCCTGTAACGCTGGGGTCCTGAGCTGATTACCCTGATCTGACCGCCGGGCACGAGAGTCCCATTCCTTCTAGGAAGATAGCCTGAGAGGGGGATTCCTGTTGCCAAAGGCAGGAATTTCTGGAGCTGAATAGCGCCCCCTCCTGGAATCTTCACAAACTTGGTGACAGCAGTGGGATCTCAGTGCATATACCGGCATTAACAGTAAGCATGGAGTTCGGTAATCTATCCCAGGCAGAGATTCATAATTTCAAGAGGTGTGGAGAAGACAAGGAGGCTCAGCAGAGCCTGACCCAGTGGCTGGCAAGAGGACCAGCACCGTCTTTGGAAGAGCGGTAGAGTCAATTGAAAGCCTGTACAGCAGAGGTAATCAAGGAGAAAAGGAGCCTGATAACCAGGATGAGGCAGCGACAGAGACTCTGAACTGCCATGATGGGTGATATGGAAACAGATACTCTGAATCAGCGCATGACATTCCTGCAGCTCCAACCTGGTGAACATCTAGCAGAATGGCTGGAGTATCAGGTGGGTGAGGAAGTCAATTTGGCAATACAGTATGATGACCTGATGACACAGACTACCACATTACAACAGCCCTCCTTCTACAGACTGGAGCTCATGGAAGGGCTCCCGAAAGGATGTGCAGGGCAATCCAGAGTGGCATCAAAACCGCAAAGAGCTGGGAAATACTTTGTCATCAGCGCCAACGGGAATTGGAAATGGAACCAGTGACAGAGGATGCAGCATTAATTGAGCAATTTGTTGACCAAGAAATGAACTTGGAAAAAGAGTACAAGATTCTGCTTGAGGAGGTGGGCCAAGGTGGGACCTGGGTCAAGTACTTTGAAGAGCCCCACCAATCAGATGAGGATGAGGAAGACACAGCCTAGCAACTTGAGGTGATTGAAGCCTACAGCTTGCTTGATGATTGCCCAAGTTCAAAGAGCACACGATTGCTGGAGGAAATGGTTAGTGGAAGTGGTGGACAAAGAGGTGCCAGAAGACCTGATCGCTGCAGCTAAACCAAGAGTAGAGGTTTTGCTGGCAGCCACTTGTGACCTAGCGATGGTGGAAGCTGAGAAATCCATTGTAAAGGCAAGTCCAAAGTGGAGCAACAATGCTCACGAGAAACTGGATGGAAGCATGGTAGATGGCAAGCAGCTGGAGGAGTGCCAGTTGATGGAGATGGTTGGAGAACCAGAGACAGACTCTAGATCAGGGGAGGGCGCAAGCCCTGAGATCCTGCCATTTAAAGACCATGCTCATATGTCACAGCAGCACGTGAATATTGTTATCAGCCTAAGTGCAACCGCTATAGGCAAGGCGGTAACCGAGAAGGCGGACTGCAGCAAAAGCTCCGCCACTGTGGATCTACAACAGGGCAAGGCCAAACTAATCCTGATGGCTTGCCAGGAAAAGGATCAGGCCTATCCACAAAGACTATTCAAAGTGCAAGCAGGAAAGGGAACTGTGACGGTAGCCCTGAATTTCGGACTATTTGCGGGACTCTTTTGGGCTTACCGTGACTGTCATGGCATCTTGCTTATATAATAAAAAGTTAAGGCAGTCACACAGGACACAAATGGTTAAGTTCTATTATGTGGATATGGCCCCAGATGAAACAAGATATATTGTAACTAGGACCTCTATTACAATGTTTAGATCAAACAAGTTTTAGCAATGGGACACAACCTGGCCTGCCGAAGAGATCCATGTGTTTTTTTTTATTGCTTTTGATGTAAATGTCTCTGAAGGGTGAATAAAGTAAATTGCTTCTGGAAATACATAGTCAATGGTATGCTTCCTTGAGTTATTTTCTTGATGTATCCCTGCTGCTGAAAATAGGCAGAGGTTACTGGGGAGTGTCTGGCTAAGGTCCTGCTTACTTACAGAGGGGATTCCAAATGAATGCAAACGATACCGCGGGGTATGGTCGACTCTACTAAGCCTTCCCAAGCCCCGTAAGAAAACCAGATTGTCAAAGGAACACTCCCTGTGATCCTGTTGCCAGAGCAAATAGCTGTTTCACCCACCATACCAAACATGGTGACAGCATTACCGATGGAGCAAGTGTCTACAGTATCCAGCTTGAAAGCATCCACTAAAGTCACGGCGGCAGCAGAGCAGGTGGACACAGCAGTAGACCAGTCACCATGGAGCAACCCACATGCAAAGCCAAACTGATCACAATGGCTTGTGAAGAAGGGGATCATGCTGATCCACCCATGCAGAGAGAACCCACAGGGAGATCAGGAGAGGGTGCAAGCCCTGGGACTGTGATGTCAAAGCAAACCCATGCTCCCCCCTCAAAGCCAGCAGATGTTGGGGCCTTACAGCTGAAGACCACCTTCTAGGCAGCAGATGACCAGAGTCAAGATCCTGACCAGCAATGACAACTAGCCGATCCAGACAAGGCACAGATGGAAGGATGTATTTTGCTAAGAGGAGCACTCGGTTCCAGTCCAGAGGTCATGGCTAAGGATGGTCCACTAATTTTGACTGCTACACCAAGAGCAGAGGGACTGCCAACAAATGGTCGCAGCCCAAGGACAGATGGTGGCCACCATTCCCATTATGTCACTGGGGGCCAAGGCCCTGAGAACCTGGGACTGTTTGCTAATTTTTCCCCAAAGGATTACAACTTTGCTCTGGATTCAGCAAGGCAGTCTGTTCCACCCCCCCTGCCTTTGGGGACTGTACAACTAGTCTATCCTTTGGGGTCACCGGAGAAGTTGATTCCAATCCAAGATTCAGCAGAGCAGGTTAACCCCCAAAACCTGCCTTGCACAACTGAGAATGTGCAACAGTCAGAGGGAGGGCATTGACCCTAAGAATCTGAGGGATGCACCATTGATGTGGGTTGCAAGCCTACCAGAGACTGTACCAGTTCCTGATACGGGACAGGAGGTCAAGCTTGTCCCTACTGACCTTGGGTTCTGTTGCCCCACAGGAGTATAAACATTGTTCCTCTGCCCTTAAACTTTGATGGTGAGCAGGTGACCGATTCTCAGTGGTCACCCCAGAAGCTGCTACCTAGCATGGATTCCGCTGGGCCTGCTAAAGCCATTAGCCTACCTGCAACCACAGCAGCCGAGCAATGGTTAGAGGAGAGTCAAGACCCTGAGAACCTGGATATGTTTGGTATTTGTTTTGTTCCAGATTCAACAGGGCCCACTGTTTAATTTCTCCGGCCTTGGGAGATCATTTTGGGAGTTGATGCTCTGTGGTCCCCACTGGTGCTACTCTCACTACCCTTCTGGATTACAAATGGGGGCCTAAGAGGAACTTGTTCTCCGTCAAACCCCGGATACCCTTGATACCCTTCCACTCCTGGAAACTGAGTGGGCTGGGTATCGCTATTGATCCTATTGGAGCTATTGATCCTATTGAAGAAGTTTTACACTTTGGGCCCTGGGCTATAGACTCTTGCAGACTATTGTTTACCTACAACCGACAAGACTTACACCTGAACTGAGCAGCCAGCTCATCAGGGGCAATCCGAGGAGATTGACTCCCTCTTCGCTGAGTCGCAGGGGGGAGTGCTTGTGAAGATCTGATTTCCCCAATGGAGAAAATACCATTATACTCTGATATTATGTAGCCAATTTACTATAAACGGAATGAACAATTCCATTCCTTATCTTTTTGTGTAATTGCATGTATTTTCCCTCTTTTGTCTGTAAACCAGTTCAGGCTGGATTTTTCCGCTCTGCCTTTGTCCTGTAAGTGCCCCCCATTTGTTCACCCACAAGGCGGGCCAGCCAAGCCCACTATTTTACCTGCCTCCTGATTGGCTCTCCTTTTTCTGTGTTTGGTTACTTCTAATCTGGGCGGAGGGTTTGCATATGTTCAGTGTCACTACCTCCTTCTTCAATGGGGCTTGACAAGAACCTAGTTCAAGCCTACCCCAGCAGGACCGTGTAGTTCTTACTACCTCTGGTACAGAAGATAGCCCCAGGATATCAGGAACACCATATAATCCCTTTGAATTAGGATTAATGCATAGGATGACACTTACACCTTGTCTATGTAAGTTCAGATATCACTGTATAGCTTTATTAATTGGCACATTTTATACAAGTTTCTGGCACACATGCTGGCCATTCAGTAAGACCCATTCCTAAATAATAGGCTGACCTTTGTTTACTGAGAAAACCCTGTATCTTTTAATCTCATCCGGATGATAATGTTAACTTTAAATAATTGTTAGAACCACTCAGACTATCTGCTTATCTTATCTGCTCAAGGCCCATGTGAGGCTGGGGCAGTCTCCACCAAATAATAACACTGTACCTAATAGGCCTTAATCTTATTTAGGTGGGGGCTGATGCAATAGCATTCAGAATAGCTAATGTTATGCAGAGCATAAACCAAGATACATACAGTATAACAGTGTAATCATCTTTTAACCATAAGGACTAAGAATTACATAACCATAATAATAAAAACAGGGTAACCTCTTGCCAGTCAGTCCCAGGCCATAGTGTAAAACAGTCCAGTCAGGCCCTGGCCATTACATTCAGCCCACTGTGATGTAAATCCTTTGTTCTAAAATTGGATAAATACTGTGTCTGAAACCAAATTAAAACATGCTCTTCTGGAACATCCAGAGAATGGTTTCATTTAGAGGGAAGACTACTGAGCTAAAATCACTTTGCTGCCCTGAGACTCTGTTGCTCCCCTAGGGTTGGAATCTGCTGCGGTAGGATTGGTCTCCTTGGCCTTTTCAAGCCCCCTGGAAGAAGTAGATGACACTGGTTAGGCGGATTCTGTAACCCTGGGCCCCTGAGCTGATGATCCTGATCTGACCGCCGGGCACGAGAGTCCCATTCTTTCTAGGAAGATAGCCTGAGAGAGGGATTCCTGTAGCCAAAGGCAGGGATTTCTGGAGCTGAATAGCAGCTCCCTCCTGGAATCTTCACAGGTAATATTTGCTGGGTGGCTCTTCTGGTTCCTGTGATCTACTGGGTGCTTTGGTGTATGTAAGCTTGGCTGGTTCTGTTCCTGCTATCAGGGATAAAAACGAACCAGATGGTCCTACTGGTTAGGTTTGAACTAGGTTCTTATCAAGCCCAAACAGAAGTAGTAGGTTGTCACAAATATGTTGCAGACAAGGGATGTGGATTTGGAGTATAGCTCCACCCACTGCACTCAACACTTGTAAAGGCTGCATCGGAAGGACCCACGTCTTCTGACATTACTGATCAAAATAATGTGGTTAATGGTATATCTGTGCTTGCTAAAGCAAATGGCAAGTATTTAGAATACTTCCCTTGGCACCGAGCCTAACGGTTGCTGCAAGCCAAAGAAAGTGTTCATACAGGAAATTAACATATTTAAGTTGCCAAGAGAGTGTTCAAACTACTAGTCTGGTCAGTGAAAATATATTTAACATTTCTATGGTGTCAATTTCAATCTTATCCAGGTATCAGATAAAAGCTGTTCTTTCCTTCCACACCACTTCCTACACTGATAGCTGTAAGCACACACACCCATCATCCAGCTGCAACAATGCCATGTAATAAACACAAAATGGATTCCTATACTCATAAGAGGGTCTTCAAAAATTCTGATTTTCCCTAAAAATATTTTATGTCCATGGTTTACACAGCTGCTAATATTGTTAGTTTGTTACATATCTGGCAAACAATTGTCTTGTTTTCTTGAACTGCAGTGATCCTTTAAATGTGTGCATTTTACCTGCCTGCTTAGTATCAATCACAAGTTATAGTCCAAATGGCTGTACCTTAAAGTTCTTTCTATTAACTTTTTATTAATTATAAGATGTCCTAATTGTGTTATCATTTACATTTAGAACAAAATAATAACTTACTTGAATAAAACTAATGTTCATGTACAATTGTATGTGCTCTAGATGTTTTTTCCAGGTCCTGCTTCTCAAAAAAATCTCTTTATATTGTTCTTTAGAGAACAAAACATGTTGTGCAAAACATTTTTACAAAGTACATGTAGATACAGTAAGTTATGTTTCCAGAATGCATAGTCCTTCAGTAAAACTAGAATAAAACCTAATTTGCATCCAGGGCATGCTCATAGGTGAGCAAACAAAACAATGACTGCAAAAGAAATTCAAAGTCATAAAACTAGAGTATTTTGCTTTTTATTGATTCAAGCAGTCTGCATTTTTAAGGGTCTACAGCAGACCTGGGCATTGTACGGCCCGCGGGCCACAACCAGCTGTCCCTGTCAGGCCTGATACAGTGGCCTACAAATGTGTGTCCTGGACAAAAAAACACTGCCAATTGTAAAAGGGGGCAATTAGTGAGCGGCAGTGTTGTGACTAACTGGGATGGATAGCATTCTGTAGATACCGCTCCTGGCACTGAGAAAATAAAATAAAGCTATGAAATTAATATTAAGCAGAATTAAGTTCAGCCTATCATTCAGCCCTCCACAACATTCAAAGTTTCTCATGTGGCCCCTTTAGGAAATTAATTGCTCACCCCTGGTCTACAGGTTTTATACTTAAAGAGCTAGACCAATTCAAAAAGATAATTTTCATACCTGGAAATATACAACTTTACTGATGATTCTCATGCTTTTTAACCTAACCTACACTTTAAGCTCTCATAAAAAAAGCCCCCCATTTATGTAAATATTGTGGATGTGCCTGTTTTGCCTTTTATTTGTAAAAGATTTTTGTGTTTTAAAAGAGGTATTTTACCCGAGATGAAGAGAACACAAAACAAATCAAGTGGTCAAACACTAAAAGTGCCATGCAATACATTATTTTCCTGGGGAGTCTGTAAAAAGAGTATTTGTGCCACCACCTACTTTTGATGTCAGCAGCGGGTGGCCAATGAAATACGGCATGTGTCGTTAGCAGGCTTGGTGGGTATATAAGTTGACATTTAGGCATTCTGCAAACATATCAACCATCATTGTCATGGGTAAAATGTGTGATTTATCCAACTTTGAAAATGGGATGATCACTGGCTTTCTGCCCAAGGGCGGAGGTATTTCTGAAACAGGGCAGTTGGTGAACTGTTTGCGTGCTGCTGTGGTGAAAGTGTACCGCGACTGGACAAAAGGCACCATTGTGAATAAACGCCATGGAAGCTGCGGAACACCACCAACCATTGTTTGGCTCTATAGCAATAGGTTGCAGATACTTCATTTATAGCAATGCTTCCATCCCTGTGACCGTACTTGCTTACTCTTAGGAATAAGGAGGGATGAGGAACTGTGTGTGAAAGAGATGATGATGGGGTGAAACATTAAACATGTAACAGATCCTTCCTGTTGGCTGGCCGCTCGCAGTGGTGGTCATCGACTACTAGGTGGCGCAGTCTGACATTTCAGTGAATTTCTTGTCAATGTAAAGCTTATCCTCTGCCACCACCCTAACCATAACCCCTAAATCGTAGGAAATTCACTGAAATGTAGGGTGCGCTACCACTGTGTGCGTCCAGCCAATCAGGAAAGGTCTAATGTAACTCGCAGTTAATGCTTTTTGGTCCTCTTAAAAAATTCCCCTTAAAAGGAACGACCACGGGTATAGTCAGAGCACTGGAGAGGACAATACTACACGACACTGGCATGTGCACCTGAGAATAATTTATCTATATTACACATTTTTATCTTATATGTTAGCTTTGTCAGCCGGTTGCCCTCATAATAATTATGAATATGCTAGAGCATGATAACCAGGTTATGAAGAACTCGTAGAAACAGCAGAATTGATTGTCACGTGACATACGTCATTCTTCTGATTGGTCCCTGTCCATAGTTACCATGGAACGCATCGTTTCTTTGTATTGGAACGCAACGCTGCTTCAGACATGGCCGCCTAGCAACGCACCCACACTGTGTGATTGTGCTGGGGTATCCGTGTATAATGTCACCTCTTTTGGTTCCCGTCTGGATCTGTCTGGGCTGTGCAACGCTAATGATAGTGACGTTGGCACAGACCACCCCGGGTGAGTAGAGTTAGTTGTGTAGTCCGTGGGGCCTTGCGGTTACTGAAGCTTTCTAGGCTAGGCCTCGAACATTCCCTGCTTGGGATATCTCTGCAGTTTCAATTATGATTTTATATTACGGTATATTCTGTAGTTTGATGTTAGGCGAAATCACCTATTGCTAAAACTGTGTCTTATTTTTATACTTTTCGAGAAAAGAGATTTAAATGTGTTCCTATTGCCCACTAATATTTTATAACGATATAAACACAAAACACTATACATACATTATATACAAACAAATAAATGCTAATAGGTTTTAATTTGGTCCATATAAGCAAACAAATAAATGAAATATAAATATATTATAATATATATATATATATATATATATATATACACACACACACACACACTAGCGAATTGCCCATCAAAAAATGACAGCAATAAAATTGTAAGCCAGGCAATGTTGTTTGCCACACAATGTGAGGCTTTTGCTTCTCTGAGCACCTTCGGCGCTCATGGAGAGCCCCGTGATGAGCGCCTTTAGCTCTCATTGCAAACCTTTCCTCTCGCCTAATGTACGGGCCTCTCATTGCAGGGTTCATTACCTGCAAGTTTTGTGCTTGGGAATGCCCAGTGTCTCTTTCCAGCCGTCCTTTCCCTGTGTGTTTCTCTTCTGTGTGTCTGCTGACTGTTTGTGTCGCCTTCACGCTGACTGCCGTTTGTTTTATTTTCATAATCCCGCGTGCCTGGCGTTGTTTGTGTGTGATAGTGTCTTTGCCGTTGTGTATTTTCTAAGTCCCGCGTGCCTGACTTTGCTCAGCCTACTTTTCATACAGTTTCAGAATTTATTTATGTTTTTCGTCCGCCATTTTTTTCTTGCTTAGCCGATTTTTCGAGTGATGAAACACGTCAAATAAGGCTCTAAATCGCTTGCAATCTCACTCCCAGGCTTCCTGGCTCTCCCCTTGTGCTGTGTGTGAATGTGTTTTTATTTATTTTTTATCATTTTTCTTGTTTTTCGTGTTTTTCAATATCCGCGGGTCGGCTCTTTTAAATTTGTATTTTTCCAAGGTCGTATTTTTCCGCCCGAGCTTGCATGTGTGACGTCGCCGCTGGATGCAATGAGCGCCTTTGGCGCTCATTTCAGCCTAAGTGCTGCACGGCTGCTTAAGTGCTCATTTCAGCCTAAGTCCCGCGTGCATCAATATCTCAACTGCTCGCCTGGCAAGCCGAGCAATGAGCGCCTTTGGCGCTCATTGCCTAAGTCCTGCAAGCTTGGAAGGCTTCAATGGCTCGCAAGCGTGACAACAAATCTCAGTTTGACAATTATAATATATATATTACATTTGTGTTCACATTTGAACATCCAAAATAAGTTAAAAAATACATATTTCCTGCTCACTATTCCATGAAATACAGTTATTGCACTGCATTCTGGGAATCTGGGCAGGGACATGCAAATGAGCCCACAACGGTTTCACCCTTTAATACCATTTTAAACATGGTGCCTTTTAAGCATCTGCCTGCAATATTACAGAACTTTAAAGCATATTGTAGGTGTATATGCAGGAGTTAAGAGATCTACCTGTATATGTATGTATATTTATCACCAGAGGATATGAAATCACAGCTGCCTGTCAGTGCTTTTGAAATATTTGATAACAAAGTCTTGTTCTTGTGTTTTAGGGTTTTATCCGTCCAGGATTCTCTTATCTGGAACACATGCCACATCATTCCTTGTCAACACGTCATCTGTCAGCTTGCATTTGACGGTGATTACAAATACTAGTAAGTGATGTTAACATCCCATCATCAATAGTTAAACTTTTAATTACAGTGTATGCATGCTCCTCTAACTTCAAGGCACACTGGATTTTTTTACTTGCGTATGCTCATTTTTAATGTGCAAAATCTTTTTAAAAAGTAAAAATTAAAAAATTAAAACAGGACTAAATATTAACTCATCTTCAGTACCGACTAGTAGACCTCTTCCAACTTTTTGTTTATGTCTTTAAGAAGGTGAGGAAGTGTTTTGGGGGGTTAGGTCTGATGTATACTGTTGGAGAGGAACAGCTTCCCGACTCCATGCACAATACAGGCTCAACAATGGAAGCATCTGACAACTGCATGCTAAGTGCTTGGCTCTCCTCATACATACACTAGCAAGCCAGCACTAAATCTCAAAAACTGTACTTGATAGATAATGAGAAAAAATGCACTATGAAATAAAAGGATTTGGGTAGTGGTTCATTATCTTAACTAATTTTTTAGCAGTCTACCTAAATACAAAAGCTTATCCTCAGCAATGTGATCTAGCCCTCTGTTACATGTCATTTCAGGAAATGTAATCCTGCTACTGGAGCATGCATGTTAATATTAGTGGCAATACAGTGAAATGCTAATTGCCGTTACAAAACAATAGAAAGTGTGTGTCTGTGGATAAAATACATTTTGTAGAATGTTAAGAAAATTAAGAGAATTAAATTGTATTATGTATTTATAGATGCATGTTTAAAGGATCACTGTGGTAATTATTTTTCTATAGGTTATTTTATATAATTAACCGATAAATCTAAAATGTTTTTAGTCTAGTAAGATATCATGAATGCCTCAAACATAGACAAGTCTTTCCACTTTCTGAGCAAACTCTGAGCCACTTCTCACAGTTCGTTTAGAAGGGAGTTTGGACTTTCTCCAATATTGTTTGCAATGCACTCTACTTACTGCAGTGTTGATGAAGTAGAAAATTAAGTTAATTAGTCAGATTGAGAGAACATGGCACTGGCTACAATGCAGACTAAATGTAAAATAAGCTTTTGCAATATTTAAGAAAATCTTGAAAATTTTCAAGCAAATAGGTACATTGGTTGTACCAAGAGGTTCTTTTGTGAAATTATATTTCATACATTTTCCACATTTTTAGCAGTGTGTGTATTTTACAATTTTGTTTAGCAAAAGCAACCCAAGTAATGTTCTCACTTTTCTTTTAATGTAGCTGTGGTGACCACACCAGGCTGTAGTGGAAGTGACCGCACAAGTGATTGGTTCCTGACTTTGGAACCAATAATAACGGTTAGTAACATTTATTAACAAAGCACTTTATAAATCTCACATGTGCAAAGAGGCTGTTATACATAGTAGTATAGAAAATCAAGATCAATCCTTTGGTACATTTAACTGTGCAATTACTGAGCCTGGATTTATTTAAATATACAATAATGTATAATGTTTAATACCTGTATAATAATAAGTTTCTTTGTTTTTGGATACTTGTATTCTAAATGAACATCCAAAACAGTTTCACTGGTTGTTTATCCGTTAATTGAATCCGTAATGGCTACTCAGACATATGTATAGCACTTTACAGCTCTGCAGAAATTATTGGTGATTTTTGCCATAAAATTAAAAATTCTTGTTTTATATTGTAGGTAGTAATATTATAAAGCATATTTATTACTCTACATTTTAGAATGAGATAAAAGGGGGTGCACTATCATTGAGGGCTTTATGTGTTAAGCTAATGATTTTACATTTTTATTCTGGAGGCTATGGGAAGCCAGAGGAATGACTGACAAAGAGGTGCTGCAGACACTGATCAGTGAGCTTGGTAGATGAATCTATCAGAAGTGTTTATTATGTATTGGAGTGGAGACAGATGGGTGATGGGGAGGCCAGCAAGGAGAGAGTTGCAGTAGTCAAGGCGAGATTTGATGAGAGAGTGGATTAGTTGTGCCTTGTGTAAGATAATATTGTATTTTAATGATGTTTGTATTAGGTGACAAATACAACATTATGTGAGTGATTGTATGTGATGAATGAAAGAGTGGGAAGGGTCCAGTAGAACCCCAAGATAACGGGCCTGTGAGGTGGGAGTGATGTTAGCATTGTCAACTGTGAGAGGTATATGAGGAGTGTGGGGAGATTAGGAGCTCAGTCTTTTACATGTTTAGTTTGAATTGACGCGCAGTTATCCAGAGATGTGAGGTTACTTGAAATTCTGGAGTGGTACGGGTAGGTTAAAGATATTTGTATTAATCTAATAAAATATATACACATGGCAAACGTTGCTGTAACATGCTGCACCAGCTGATTCATTGACGTGTATGTAAACTAATTTTACTAAAAGATTAGCTGTAAAAAATAATTGGAGGGTAGAGCTCAATATGTTGGTTGTGTGGGCTGTGACTCTACCACACACACTTCCTTGTGTACAAATGTTATGAAATTATTGGAGGGATGCCCTAGGAATCTGAAAATTTACAGTTACTTTTGGATGAATAGTAAGTGTTTCAGATGTCCTATGATTAAAATATTTATCTGATTTATATGCATGTAACATATTAACACTCTGATTTTTATTTGCAGAATTTAAATAAGATCACCCTGAATTTGAATAGAACTCTGTGTTCAACAAATGAGCCTAATTGCTGCACTGAATCTCTCTGCATTGTAGAGACTCTTCAGGTTTCCGCTTGTGAGAATGGTAACTCTGTCGCCAGTTTGCTCATTCAAGCAGAAATCTATGTCAATAATACCTCTACAGCTCCTGTGTCAGGTGAGTAGTATTCCTGTCTGCCTTACTGATTGATTGCAACACACAACTACTCTAGAGCTCAGTTAAACAATTGGATGAATTCAATATTACCATTCACAATTGGGTTATATTCAGCAATTACTGGATTTACATAGGTTCCAGAGTCGTCTGCAGTTTGGGAGATCTAAATGTTATGAGCTATATGTTATTATTGGGCTATGTTATTCTTTGGTGAACCATCCTTTTGAAATACTGATGAAGATGGCCACGTGAGCATAATTTTTTGTTTATATTAAACCTCCATGAACATGTTCTTCTACAGAAATCCTAAAATCAGCTGGTTCCTGTATAAACATATACAAAACAAAAAAAGAGCAAAACCCCTAATAATGCAGCAGGTTGAGGACAAACTTCTTTGGTTTTAAAAACAGTGTCAGATATTTGCTTACATGGATAAAAAGAGAAGGCTTTGTAAAAAATATTATATTATATTTTTTTAAATACTTCTACAAAATCTAGGGAGGAAGAATTTCTGTCCCAGTGATATTTTATAAAGTTCTGTATGTGTTTAGCAGTGTGAGTGTAAACCTTATCTCTTAATGATATACTATTAGGCTTTCTTTGTTTGTTTTTATATTGTGAATGTGCCTTTTTGGTTATTGGATTGAGCATTTTATGTTAAATCAACTGCAGAATGGAAAGTAATTTTTTAAGGAAATGTGAATCAAGAAAAAGATATATTTGGAACAGTCACAGGGAAGTAAAAACAGAGAGTGGAGATATAAGGCTATCTTTAAAGGGTCATGGAAAGATTGTTTTTCTTTGTTGCATCAAAAGGATATTTTGTAATGTCAGTTTGTTTTCTTTTTTCAAATAAAGGTCTCGGAGCATAAAATATTATTCAGAAGTTTAATTTCTTTTGGGGCTTATCCCCAATAAGAAACTCAGAAGGCTGAACTGAATGGTTATGAAGCCTAAAAGTATTATTATTATATTTTATTTATAATGCTTCAACATATTCCGTAGCTCTATACAGGGGTTGATACAATATTGAACGAGGAAAAAAATGGAGTTGAAAAAAAGCACATAAGTGTAAGATTTTAAACGCACTACGCACTACAAAGTTGAAAATTACAATCTAAAGGAAGAGAGAGAGGCAGAATCATCTGCAAGAATAACCGACAAGAATTTGGAAGGACCAGCAAGAGAGAGAATGAAGGGGAATAGAAGACAATTTTGTTGCTTTAAGATAGGTATTGAGATTACCTGGTTAGAAAATATAAGACGGTAAGATGTTTCCATTTAGTAGGAGACAGTAGAAATCTTACAGGGAGGGATTGTGAAACAGTTTACTAGCAGGAGTGTTGTTTCAAGCATAGGAGATTGGTAATGGGGGTGGGTGTAGTGGTAACATATTAGGATAGCATACATTGCTTAAAGGCAGATGCAAATGGTTTCCATGCCTCTATAAATGTAATCTAAATAGGTGGCAGGTGGGTGAGGGTCTGGGAGGGAGGGAAGTTCTCTCATAGAGCAGAGGAAGCCAGAATGGTGATTTCAAAAGGCACTAAAAGAAGAATGGTAGATTGTGTGAGGGACAGAGAGACATGGAGGGAGAGGTTGAACATAGAGAGTAAGGAATGAGAGAGAGAGAGAGAATAATGAACACATTGTAAAGAAGGATGTCTTAGCAAGTCATAAAACAGGGTTAGGGTGGTGAGAGCAAAGCCAGATACAGAAGGGAGGTTACACAGATGTTGCAACATATTGTGAAGGATTAGAATTTAGCAAGACATAATTTCTATCTCCCAAAAAATAGCCATACATTAGTAGTAATAATGATATTGGCTCTCGAGATGGGATAACAACCATAGTCCTTTTCATACCTTCAGATGTGTAACAAACTTAAGATTTTCTCATAGTTATCCCAGAGCAGAGGGAGGACAGGATGGTGGTTTCTAAAGGCACTAAAAGAAGAATGATAGATGATATGAGGAACAGAGAAACATGGAGGGAAAGATGGAACAGAGAAAGTACCTTCATAATAACTTTTATAAAAGTTATTCATTAGAAATGACCAGGACTTAATTTGCGTCGATATAAATCATTGTTATGAAAAATGGCCATACTCTGGCAACTATTAGACTACTACAGGGAATTCATACAGTTCCTTATAATAATTTTGTTACAATATATTTTCTAAGATCCGCTCATACATAATAATAATCCTTACTTTTTTGATTCCTTATAGTAGCTGTTAGTCTTACAGCCCTATTAAATTCCCCCAACGTGAGAACCCCTAATGTAGCTCACTAGACTTACGGCTATTAAATTGGCTTCGTACAGCTAACAATCTGCGGGTTACATGCGGAAAAACCCTACTGGCTGTCGAAATCGGAATCCCGTTGCAGCAAATACTTTCATTTGTCAATCCCGTAAATGTTACCTTTACCAATCGCTATTAAATTGCTACAAATCCACTGGCGTTCAAACCTGTAACCCGCAAATTGAAACAAAAAGCTTACGGGTTCTAGAGAGGTCCCGCAAGGGGGTTAAGATCCTATCCGTAGCACTGTAAATGCAAATATATGCACACACTACTGTACTTTAAAATTAAAGGGAAAGTGAAGTTAGGTATTAAAATGAATAGCACAACACTCTCAAGCTCACAAATCTGCAATATAAAATACTTTTTTTCCGTTTAATTTCCATGTTATATTGATCCTGGCAATCAATGTGTTAATACATATAATGAAACTCGCATAAACTAGAATATCATATTTACTGATTTATTAATATTGCATTATTTCTGGAATGCGGGTCCAATTGAAACCCGTAAGGGATTGAAATCTGACCTCCATTTTTCAGTGACGTAATGATGATGATCTCTTTTAGAATTGGCTCTGTCTAAACTCGTAACTATGAATTTGACTGATTGATCATGTTCACGGCCGCACATGCAACATGCGTAAGAATTGTTTACGGGTTTGCGTCTCTGGCCCATTGGTTGCGGCATGGTTGAATGTAATAGCTCTGTAACGCCGCCAAATTTCAAGCCTGCAGGCTTTGCGGGTATACCTGTGACGCTACAGGCTTGGAATTGAATGTGGCCCAGAGTCACGTAAACTGTATTCATTATGTTCACTATTTCTGAGTAATGTTCTAAAAGGAATTAACGGTAGATATATGGAATAGACAAGCCTTTCAGTGATGAGCATTGATTTTATTCCATATTATTTTAGGTACTTCGTAATATTAACCAATTAAAACCAATTTTAAATTAACACTTTACTATTTAAGGTCCTAATATTATCATGCATTGATTACATAGGGAGCTTTCTCTTTCCTTATTTTTCTGCACCATAGCTCACTCACAAATGTACTACCCCATGAGAATGTCCTGTCATCTACAATGTAATAGCTTATTATTTCAGAAAATAAACCTGCTATTCATAGTTTTTACTCACAAGTTTACATTCCTATTATTTATTACAGACAATGCCACAGTGATACCTACCCAGGCATACCAACCTCTTGGATCCTGTCCTTGTAATCTAACAGCTGGAGCCTGTGACATTGGCTGCTGCTGTGACCAGGTAACTGTTTGTTTGTGTCTTAGCTCTTTCCTGTTGTTGCTCCTGCTCAGTGTTACTTAGATTCTGCAAGACCTAATGGAGTCCTTTTGAGTAGCTGCTTGAAAATAATTTGTGATATTAGGAGACTTTTTATACTTTCCATGAAGACACTTTATGGTGCTTTTTTTGTTCCTTAGAATTAAATTAAACAAATAAGAGTAACAGTAAAAAATGCTTTTGATATTTTATAAACTCATTTTAAAGCTTCCCACAAGAAAACACCTACAAATGCTTGCTGTACTACTTGCTATTTTTTCTTTATCAGTGAGAACCCAATTCCAGCTCGATTACAGGTCATATCTCAGGTTTTTTATTTTCCCTGACTCTCTGTGACTAACAGCTTCTCTGCCATTTAATAAGATAGCCAAGTAATATGCACACTCAGAATGTTTAATGTATATAAATTAGATATTCTAGGGGCTTATTCCATGACACTGCCTTCAAAACTTAGTAAAACAATGTCTTTTGTGACAATATAATAACCAAATCAGATGAATGCCATTAAAATATTTAAATCAGATTGTCACAGTGTCCTATCTTTTTTTGTTTTTTCTAGGAATGCAATTCCAACATGACATCACTATTTAATGGATTCTGCTACACAGGGGTATTTGGTGGCAATGTTACGCCAATGTTTGACCAGCTTTGTAGTTTTCAGGCACAGAATCAAGTTCCCGACTGGTTTCCTTTCCTCTGTGTTACATCCTCCATGGACAATTCACCATTCCTTGGCTATTTCTACCAAGGATCCACAGTGTAAGTATGAAGCAAGCATCTCACATTGTGCTCTGTTATGTTGCATTCATTTCATTTCAGACCTCCCATTCCCAGTAATGCTGGAAGCAAGTTATATTTAACTTTTTTATTTTTAAAGTGTAAGATGTTCCATTAAAGGGATATGGACGGTTCCCTTGTATTTAATATTAAATACATTTTCATATGTAAAGTTATTTTTATTAACAAGTGCTTAAAATCGCTGATATTGAAATCTTCCAAACAGTTCCTGCCGAGATCCACCTCTTGTAGCTCATGCATGCAATTTTTCTATATTACTAGATGTGGTAGCTAATGAAAGACCTGCTGATGGGAGACAGTCTCTGACTGTACATCTAATACTATAGAAACATTGTATGTAAGAGCTACAGGAGGTGGACCTTTGCATGGACTATATGAAAGGTTTCAGTAAATAAGGAGAGCTTTTAAGCAGGTATTAAGAACATGATGTTAAAAACAACTTAGGTATTTTATTTTAATATTAAAAACCGTGAACACATCACATCTCTAAGTCTCAAAGCACTGATCTTTTTATTCGCATTAGGAAATATGTAATAGTTATTTTATAGAATATCTACATTTGTATACATGACTTAAATTGTTGCTGTATTCAGCAGAAATTGCTACCTCTTATCTGATGTGATTATTTATCATTCGTAGTGTGTGTGGATTAGCAGAAAGAGCATCCCCACTCTAATTCTATTAAATATTATAATATACAACCAGTAATACATATGTCGATTAAAATTATTATAAATCATATTTTAGAGTTCCAGTAACCTCCTGAAACCACTCTAACATGCTTTGCTCACATATAACATCCGCAGCAATGTTTCATTACTTGCGTGTGACAGTCTTTGTTCTGCATATGCGTATAGGTTGGAATTATTCTCTCTGATTATTTTTATGTTCTTACATGTTTACAGGTCCCCTTCCCAACAGGCTACTTTCAGTGTGACGTACCAAAGCATCCCGGATGGCTCCAATACTGGATATAAACAAGGGAATGCAATTTTAAAAGATCAGAATGGGTACAACGAGTATTTTAAAATCCCACAGGTATGACTTAAAGATTCTGGCTTAAAAGCTTTTTTTTCTGTATGGGTCTTTGAATACCTAAGCTGTATCATGGGCCGAATTTTTTATAAAATAAGTAACATAAACATAGCATTTACTTTGTTTATCCCAATTATACCCAATTGTTCATTACTACAGAGATCCAATTTCTTTTATCAACTCATCCTGACTATTATGTTATCAGGAGGGTGCTTCCTAGCAAAGTAATGAGCATGCCATTAGACCTAATAAATACACTGGCAGTTGTAGTTGGCACATTCCCATTGTACAGATAGAAACTTCCTGTGTATTCCTAGTATCAACCCACCTCAGAAAGTTGATCAACTTAAACCAAAATGATATATCCAATAACATTTAAATACATCTTTTTATCTTTTTTTGTATGATGCTTACAAAGTAAAATGAGACTTTGGAAGATGACTTATTCAAAATAGAGGTTCTCAAGACGTACCTTTTTAATATTCATAATAGTTATTCAAATATTTCAAGTTTCAAATATGCAGTCCTCTATTGTTTGCTTATATTTCCAGAAGTCCACAATCGGGGTGTGTGAGAGGAATGCCCCGGTTGCTTACCTCCAGAATTTTAATGTTGCATGTGTCCATAATCTAACAACATGCTCAAGTGCTTTAACAACTGACTTAAATCAGAGAGTTAATGATGGCAGTGGAGGTAAGGTGAAATTTGTATACTTCAACCCTTGCTAGAAATCCTATATGGACCAAAACCTTTTCAGCTGTTTGTTTGTCTTTGTTTAGGTACTATAATTGTCAATGTCCAATCGCAGAACATTAACAGTGTGGGCAACTACATCACATTCTCAGGTATGAGTATAAGGCATGGTGTGAAAGTCATAACTATTTCTAATACTCTGAAATGTGCATGTTTCTGAAATCAGTTTTTTTAAACTACATCCCCCTTAAAAAAAAAATTGTGTAAGCGTTGTGCATTTATAAATATCCCTCCTTAATTTTACATATTTTAGTATATCCTGCTTGGCCATTTCTCTTCATAACTTTTTTTTTTTCCTTGCCATTTTTATAATGAATTAATCCAAAGGCTAGATTCCTACGTAGGGAGCTGGCTTGGTTTTCAAGATAAAATGAATGTGAGAACTTTCCTATCTGTCCCTCCATCTTCTTGATCCCTAACAGAATGCTTTATTTTCAGGTATTGCTTTGCCTCAATCCATGGTGTGTACAGATATCATTCTATCTGCAGACTATACATTTGTTTGGGAAGCCAATAAATTAAGAGAAATAAATGTTACTGTCATCACTGCGAACTTCACCCTAGACCAACAAGGTAACTTTTTTTTTTCTTTTTCATGATTTGTTTGTTGCCACTAGAACAGACATGGGATTTATTTATTCAAGAATCTTCCTAATAAGATGTGTCACCTTACCAGAACTATGTGAACTGTTCCTCATAATGACATTCATGCATGTAGAACAGCATATGTTCTACATCAGTATTCCTCAACTCCAGTCCTCGGGGCACACCAACAGTTCACATTTTAGGTATACCCATGCTTGCGCAAAGGCTCAGTACTTCTGTTTAACCATCTGTGGAGCCTCTGATTAGCTCACCTGTGCTCAAGCAGGGGATATACCTAAACTGTGAACACTGTTCTACATGATAAAGACCTGAGCTATCTGAAGGAGATCCTCAGTCCTAATGTTGAAACTTGTGGTCTGAGATCTGCAGGTGGAAATCTATTAACCATCCCTACAATCTCTTCACAATCCTCAGTCACAAAGCTTTTATGTATGCAGCACTAAGGTTCTCAAACTCTCTACAACGCTCAGTCAGAGATGCTCCTAACTTTAGACATTTTAATTTTCTCTTCTTCAAAGTGCTTTGAGTCCTTTCTAGGAGAAATGTGCTCTATAAATTAATTATTATTATCTTTTATAACTATGTATGTGTCTCCTACACACACACTCAACTGCCCTACGAGCTCCACAACCAATGGGATCCTGATTTCTTGGCATGGTGAAATTCAAATAGATACTATAGTGGTAAATTAAGCCTCATCCAGCACAATGAAAGCCATATTAGCCAAGTTATTGACAGTTAAGAATTATTATTTTTTTTTTTTTTAAGTTTCCTCTGCTGTCCTCTAGTTATGACCTATATTGCTTCTCCCATCAATTTAATGCAACAGTCCCTGCATGTGTGTCACCTCTATATTGCAGCTTCTAATGCCAGTAGCTCCCTGTTGGGCGCTGTCTTTTGCACTAGGAACTGCAATATTGAATTTCAACTTGTTGCCCAATTTCTCCCACAGTCTGACTTGCAAAGTGAGGAGAACATTATTATTATTATCATTTATTTGTAACGCGCCAACATATTCCTTAGCGCTATACATAGGTTAAGTTACAGGCAATGACAAGTTCAAGATTCACACATTGCAATGAATGGATGGCCCTGACTTTGAGCTTGGAATCCGGTGTCCATAGCGCTTTCCCTAAAGCACCTTGCAGGATTGAAACTCGCAGATTTACAATCTAAAGGAACATGGCAACTTTCTATCGGAAAATAGATAGAGGAGATTAAAATGTAAAAATAGGGCTTTCAGGCTTGTCAGATGTAACATATTTTTTTAAAGGAGCTACTACTATATTATCCCCTTTTTAAAGCTCTGTGTAGGTGTTCTGCTTACCACTCGAAAATCTAAAAGTCACCACCTGGAGATCTTCTATTAGACCACAGTCTGTTTTTCAGAAAACTTGCTCTAGAAAATGCTACAGGTTTCCGTGACTTGTTTAATCCCTTGCAAAAAAAAACTCCTAGCAGGTTTTCCATCCACTGGTTCAGGTTACAGTGTATTTGAACTTGTACATTGAACTATGGTAATTAAACCACATAAACAGAACGAAATTGCACATAAAAAATGTATTAATATCTGAAAGAGGATTGATCGACTTTGCAACAGTTATTTAATTCTTCTTTTTTTTTTCCTACAGCACAATTAACTCAGCGATTCACAGCAATATTTCTCACAAGCACTAGTGCATCAGCTGTACTATCAGGAAATCCAGGTGACTGATCATTTACTGCCAAATAAATTGTTCCTCAAATCTACACTACAAAAGTCTATGCGCCCTGTTCTATTCCCCATATCATGAAGTTACGCAAGCAAAAAGGGCTCAATAACTTTCCATAGCTATTCTTTTCACCCCTCGCAGCATGATTGTGAGTGTTACTCCCAATGCCTGTCAGTACCCTTACTCACAATATGACACCTGCTCCCCCAGGGTTGGGGACTAATACGCACACATTGGTAGTGGGGGAGGGGGCTTTCTCGCCTCCTACCTATGACCAAATTATCTCCAGGTGCAATCAAACATGTATTTTATAATTTCCTTCCTCTTTCAGCCCTCCTCAAGGGCTTACACCATACACAGGTCTTTGGGAGCAGATCTAGAGGCATTCTTAGTGGACAGTAGCATTCTTGGAGCTTGCATTAAGTGTTTAATATTTACTGTTAGTGTGCTTGAGAGATCCAGGCTTTTTGTTTTTTCACTATTCTTTTACTGGTGTTACTGGTTTTGGTAAAAGTGCAAAAGACAAAAAGAGACATTACATATTTTTATTGTATTACTTGCTTTATTTCATAATCTCTTTTTTGTATTTTATATGCAATCTCAATAACACATATACCAGTAGATAGCTGAGCTTTTACTGCACAAACAAAGAACAATAAACAGTTTTCTATATGTCATAAATATATGCTCTCAGGAATCATGTTTAAACCGATGTATAGCAAATAGCTGAAAATATGTTTGTCCCCCTGAGTTAGAAAAAAGTGTCCTAAACCCCTGGCACCGAAATGATTCATTCCTCCTTTTAAATAACTCTCGTGTTGTTTAGGAGGTTTTCCTACATTTTTCCAACAAGTTATAAAACTAATTTTCACACAAAAGCTTTTATAATGTTGATGACCTGCTCTAATAATTGCATAATAACATTTTGACTTTAGTGTCACTTTAAATTAATACAAGAATGATTTAACTACCCAAAGGTACAAAAGGCCTGACTCGACATATTTAGGTGTGTGTTTTTTCAGCACCACCCAAATTAGAAAGAACATTTCTACATTTTATTGGAAGCTACAGAAAATACTGTTTTGTAACTGCTCCCCACAAAACAAAATTACAATTAACAGCTACTATGCTAACTGTGAGTATTTTACAAATGTACTGGTTGAATCACAACTGTGAGAATGTAGACTTCCCTTACTACCTGAATGATAATGTTATCTCTTGCAGGTTACCTTGTAGGCAAGCCTGTACTTGCAGCTAATGGGACCTCTCCTCTTGTGAGATCAGCTATAAGTCTTTTGAAGCCTGGTAAGACTTTGTGTATATGTGTGTGTGTGTGTGTGTGTGTGTGTGTGTTATATATATATATATATATATATATATATATATATATATATATAGTGGATATACAAAGTCTACACACCCCTGTTAAAATGTCAGGTTTCTGTGCTGTAAAAAAATGTCAGAACTTTTTCCACCTTTAATGTGACCTATAAATTGTACAACTCAACTGAAAAACAAACTGAAATCTTTTAGGTAGAGGGAAGAAAAAATGTAAAAATAAAGTAATATGGTTGCATAAGTATGCACACCCTTAAACTAATACTTTGTTGAAGCACCTTTTGATTTTATTACAGCACTCAGTCTTTTTGGGTATGAGTTTATCAGCATGGCACATTTTGACTTTGCAAGATTTGCCCACTCTTCTTTGCAAAAACACTCCAAATCTGTCAGATTGTGAGGGCATCTCCTGTGCACAGCCCTCTTCAGATCACCCCACAGACTTTCAATCGGATTCAGGTCTGGGCTCCGGCTGGGCCATTCCAAAACTTGAATCTTCTTCTGGTGAGGCCATTCCTTTGTTGATTTGGATGTATGCTTTGGATCGTTGTCTTGCTGAAAGATGAAGTTCCTCTTCATGTTTAGCTTTCTAGCAGAAGCCTGAAGGTTTTGTGCCAATATTGACTGGTATTTGGAACTGTTCATAATTCCCTCTATCTTAACTAAGACCCCAGTTCCAGCTGAAGAAAAACAGCCCCAAACTGCCACCACCATGCTTCACTGTGGGTATGGTGTTCTTTTGGTGATGTGCAGTGTTGTTTTTGCGCCAAACATATCTTTTGGAAATATGGCCAAACAGTTCAACCTTGGTTTCATCAGACCATAACACCTTTTCCCACATGCTTTTAGGAGACTTCAGATGTGTTTTTGCAAAATGTAGCCTGGCTTAGATGTTTTTCTTCGTAAGAAAAGGCTTACGTCTTGCCACTCTACCCCATAGCCCAGACATAGGAAGAATATGGGAGATTGTTGTCACATGTACCATACAGCCAGTACTTGCCAGATATTCCTGCAGCTCCTTTAATGTTGCTGTAGGCCTCTTGGTAGCCTCCCAGACCAGTTTTCTTATCATCTTTTCATCAATTTTGGAGGGAGCTCCAGTTCTTGGTAATGTCACTGTTGTGCCATATTGTGTCTTCACTGTGTTCCATGGTATATCTAATGCCTTGGAAATTATTTTGTACCCTTCTCCTGACTGATACCTTTTAACAATGAGATCCCTCTGATGTTTTGGAAGCTCTCTGTGGATCATGGCTTTTGCTGTGGGATGCGACTAAGAAAATTTCAGGAAAGACCAACTAGAGCAGCTGAACTTTATTTGGGATTAATCAGAGGCACTTTAAATGATGGCAGGTGTATGCTGACTCCTATTTAACATGATTTGGAATGTGATTGCTCAATTCTGAACACAGCTACATCCCCAGTTATAAGAGGGTGTGCAGACTTATGCAACCACATTATTTTTCTTTTCTTTTTTTTTCTTCCCTTCACCTAAAAGATTTCAGTTTGTTTTTCAATTGAGTTGTACAGTTTATAGGTCACATTAAAGGTGGAAAAAATTCTGAAATTATTTATCTTTGTCATTTTTTTTACAGCACAGAAACCTGACATTTTAACAGGGGTGTGTAGACTTTTTATAACCACTGTATATATATTTATCCACTGTGGCAACATTATGTGACATAATGAGAAATGACCCAGTCGCTAAATTTTTTTGTTAACATCCTATTTATGATATTATTTGTAACATATAAATATCAATTGGGTCGTTACCAATTATCCAATTATTGAAACTACAGAATAAATCAGGGACAACTATCTGCAATGTGGCTCATATGTTTCTTCTTGAATAGCTTTATTCACTTTTGTGGGACCTTAACTGTAAACGGACATGGAACTCAACTTTTTTTATGCATCTCAAAAAGGCATGTTTTAAACATATTATAAATTATGTTTGTTGCATGAAATAAATATTAAGCAAAGCCTTTTTAAAATGCATTCAAACAACCAGAAAATACTGTAGTCTGTAGATCTAGTTGGCCAACAGAGGGCGAGCCCCTAAAAGCAATTCAAAATCTAAATACATTTGTATGCTCTAAGAGCTTCATTTGAAAAATGGAATCACACTGTGACACATTATCAAATACCCTCTTTCTATGCAACAAAGGAAAAAAATCTTTCCATGTCCCTTTTAAGTTAAGAATTCCTAAATATTGCAAGGATAGAATATGAGCATAATACAAGTACAGCAGGAAGGATGTGCATGCTATATTTAAAGAAAGATCTGAGACTTGTGAAAAGGAAAGCAGTGGTTTTTTTTGTTTTTTTTTAAGCAGATCTGAAACTTAACCGAAATATTGTTGTCAAAACGGTGAAGAGAGCAATCATAAATTGGTGGGTAGGGCAGATGTGATAAGTTGACAGGAACACACAAAATGTAAGGTAGTATGAGTTTCCATATGGAAACTATTGTTCTCTTTCTGTTAAATCGGAGAACCATAAAATGACTGCATACAATCACATTTTTTTATATCCGAAAGTTAACTTCTAATGCTGTAAACATAGCTAGTTCTATTCAGCAAAGTGTTCAGAGTCCTCCCCAACTTGAACAAGAGATTCAGTAGAATAGCCTAAGTATTGGAGCGTTAGAAAATTCTCATCTCAATGTCACCCAGTTTATTTCAGTGGCACTTCAGGAAAGTGTTAACATTGAAGCCGAGGAAGCTGGGCTTGATATGGTGGTATTAAATGTTTAGACAATATAAGCTTATCTGATTTTAAAGGCCCGCTGCAATGTAATCTTTAGTTGTTTAATATCCATATAAATAGCTTTTCAATTTTATTCATTGAAATAAATAATATTTTGTTAGAACTTTTGCTGAAAATAGCATTTATAATTCTTTAGTAGTCAATATTGGCATAAAATGCTTTTCAGTTTATTTTAATTGGGGAGGGGGGGATCTTCTGATATAAAATGTTGTATTATAAATAGCTTGTTTCACCACCATGCTTTACAAGAAGCCAGATTATGGAGACCTCTTCCTACTACTGGCTATTTTGCAGCAAATCTGTGGGGAAATGTTTTGTGCACTGTAGCATAGTTTTATTAATTTTTTTTATGTAATGTCATAAAGGTTGTTCATGCAGAGCCTTTCTTAGAAGTATCCATTTTTAAGAGAATCAACTTTGTTCTGTGTGCTCTGACCATGTGTAGGTGACAGGGCACATGTTGACAAAAGGGGTCTTTCTATGAAGGATATAGAAAAGATCAATTTAATGAAACCTTCATAACAATTAGTACTGCTTGGTTACACACTCCCTTTTGTGGTTATTGTGACAAAATCCACTATATAGCTTTATATCATTAGAAACCCATGTATTTTGTTTACAGGTAGATATCACTTACTGACACAGGGATACTGTGTTCTGATTTCTCTCCCTGTAACCAGCATGCTACAAAATAGAGTTATTCTAACTTCTGCTAAAGCAAAGTACCGGATAATTTATTCCACGATTATGGATATTGATTGGATATCTAGTGCATATATCTTAGGCAAAACATACCCTCTGCATTAAAGGCAGGGCCGGAGGCACATTCATGTTGGTAAAAAGCTATATCCGCTGCTTGTAGTCCATAATACTGTAGGGAGGTCCTGTGATTAGAATACTTTGTGCTTTGCCTTGTCTGTGTGCTTTGTCTTGTGTTTTTTCTTTGTAAATGTTTAAATCTTAAAAGTGTAATTTATGTTCCAGTTGGAGACGGCTCCTGTTCCTCAGCATCAAACACCCCACTTCTGTTTGGACAGGACTCTTTTTCTGGATGCCGTCTAAAAGTTAATACAACTTGCACTCTGTTGAGGTCTGTTCCCTTTTTTGTCTATTATTTCCTCTTTTTGAAATCAGATTGTTACATATCTTTCCTGTCAAATGTACCAGTTCCACTATCTACAATGTGAAGTGAAACAGATAAAAGTTTGTTTTTTTTGTACTAGAAACATGAACTATCTTTAATATACAGTATACTGCCTTTTAAACATAAAATGTATATTGTTATAGTGTCTAACATACTGGGCAAATCTTTACTTGTAGACACTTTTGTACAGGAATGTAAAACCATGTAAAACGATGCAGTATTAGAATGCCTTTAAAATAGCACAGTTTTTTTTTTCTTTACGTGTTTGTCAAGGATAAACAAACAAACAACATCAGCTGCTGTGTATACTATGAGCATAAAATAATTTTTAGATACAATATTGGTTTCAATAAACTGTGCTTGTGTCAAGGGTTTTTCCACGCTTTTATCTTCGGTTGACTTGCTGGTTATGAGCACTACCAATTTTTTTTCATATGCAGGATTGGGGTAAATTTGTTACCAAGTTAAGCTTTTAGTATTTTATTTATCCTGCTCTGTAACTGTTCCTTCATGCTCTGGACAGGCAGGATTATGGGCATGTCAGCCATCATACACTGTCAAAGTCTGCTAAAATTAAGATTTTATGCTCGTGGTTCACCGAGCAGCTAATTATATTCGTTTTGGGACATGCTACAAGTGTTGCATTTTCCCTAAATTATAATGACCAATAACATGTACACCACTAGTTTCTGTTCTATTAAACTGCCTCTATTTTCTTTATAAATCAATGTACGGTAATTCTCTCACAATTTTTTATATTTGGTTGTAACATTACAAGTCCATTGGTTGGCCGCACCAGGGAATTCAGTTCAAAGCTAAGAAATGTGATTTAATCAGTAAACATCTATTAGCTCTGCCATTTATGAATTAAATGCAGAACTCATAATTGTACATCTATACATGGTTTTGCAGTGTATGTAGCTCCTAGAAGTGCAACTGACAAGAGAAACAACCTTCAATTATGATATTCCAAGTTTACCTTATATAATGAGTAACTATAGAAAATGTTCATCTGAGACTACAGTAATATTTTGATCCCCCTAAATATGTCTTTTTTTATGACTTTGTGTGTTACAGGGAGATTGTAACTGTGTTACTTAAATCCTTGGTTCCAGCTGATTACATAGCAATGAGGGGCAATTCTAACTTAAGTGACCTGAGCGAATGGGTACCCATTATCAGTAAGTATTTTACTTTTCTCTGAAATCTAAGCATCAAACATCCTTTTCATAGCTTACTCTCCTATCTATTTATTTATTTATTTATTTATTTATTTAATGTTAATGGAACTTGCCAATTCTGCTGTGGGAAATCGGTTTCTTTTTTTTTTTCTTCAAATCTTTTTATTATTTTTGTACAGTGAGTACAAGTTGCATGCCATATATTGACAAGGTTACAGTCCTGTGATCATTCACTTTTACTACCTTGCTTAACAAGTAAAGTAATTTAGTTGCGTTTCCACCTTAATATAGTAATAGGATTCTAACTAATTAAACGCTAATTGAGTTACCAGTGTGAGTGATGCTTGAGCTATTTTATATTCTGGCATCTTGTAATTGAATTGGCCCGAATATAAGCCGCACCCGCATATAAGCCCCACCTGTGAAATTCAAGTAGAAAAAAAGACAATACCTTAATATAAGCTGCACCCTTAAAATTGGAGAGAAAAAGACAAAAGTCCATTAGATTCAGGGAATAAAATAGTGATTTCATTTTACCATATACGGTGTCTAGTATTTGGAAAACATTATACCTCCTTAGGCAGGTTATCAATATTAACATCAAGAGTAAGGTAAGGTAACAAGGAAACTTTTTTCTTAGGTCAGGTAACACATTTTACTGTAATTGGCCTATTCACTGTCATCACTGTTGTCACTATTGATTTCGCTACCAGTATTTACTTCTTCACTTTCGTCCCGTATTAATTTGTCCTCACTACCATCCAGTGCATTTGACACACAGCATTTTTTGAACCCCCTGATGATGGACTTTGATGATATTCTTGACCATGAAGTAATAATCCATTGGCACAGAAGATTAACGGACAGCTTCTTAATCTTAACAGACGGTGTGCAAGCATTATCCCCTTCCTGAAGCCAATCTGAATATTGTTTTCAGAGGTTGTCTTTGAACGGCTTGTTCACAATGACATCAATCACTTATCGCTTTGAAGTCATGCCACCGGGTATAACGATGAGGTCTGTCTTCTGTACAGCAAGTTTATTCTTCACTTCAGGAGTGAGATGACCCTTAAAAGCATCTAAAACTAGCATGGCTGTCTTAGTGAGCAGTGCTCCAGGTCTGCAATTCCAAACTACAGACAGCCAGTCAACCTTCAGTTCTGTCATCATCCAGCCTTTTTCCTGGCAACGAATCAGAAAGCCCTCAGAAATGTTTTCTTTGGGCAAAGTTTTTCACTTCAGAATAACATAGGGGGGTAACTTTCCTCAGTCAGCAGTAACAGCTAACATCACTGTTACTCTTAGTTTTTCATTACCGGTTGTTCTTAATGTGACACTTTTTGCCCCTTACTGGTCTACTTTCGTATTGATTGTCATGTTGAAAAATACAATCTGGTGTAATGGGTATGAGTGACGCTGCCGCAATTAGATGACATACCGCTGAAAATTAGTTTGTTTCTCCTCAAAATCTGCTGGCAGTTTCTGTGCTAATGAAGTGCTTCGTCTCCTCATAAAATCGACGGCACCAACCAATATTCACATGGAATTCCCTCTCCTGTATTTTTAAGGTTCTTGCAATTTCCAACGCCTTCAGTTGGATTGCTTCTCGTGAAATATGCATCCCATCTTTTCTCATATCTTGAAAGTAGGAATAAACCCCAGCTTCAAGTTCTGGATATTTGTCATGTTTTGGTCCCCTGAAAGATCATGTTTTTGAAAGGCCCCAGAGGCTGCAACACCTAAGCAAGAGGCACCACTAACCAAACACTGCCATGAAAACCAAGAAACTCTCCAAACAAGTAAGGGACAATGTTGTTGAGAAGACAGGAGAGGGGACAGGCAGGAGAGGGGACAGGCAGGAGAGGGGACAGGCAGGAGAGGGGACAGACAGGAGAGGGGTCAGCTTGTGGTTTTAGCATAATTAACAACTGCAAGTTTAAAACTTGCATCATAACTACGCCTCATTCCTAGGCTTGATGAGGCTTTTCTCTCTAAGTGATCAGCAATAACTGTGAAAAACAGGCTTTCTAATCAGTACTGTATCTATGGTAACTTCTTTTGCAGGTTACAGGCCGAAAATCGTAGCTTGCAAAACGTTAGCATCGATAAAACCGCAAAACGCTATTCGATTGCTACAATTCCGCAGGCACTCACGCCCGTAAACTGGCAAATGTAAAAGAACATCCAGGTTCCAAATAGGATCCGCAAGTGGGTTAAATGTAGCACCATAAATGCAAATTAAACATTCAATACTGCACTGTAAAATACAGGAAAAGCGATGCATGACATTAGAATTAATTGCGCAACAGTCTTAAGCCCGCAAATTGGCAATCATTTTTACGGTCTCGAATATAAACCGCACCTATAATTTCCAAGCCCACAAATCGGCCATCATTTTTTTATGGCCGTGAATATAAGCCGCAGCCGTAATTTTAGGGTCATGATTTTAAATTTGATTCTGGAGGCTTTGGGAAGCCAGTGGAGTGATTGACAGAGAGGAGCTGAAGACACTGATTGTTTGGTATGGAAGATGAATCTAGCAGAGGCGTTCATTATGGATTGGAGGGGAGACAGACGAGAGATAAGTGGGGCCAGCAAGGAGTGAATTGCAATAGTCGAGTCGAGATATGATGAGAGAGTGTATTCAAATTTTAGCTGGGTCTTCTGTAAGATAGTGACAAATTTTGGAGCTGTATTTTAGGGGAAACTGACAAGATTTTTTTATTGATTGTATGTGAGGTAATTTATTTGCAGCAATAGTGAGAACTCTGTAGTGGGTTATTCATATGCTGATTCTTGAGTTCTTTTGCATGGATCTGCGCTGTCTTGTTCTATGGTCTGCTGTCTGATGTTAATTGATGTACTATATCCACCAATCTACGATTCAAGAGCTTTTATGACATCAATTCACCCTGAGTTTATTTTGTTTTCTCTTAAATATCATCTGTGGCTTCTTTGGTTTGTCTTAACGCATCTCTGAGCGAGTTCCAACCAGTGCACGTTAGGCCTTGGTTTTGTTTGTTTTTTTTAAATTTCATCAAGGACCCTGTTGGGAAAGCGATCTCCTACTTTGCTTTCAGCCTGATGGTGGGGTTGATTTCCTTTGATCTCTATTGGGGCTGCTGCTGTCTTCAGCCCGCCACATATGTCTCTTCTGCCAGGAAGTACATGTCTTGATTTTTCATTTGTTACTCAATCAACTGCTCCATGGGTCAGTGGGATTACTTGGTGCCTTACCCTTTATCTTGTGTGTAAACCATTAATAATTGCTGATAGTTCACTGATTATTAGTTTGTTTGTTTTTTTGGAGCCCACGGAGCTTCTTTACAGGGCTGCTTCCCTTCGCAGCACCATAACCGGAAATCCTTGTCTAATTGTTTTAAAATGTATAAACAATTGCCTTGGTTACAGGTATTTTTATTTATTGCCTGTATTGCTATTTAAAGGCACTCTGCATACAGCTATGTAGTTATTGAGGAAACAACTAATGATCTATTCATGTGTCCAGTCACTCAAGTGAATGGAAGTACATAGGGAAGATCAACAGCTGTATACTACAGCAATCAGGGTCTCCTAAGAACGTAAGGAAGTGATCTATAGGTACTTTGTTTGATTTCACCTGTGCTAGCTCTGCAATGAATATATATGTTCTGTAATGCTTTGCAGATGGTTGAAAATGTCATAATATGAATGTTTTCAGTAAGTGACTGTGACTGTCAATTCAAAGCAGAGCCCATCATTATATTACATCCATTCTTACAGTTATACCTGTTTTCTGTTTTGTTTTATACTGTGAACTCATAATGTAAGTTTAAAAAACCAGAAGAGGGAACCAGGATTTCAACTGGAACTGTGTCTCTAAGGTTACAGACTGTACCACTCCTAGGTGTAAAACATAATAAAGCAACAACTGCATGACATAATTCTGCATAGTAAGTTCCAGTGCCTCAGTTGGTACAGCCTCCTCATATATTGAGCAGTTCAGGGTGGGATTCAAATACCTTATAACCCAAAATTTAAAATGTCCATAGATTTTGTAGCCGTTTCAAAAATAAAAACCGTTTTTTTCACATGCTTTTCAACACACAATATGATGGAGCAGATCAGTGGCCCTTTAATGGATGGAATCATATGACAGAGCCTGTGCACCACCACATAAAGTATGAGAAATACCCTTTCCTTGTAGAATGCAAGTTCAGATTATTTAGATAAACATTTATGCAACCTGCTTCTGTATTTGTTACACCCTCATGATAATCGTACGGTCACGGAGACTCTGGCACTACTGAACGACTAAACAACAACAAAAATAATAATTGTCTTGAAAAACCTTGCTGATAAATTCTTTATCTGTTTTATGTCTAGATGAAGATGCCAGCACCCCCTGCACAGATTGTACTGCTGCAAAGGTAAAGTGTTTAGGCATCCCAGCTAACATGAATATCCAGATCATGACAGCAGTGACAGGCACCATTGAAGGAGTTCCACAGGAAGAAATCCTTGCAGCCAAAATAAGGTCAGTGGGAGTTATGTCCATATAAACCTGTGTCTGCAGCAAAGCAAAAACACAAATATATTGTATGATAACTGACCAAAAATATCATAAAGAGGTATGTGGTATGCAGCAGGAAATGCATATTTCTCTTCCTTTTTTGTTGTAAATGTCAATTATTCCTTTGTGAATATAGGAAATGATTTTACATTTTATATTCTGAAATGAAATACTCATTTTATCTATTTTTCTCAAATTAGTTTTTCTACAGTTAATGCAGATTGTATCAATGACTGCAACTTGTCCCTTCCAATCAGTACTTCTGTGCAGTTTATCAAAGTCCCTGCTCAAACCCCTCCTAGGATCACAAGGTAAAGGTGTGCGTGTCTGTGTGTGTGTTTTTTATTTTTTTTTATTTGTTTTGTTTTTTTCACTGGGTATGATACTGTTACCTGAAAATGAATAGCCACTGTAGTCCAATACTTCCAATTGTATCCTTAGAACTTGTTTCAAAGATTACAAATGTTTTATTTTTATGGACAAGTTTATGTCAATTTAATCAAATTAACAAACTTTAACAAAAATGAACAATTTGTCTCATCGACCTTTTGTCTTACCAGTCCTTTGAGAGTAAACAATGAGCCATGAGAGCCTGTTAGTTGTGTTCCTCTCCAATTTTTACATTTAAAAGAGGGGGTAAAAGCAGTAGGTTGTTGCAGTCCAGACACCCACAAAGCCTCGTTAGGAAAATAATTCTGACCTTGATTCACTTTACTGATGTGTGGCCATCTTAGGCAGCACATGTAAAAACAGCTTTAGAGTGGAGATTTATGATTTTTTAAATCTTACTATTATAACTAACCATCCAGTCCCCAGTAAGACTGGGGCAGAGTTAGACACTTACGTTTTCTTACAAGCCCACTGTTGTGAGAATTCAAGTCCATCCTGTCCTTGAGGATATCGTATAGATCTGTAGCCGAACAAGAAAATACCTCTACTTCAATCTACCACCCCAGGGTTTGCTCTAGTTAAGTGGCTATATACCATAGGTGAATACAACCTTGGACAGTGGAACCAGAGATAAAATATGCTGTACAGTCTGTGACATAGATTTTGGAGCTTGCATTTGCAAAGGATCTAAATATGGTGACTGCCCCCTGTACGCAAATCTGTCCAAACGACATGTAATGTGCAGAGAGAAAGCCACAATCTTTGGCGCTGGAGCCCAGTCCTCTGTGACTTTGTGGGACTGAAACCGCTCCCAACTACAACGCCCTGCACTTTGTTTTCATCCCACCAAAAGATGCAGAAACGTTTGACCGATACAATCAGGCAAATGAAAAGAACTGTAGAAATAGAGCTGACTCTGATGAAACAGCCCCAATTAAGTGCCTCCTCCAGTACTGTCTGTGAGCGCCTTCAACAGAGGGAACTACAGATCCTGATTACAACTTGCCATAGAAATAAAAAGAGCAATTCTACAGATAGTCAGATAGATGTACCTGCTCTACACATCATACACATAAAGCAGCCCCTTGGACAAAAGGAGAATGTTGGGAGTATAAATTGTGCACCTCATGTCCCCCATGCTGTAGAAGAAGCGAATTGACAATATATGGAGTATAAGAAGTCAGAGCCATCCCCTGACACTTATCAATGAAATATATGGAAGTGTCCCCCCCCCAACCCCCAGGAATCAGCTGTTGGAAAACAGAAACCTCAGGTAGTGGACCTATTCTACAAAAAATTCTAAAACTCCACACATTTTTATTTTGGCTTAGTCTTATGAATCACATTAATTTATATAGTACCAATAGGCTATAGTAATTAACCTATTCAAAACAACTCTTGCATAATGCATACTCCCATGTTTAAATAGCCTAATATTATTACCCCCTTTCCATTTAGATGTCAAATAAGTATTGTGCAGAAAATGGCAAATTCTTGATATCTGTATTTTCAATCTATGATTTATATTCTGCAAGGAACAAGTAAGTCTAGTTAAATGTTCATTTCTGACTGTGCTTCTAGTTCATGTAACATGAAAGAGCAGTTTAAGGACTTGCTCCTCCTGCTTCTGATCCCAACCTTACAATTTCCATATTCACTCCTTCTTTCCATCCTCTCAGCCCCTTCCATCATCCCCAATCATCCTGGTTTAAAAAGAGCAAACAAAATACAAATGTAATGGCTTTGCTATGGATATGTTGCTTTTTTATAGGTAATTTTCAAACAAAATAATTTAATATTTAAAACATGATTTTTTTTAACCATTTAAATGCATTGTTGAAATGTTTGGACCATACTGGAGCTTTACTGGATCTAAAATGAAAAGCATTACAGGTATGTAATGAGCTATCAGACTTGTATGTCTTTAGGCCCAGCGATAGGAAGGTCCAAAAAAAAAAAAAAATCTAGCCCCAAAGTTTTATTTGTTTTGCTTTTTTAATAAAACAAAAAAATGTATTTACAAAAAAAAAAAAAAAAATATTCAGCATGTTTAAACCCAGTAATATATCATTACAGTATATGTCAAATTTCCCTGAAATAATGTTACATTTTTTGAGCTGAGTATTCATTTTTTTCTTAAATATAATGAGCCACATAATAATAAATGAAGGCAACACCTTACAGAAGTGATATAGATTTCCAAGTGGTAATGGGTAGGTCTTGTTGTGACATGCTGCACATCCTATTCTCCTTGTACATTTGAATTCCTTTGCAGCTTTGCTTTTCACTATATAGCTCCCAATGCATTTGTGAGAGAGGAGTAGATGCATACAATTATCACTTTGCAAATGAGGTATTCAGTGTTGTTATAATAACTAGTGAAGACATGGACCCATAGCAGAATATAGCCTTTATTTGAGTATATATGGCTCATTATTATAAATAATACAGACATATTGTAAAAATAATTTACATTTAAGTTATAGACTTTGAATAGTGTATAATGCAACCTTTCTTGTTTATAGGTTCCAGATGAATTACACAGAATATGACTGCGAGAGGAATGACATATGCTGGCAGCAGCTTGCATACCCACTGACAAAGTATTATACAGGTAAAAGCACTCTTAAAATCACTTTTGACTTCACTACTAAGAGGAGACTGAATGTTAGTGCCCAGAATCATCTTGATGATGTAGGAGATAAACTACTGATAATCCACATAAATGACCAGCTCCATTTAAAAATGGTTTCTGAATGAATGGATAAAAATATCTTTAATCACTGAATGGCTGCATTATTACATGGATGTAACTTGTTAAAAGCTCAAAATCCTTTCCACATTAGTTTGCAAGTAATTGGCACTGCCACAATCCATTTTGTTAATGAATTATAAGAGTTAAATTCGCTAAGGAAAACCATGAGAGAAAATAATGGAAAGCGAGAGAGAATTAGAGATAGCATGAGTAGGCGAGAGGGGCAGAGAGGGAACACCAAGACATCACTTCCTCACATACTTTTATGCCACATTACCCTAGTTCATCTCCACAGAGCTCACTTCCTTACCACACTACAGATTCATACTACTCATGCCTGCATTTGGTCCTCTCACCATTACCACATATCCTCATTTACCTAACCACAATTACTGACCGCACTGCTCACCCACACTGAAAAAAAAGAATGATTTCATAAACGCTAGAACCTGATACTCGTGCCATCTGAGACTCTCTGAAATCCACAATACAAAGATTGCTGTATCTGTATCCTAACAACCTCCCCAACCCATCCAGTCCAGTGCTTACTTGCCTTGTAACTACCCACAACCCTTTAACCTGCTACTCCCACACACTTTTGGTTCCCACTTATCACCCACAAGCCCCTTGAGTCAGTTCTCCTAAATGAGATCTTGTTCTCCTGTGTGTGCACCCTGTGGTCTATGTAAGTTGTTTTTTTGTTTTGTTTTTTGTGCATGTGGGCCATGCATTTGGATTCCAGATAATCTTAAGGATATAATTTATAGATTCCATATTCAGTTGTATTTGGTCATATTATATTGTGAAACAAGTAATCTCACAGCTTTGGGTTTAGCAGTCTAACTCTGACAACTCTTAATTATCCTTCCAGGGGAGCCGCATCATCTGACACTTGCTAAAGGAATGATACTGGTTTTCTTCTTCATAGTTGCTGCAGTTCTGGGTGGACCATGGAACAGAATACGTAAAGCCTGGAATAATAAATTATGAATGTGAATTACGTTTTCTGATGTATCCAGTACAGAAAAAAAATTGTGTGTTTGTGGATGTAAATATGTTAATACATTAAAGCAAAAATACTTTGTAAAACTATGTTGAGAATATATTATATTATATTATATTATTTTTTTTATCTTTTTATTTATTGGATACAAAAATTACCTAATTTCTAAATAAATAATTTTAATATTTTGTTTCCTAATTGATTTATGGTGTTTGCCTCCCTGACTACTCTACATTATGTTTTATTTATGGTACATAATATACAATGTGTAGAAGGGAAATAAATATAGCTTAAGTACTAGGATACATCATTGAAACCTTCTTTTCTCTCTTTCTCTTCCATTTCTCTATACTTTTCTTTTTTTATTCTTCAGTTTTATTTTTGTTTCTTTTATGGTTGGGCGGTGTATACTCATGGATGGGCCTACAGCAGCCTGAACCCTAAGTACACCACATGCATGTGAACGAACAGCAAAGATCAGTGGTTCCCAAGCTCTTAAGTAACACAGCATACTTTAGTGGGACAAACCGTTCCAGGGCACACTTTATTTTTTGCAAATAGAGTAGAGGTGCTCATCTGAGAACAAACAATACCTCAGTGTTTTTTTTTTCTATAGGTCTGGTTACGTACTCCGAGAGCAGCCTCTTCTAGCTCACTTGTGCCCTTCACAGGGAGGAATATCCTGTAGAATATCAGTCTGGCCTCACTCACTAGAGTGACCCAGCCTCGAAATACCAGGCAATTCTACCCTGAACAGGAGAAACCGCAAATCACAGACGCGTTTCGGCCTCTGTAGGCCTTGTCAGTGAGGTGCAGCTGTACTCCCCAAGAAACATGAGCAACACTTTTTTTTAATTGACTGCTTAAAAAAGCTCCCAATAAAGAAAGTAAAATGCTTATCCGATATGAGCTTCTATGATGGATTTTTCAAATAGTTTTTTAAAAGCTACGGACAAAGAACACCATTTCAAAATACACTATATTCAAGGAGGAAACTCATATAAATCCTACATTATGTTATACAGAATTGTTATTGTATTGTTACATAATACCCCTATAGTCAGAACCTTCTTCAAATTTCTTCATCGGGTTATTTTCACTGGTCAGGCCCTAAGCTCTCCAGGACAGTTCTTTCTGAACTCCTCAACAACATTCATTCTGAAAGTTTCTCCTTGGAGATTTTACCTAGCAATACTTCCCCGTAGATACTTGGAATTTTATACTAAGTTAAGGATATTGCCACCTCTCTACATTGACCTGGTATGGAGACAAGTTGCTTGCTTATTGGTTTGAATTTTCCAACGGTCGTCAGCTGTGCACCATCGTGACAAATGGCTTGACTTGCTTAATCATTTGTCTTTCTATGCAGGGCTTGTTTGATCATTTTATCAAACTTTTATTATACTAGAATTCACCATTGAAACATACATTTAGTACATATACACGTACACTTGCACACATTTATAAGAAAGGAAGAAGAAAAAATATTTGTGGGTCTATATACAAACACACCATCGCAGAAGCCATTGCCTTACGCAGGATATTTATACAAAACATATATAACAAAGTTAATTTATTACACACTTATTAACGTCATAATGTTTAGAAAAATAATCACTTTATTACAGTGCAATAATATTCAGGCAATCTCTGTGGTAGACCTATAAATATTTGTTTTTATTTTAAACTAAATTTAAAGGACATTTAAATGTTCCAGTTTTCATAATTATCAACTGGTAAATATCAGCATTTACAATGTATTTTAATTGAACAACATTTTTCCAAAATTGTTGGGCTGGAGCTCCTTCTTTTTTTTGGTGGCTAAGATTGCAACAGAATTCCCTTGCAGCGTTTTAGTTATTGCACATCTTTATTGACAGCCTGCGGAAATGTGTTGCAAATACTGCATGTTTTTGCTAAATCTAGGAGAGAGCCCAGAAATATATATAAAATATATATAAAATAGTTGATAAACTAGCAATTTTCAATGTGTTCTCACAAAAGATCAAATTTTGTAATCAGAAATTGAAAATTTGTTTTTACTATTTTTGCTAATTAAAAGTGGCTATTAAATATTTTCCTCAATATGCCAAACTTGTTGCCCAAATGTATGCCTGCCAACTCATTCCCAGAAACAAATACATATGATACAGCGCAGTGTAAGGATATCCTTTAACATTGGTGAATTAATCTAAAACTCACAAATCTTTAAAACAAACCACTAAGACGGTTTCCCAAAGAGCTGCATCTTGGGAAGCATGATGTCCTGTCATGGAAGACTAAGAATTCATCTCTAATTTGGATGAAACAGACATTGTGCTTTTATGAGACTCGTGACAGAAGCACAGATTTGCATCTTGCAGCGAGTAAGTAGGCATCTGGTCAAGGCTCAAGGCTGTAATCTTCACCTAGTGGTCAGATAATATAACCTGCAAATGGGAATGTCAGGGTTGACTGTTATAAAGCTGCAACAATTAAGTGTGGGTGGGAGGGAAGTGTCTGCTATTAAGGGGCTGCTATCAGGGCAGAGATGGTCAGACCTACAAGTCCTAGACAGGTAAAGTGAGATCAGGGTGCCAGGCATGAAATGGTCAGAATGACAGCGATTCAATTAAGGTTTTCAAGACATGTAAGGGTTATTTGACAGATTCACAAGATTGCACATGGCAGATAAACAGGTTCTTGGAAGGGACTGGAAGGACCCTGCTTAAACAGGCTGCAGTGTGTCAATATATGTGGCTTACATCTGCTGCAGGAACATAAAATTACAGTGAGTACAGGGGAAACATGTTAGTATGGTGTCCTGATATCTGTTGAACTTTTTAACAACCACCAGGATAGCTGTCCCTGTGGAAGCTGCAGATCTGGGAGGAAATCCATAGCTATGAATGTACAGGCAATGGTTGCAGAAGACTTCCAGTGGATAAAAGCAAATCATGTGTTGACTACAATTGGTCCCAACTCATTAACATGTGCTCAAGCTAAAGCTCAGGATTCCATGTTAGTTTAAATTAACCTAATGCCAAATCTAATTATACGTAATCATACTACAACATAGTGGAGGGTTATCAATGCTACTACTTGGCATAATTATACATAAAATGGTAGTATGAATGATATATGTGGGCAGAGAGAGAACAATCACATATAATAGTTGTCGTATTGCCAGTTGTTGTCGCGCAATATAAAATAATACAGGCATGCGCAATGAGCGCGGAAGGTGCTCATTGCGAGCCTCGTGATGAGTGACAAAGACGCTCATCGTGAGGCCTGCACGACTTTGCTGCAATGAGTGCTGAAGGCGCTCATTGCATGACTTTGATGCAATGAGCACTGAAAGCGCTCATTGCACAACTTTGATGCAATTGTGCCCTTTTAGGGTCCCTCGAAGGCTCATCTGTCCTGTCAGAGCTGTAAGTTGCCCAAGGACAATCCACCGAAGGAGGATGGAAAGAGATTGAAAGTGCACATGGCAATGCCTGCGATCAACGGCGAAGGCCGTAGGACTTTGGCGCTAATCGCGAGGCACACAAAACTTTAAAAAAAATTACGGTCAATATTTTTGCAACCATGTAACTAAAAATAATAAAGCCTTACACACAGCTCAGGGAGAGAGCCAGGGAGCCTGTGAGTGAGTCTTAATTGCTGTTTTTCAGAGATCGAAAATCGTCTAAGTGGGGGGGGAAATGGCGGTCGTAAAAACATAAATGTTTTCACAAAGGATCCAAACTAGGGCCGTAGCCCGTAACACTTAACTGAACAATGCCAGGCACGCAGTACTTTGAAAATACAAGCAACATCGCTCATGAGCACTGCAAAATTTTGAAAAACAACGGAACTCAGTGGGAGGCAAGCAAGACTTAAGCAGAGACAGAGAGGAGAAAGACACAGGCGAGGGAGAGGGTGGAAAGAGATACAGGGGTGAGAGAGGGGGGAAAAGGGACACGGGGGGACAACACACAGGGGTCAGAGAAGGCAATCATCGCTGGGCTCACAATGAGTGCCGAAGGCGCTCAATGTGAGACACGAAAGTGGCGGGTTGGACGACGTCTGCAATGAGTGCTCATTGCAGGACTCGCGATGAGCGCCGAAGGTACTCATTGCGAGGCATGAAGGTGGCAGGTTGGCCGAGGCCTGCAGTGAGCAGCTAAGCTGCTCATTGCGGGTCTCCTGATGAGCGCCAAAGGCAATCATCGCGAGCGATTGTAAAGTAGACGGTGGGAGAGGATCGCAATGAGCGCCTGGCACACAAGTTAGAGGGGGGAGAGGCTTGCATTGTGTGTTAAACAGCATTGTCAGCCTTAAAATGTTATTGCTGTCATTTTTGGCGGGCAAGTCGCAAGTACTTACATATATTTCTAATCAATCTTTCTGTCTCAATACTACATTAGCCAAGTATCACTAAGCCATGACCAATTAGTAGAACTACATATTAATAAGAACAACTGTGAGTTAGTATAGTACATTCTGTAGCAGATATGTAATCAGGTTATCAAATTAATTCATCATTTGGATGCCTCCAAAAACATTTAGAAAGCACCTTATTCAAAAATGGCCAACAAATCAGTGAATGTAATTTCAATGGCTATTCACTCCTCTTTATCGTCTTATATAGCTCTTCTCATCTCTAGCCTGCTTGTCTTATTCACTCTGCTCAGGAATGTCTCCTTGCTGTTTTATACAGTTCTAGGTCTTATTCTAGGTTAAAACATTTCTCATCGATAGCCCAGCTCCACTAGAAAGCACCCCTGTGAAATATCAGAGAAATCTCTACCATCTCCGCTCTCTAGGTTCATCTTAAATGTCACCGCTATAAGATGCTTTCCAAAGGTTCCTATTGCAAATGAAATTGATATAATTATTTACATCATTAATATTATTATTATCAACCGTTATTTGTAAAGCACCAACATTTTACACATCACCACATACAATGGGAAAATACATTAAGTAATTACTGATAACTACAGTTTAAGCTTCTTGAGTCGGGGTCTCTGCTCCCGCTATACTTGAAATTACTATGAAATTTCCCTTTTACACTAATGTCTCTGTATGTGTCTTACCCTCATATAACTACTAATGCCTTTGTGGGAGAGAATGCATAACCTGTTAGTCGCCTTTATATTGTATATATATATATATATATATATATATATATATATATATATATATACATACAGTGGATATAAAAAGTCTGCACACCCCTGTTAAAATGTCAGGTTTCTGTGCTGTAAAAAAAATGAGACAAAGATAAATCATTTCAGAACTTTTCCACCTTCAATGTGACCTATAAACTGTACAGCTCAATTGAAAAACAAACTGAAATCTTTTAGGTGGAGGGAATAAAAATAAAAATAATGTGGTTGCATAAGTCTGCACACCCTCTTATAACAGGGGATGTAGCCGTGTTCAGAATTAAGCAATCACATTCCAAATCGTGTTAAATAGGAGTCAGCATACACCTGCCATCATTTAAAGTGCCCCTGATTAACCCCAAATAAAGTTCAGCTGCTCTAGTTGGTCTTTCCTGAAATTTTCTTAGTCGCATCCCACAGCAAAAGCCATGGTACACAGAGAGCTTCCAAAGCATCAGAGGGATCTCATTGTTAAAAGGTATTAGTCAGGAGAAGGGAACAAAAGAATTTCCAAGGCATTAGATATACCATGGAACACAGTGAAGACAGTCATCATCAAGTGGAGAAAATATGGCACAACAGTGACATTACCAAGAACTGGAGCTCCCTCCAAAATTGATGAAAAAGACGAGAAGAAAACTGGTCTGGGAGGCTACCAAGAGGCCTACAACAACATTAAAGGAGCTGCAGGAATATCTGGCAAGTACTGGCTGTGTGGTATATGTGACATCAATCTCCCATATTCTTCATATGTCTGAGCCATGGGGTAGAGTGCAAGACGAAAGCCTTTTCTTACGAAGAAAAACATCCAAGCCAGGCTACATTTTGCAAAAACACATCTGAAATCTCCCAAAAGCATGTGGAAAAAAGTGTTATGGTCTGATGAAACCAAGGTTGAACTTTTTGGCCATAATTCCAAAAGATATGTTTGTCGCAAAAACAACACTGCACATCACCAAAAGAACACCATACCCACAATGAAGCATGGTGGTGGCAGCATCATGCTTTGGGGCTGTTTTTCTTCAGCTGGAACTGGGGCCTTAGTTAAGATAAAGGGAATTATGAACAGTTCCAAATACCAGTCAATATTGGCACAAAACCTTCAGGCTTCTGCTAGAAAGCTGAACATGAAGAGGAACTTCATCTTTTAGCATGACAACGACCCAAAGCATACATCCAAATCAACAAAGGAATGGCTTCACCAGAAGAAGATTAAAGTTTTGGAATGGCCCAGCCAGAGCCCAGACCTGAATCCGATTGAAAATCTGTGGGGTGATCTGAAGAGGGCTGTGCACAGGAGATGCCCTCGCAATCTGATTTGGAGTGTTTTTGCAAAGAAGAGTGGGCAAATCTTGCCAAGTCAAAATGTGCCATGCTGATAGACTCATACCCAAAAAGACTGAGTGCTGTAATAAAATCAAAAGGTGCTTCAACAAAGTATTAGTTTAAGGGTGTGCATACTTATGCAACCATATTATTTTATTTTTATGTTTTTTTCTTCCCTCTACCTAAAAGATTTCAGTTTGTTTTTCAATTGAGTTCTACAGTTTATAGGTCACATTAAAGGTGGAAAAAGTTCTGAAATGATTTATCTTTGTCTAATTTGTTTACAGCACACAAACCTGACATTTTAACAGGGGTGTGTAGACTTTTTATATCCACTGTATATATAAATAGAGAGAGAGAGAGGGGTGGGAGAGCAAATAAATAGTACATTTATGTTGACATTTGAAAATCTAAAACAAGTTTAAAAACTTGTCTCATGCCCAGAATTCCGAGAAATACAGTTATTACACAGAATTCTGGGAACCTGGGCAGGGGCATGTCCCCACAAAAACCTTGCTCTTGCAATCCATTACCATTTTAAACATGGCTTCCTTTAAGCATATGCTTGCTGTATTACACAGCTTTGAGCAAAGCTCAGGATGGATTATACACAAGCTAGGAATCCCACCCACGTACAGCTGTTTCAAGGGTTACTACCTCTCATCAGCATGGGTCCGGTTCCTTAGCTTGTGTAGATTTTTTTTTAATTCTATTTCAAAATATCACAGTAAACAAAATACAAAACAAGACAATACAAGTCTCAAAAAAGGGAGTTGAGCAATCGAACAAAGTATTTCTTTATCATTCTTGATTAAAAACAGTATTTCAGAAAGTTAATTCCAGCAAATTGCACTTTTTTAATGTTAGTGTCATTAATTATAGCTTTGAGAATTGTGTTTCTGTTTGTTCTTTCCTAGGCATTACATACAGTCAGGTCCATAAATATTGGGACATCGACACAATTCTAAACTTTTTGGTTCTATACACCACCACAATGGATTTGAAATGAAACTTACAAGATGTGCTTTAACTGCAGACTTTCAGCTTTAATTTGAGGGTATTTACATCCAAATCAGGTGAAGGGTGTAGGAATTACAACAGTTTGTATATGTGCCTCCCACTTTTTAAGGGACCAAAAGTAATGGGACAATTGGCTGCTCAGCTGTTCCATGGCCAGGTGTGTGTTATTCCCTCATTATACCATTTACAAAGAGCAGATACAAGCTCCAGTGTTCATTCCAAGTGTGCTATTTGCATTTGTTGCTGTTAACTCTCAATATGAGATCCAAAGAGCTGTCACTATCAGTGAAGCAAGCCATCATTAGGCTGAAAAAACAAAACAAACCCATCAGAGAGATAGCAAAAACATTAGGTGTGGCCAAATCAACTGTTTGGAACATACTTAAAAAGAAAGAACGCAACGGTGAGCTCAGCAACACCAAAAGACCCGGAAGACCACGGAAAACAACTGTGGTGGATGACCGAAGAATTATTTCCCTGGTGAAGAAAACACCTTTCACAACAGTTGGCCAGATCAAGAACACTCTCCAGGAGGTAGGTGTATGTGTGTCAAAGTCAACAATCAAGAGAAGACTTCACCAGAGTAAAAACAGAGGGTTCACCACAAGATGTAAACCATTGGTGAGCCTCAAAAACAGGAAGGCCAGATTAGAGTTTTCCAAACAACACCTAAAAAAGCCTTCACAGTTCTGGAACAACATCCTATGGACAGATGAGACTAAGATCAACTTGTACCAGAGTGATGGGAAGAGAAGAGTATGGAGACGAAAAGGAACTGCTCATGATCCAAAGCATACCACCTCATCAGTGAAGCATGGTGGTGGTAGTGTCATGACGTGGGCATGTATGGCTGCCAATGGAACTGGTTCTCTTGTATTTATTGATGATGTGACTGCTGACAAAAGCAGCAGGATGAATTCTGAAGTGTTTCGGGCAATATTATCTGCTCATATTTAGCCAAATGCTTCAGAACTCATTGGACGGCGCTTCACAGTGCAGATGGATAATGACCCAAAGCTTACTGCAAAAGCAACCAAAGAGTTTTTTAAGGGAAAGAAGTGGAATGTTATGCAATGGCCAAGTCAATCACCTGATCTGAATCCGATTGAGCATGCATTTCACTTGCTGAAGACAAAACTGAAGGGAAAATGCCCCAAAGAACAAGCAGGAACTGAAGACAGTTGCAATAGAGGTCTGGCAGAGCATCACCAGGGATGAAACCCAGCGTCTGGTGATGTCTATGCGTTCCAGACTTCAGGCTGTAATTGACTGCACAGGATTTGCAACCAAGTATTAAAAAGTGAAAGTTTGTTAATCTGTCCCATTACTTTTGGTCCCTTAAAAATTGGGAGGCACATATACAAACTGTTGTAATTCCTACACCGTTCACCTGATTTGGATGTAGGTACCCTTAAATTAAAGCTGAAAGTCTGCAGTTAAGGCACATCTTGTTCGTTTCATTTCAAATCCATTGTGGTGGTGTATAGAGCCAAAAACATTAGAATTATGTCGATGTCCCAATATTTATGGACCTGACTGTATATGCTCAAGATCACGTAACAAATGATAAATATTTACATTTCCTAGGTTATCAACCATGGTCTAACTCTGTATTACAGAATTGCTTTTAAATAATCCTTAAAAATGAGGAAAGGAAAATGGGATAAGCAGACTATCTTTACTTTATTACTAGTATATTTTTTTGAGGTAGCTAGCCACAAAAATGATTTCATTTATGGTGGGCAAAAGAGTGATAGAAGCCCTCCACCATACAGTAGTACAGTAAATAAATAGTACATTTGTGTTCACATTTGAACATATAAAACCAGTTAAAAAAACTTGTTTAGTGCCCAGAATTCTGAGAAATTCAGTTATTACACTGCACTCTGGGAACTTTGGCAGGGATATGCAAATTAGCCATATATATATATATACATACCAGTAGTTATTTTTTGTCTCTGTAAAGCATTACAAATAAGAGTACATGCATACATACTTACATTGCTTCTACGTGTCAACATTGACCGTGCTTTAATTCCAGTGTAACTCAAACCATTTCACACTGTTAACATATGTTTTATGCACTTGTTGGATAAAGAAATAAATAAACATATAAGCACATAAATTAGAGTATAATGAGCAGGAAATGAAATAAGTAGTGGGTTTAATGTAGGATATAACTGAATAAGCTCACATAGTTAAGGGAAAATATGAGACAAGAAGTACAGTCAGTACATTGTTGACAAGCACATGTCTTCAATCAAATGCTTCAACGGCAAGCAGGACGAGCAAAATCTTTAGATACAGCCATGAGTCCAGATTTACCCTCTGACTTAGAAGCTGTGCACTATAAAGCAGTAAGCACGGCCTGCAAGGATGTGCCAAGCAAGGATGTGCCAAGGAAGGATGTGCCAAGAAAAGCAGTTAAAAACAAACAAAATGTTCTGCCATATTTAAAGATAACTTGTCTGTTTTACAAAAGTTCTACATCATACCAGATACCTCTGTCATCCCAACAGGAATTTGATTTCATTTTACAGAGCATTAAAAACTTGCTATACATTGTACTAGCATTTTGTCTCTGTGGTAAATCATTTCTGAAATATTTAGAATTGATTTTGTGGTTTCTGTATGCTAATATGCTAATGATGGGAGAGGTGTTCAACTGCCAGATAACATGGCTGTATTTTCTTTTACCATTACACAGACAAGATAGCAGACTGTACTCCTAATTAGCATATACAATCTAATAAATAATAGGCAGGAGCTGCTCATTTGCACATTTGCAAATGGAGCAACAACAACATGGAATTTTCCAGGATTGATTCACTTTAAAAAATGGATAACATATCATATAGATAGTTTTTCATTCTCTTTCAAAATAACCTTAAAAAAAAAAACTTGGTTTTGTTCCTTCCATCATTTTTCTACCCCTGTTTGATTGACTTTACCCTCCAGTGTTTTGTAAATATACAACTTTCACTTGTGTCCTATGAAGCTGAAATTGAATATGCCCCTTGGTTCCTACTTCCCTGTGTTTTGTTTCCCTCCCCTTTCAACAAATGATAATGCAAATAAGAAATCTAATTTTCACATGCAATATAATGTGTATTCTTGCTTCTTTGTGTATTTTCTGCAACATATTATTACTACAAATGTCTTAGTAGCAGTGCACATATTGAGGTTGGTTAGTGGTGATGTAGGTAGGGCATCCCTGCTTTTTAAAGGGCGACAGCAATGTTCCAAATTAGGGTTAGGATAGTAATATATCAATAAAAAATAAGAATGTTTGTAATTTGAAGTTATTTAAAAAAAAAATATTTAGTAAGACAACAGCTTTGAAATAGCTCAATTTGGCTGTCACTTAGTCTAACAGATAGTGCCACCATCTTATTACCATCACTTTTACCTGCAAAAGTAAAGTCATACCTTTTTTGTGTAATTAGCATTTTTTATTACAATTATTTAATCTGTATATTCAACCCTGCTTTAATTGCTATGATTATAATCCTTGACATGTTATATTGTTCATTCATTGTTAACAATTGTATTCAGTATTGATAAGAAGGCCCGTTTTGTGGGAGGGTCTCTTGAGCTGAGTGACAGACAGCATTTAGTAAGCTGTTTTTCTATTACTTGATGACATTTTTTAATAACTTCCATATGCAAATACTGATATTGTTGTGGTACTTCACTATACTACAATAAGTGGAATCTCTGAGGTATCCCTTTAATTAATTAAATATGGCAAAATATACTAATTATATGAATGTGTCCTGGACTACATCTGAAGTGATCTCTTAAGCTCACATTAAAGAACCACTGACAATAATTTTCAATTCTGGAAAGAGAAAGGTTATTGATATCTTGGATATCTTTGGGACTCTATGTCCCAAACTTTACATCTGAGATAGGACAGATACAGATGCTTTATGAAACAATTAAAATTATCAGAACTCTTGGTTAGACCACAATACTTTTAAGGGATCACCTTTCCGAAACAGCAGCGATTGCAGTATGGACACAAATATATAATAAATGGAACAGAGAAGGATATGATACTTTCTATCAGCTTCAAAACAACATAATGGCACCTCTATATTCTTTTTAATTTCCATCATTAATGTTTTTAGTTCACACTTAAAAATAATTTGGTGTTCTTATGGACTTGAAATGTAAGATAATGATATGTTGTTTTAATGAGACATTTGTAGGATGGACTTTGGTCAAATTATACAGATTTTCATAATAGTCAGCAAACATATTGACTATATAGTCAGCGGATGATATACGGTTCTTGTCCTTTAGTAAATAGTCAATTCTTCTTTTCACCATTTTTTGTTTCATTTTATATGCTAGTATTTTACTAATTTTGTTATCATGATGGTGGAATGATGCGCCAAATAAACTTATCAGAAAATCGTTGATTTCATAGATTTTTTTTTGAGGTCTTTAATTTGTGCCAAAATGGGGTCGCTGAGATCATTTTTGTTAATAGATTCCAGTCTACTTAAAGTGATGTACAGGGATCTCAAGGACTGACCTCTTTAGTAAAAAAAAGGAAAGTCTTTTTGGCCTGGTTCAAGAACACGCCATGCATCAAATAAATTATTGCTTTTAATCCAATTTCAATTCTAGAATTTTTTTTACAAGGTTTCTGGGAGTTCCTATCCAACTCTGGATTAGGAAATGCATTGAAGTCATCCGCAATAATAATAGAGCCTTGGGCAAATTTTTAAATAGTTTTTTGTAAACCATTGAAAATTTTCATTTGGTTTACATTCAGAGCATATATATTAACCAAAGTAATTTGGCGTCCATTAATTGTACCTACCTACAAGACATAACGCCCATGTGGATCAGGTTTTGAAAATTCCTCTACTAAAACCAAATTAGATCGAAACAAAATTGCAACGCCCGTTGACTTCTTACTAAAAGAAGAGTAATACTTATGTTCAAATGTTTTGGTTCCGAAATTCGGAATTTTGGCATGAGCACAATGGGTTTCCTGTAGCATTACAATATCCGCCTTTTCATGTTTGCAATATCTAAGTAAAGTGTTCCTCTTGCCCGGGGAGTTCAGACCCTTAACATTAAAGCTTAAAATTGTTATTGCCATTGAAAAGGATTAAATTAGAAAAATTACTTGTTGACTCAATCCTGACTACCAAATGTTTAAACATTAATGTAAAAAACATCAAAACCAGAGACATACCACATCCATACTCAACAAACATTCCCATCCAACTCAAAATAATCTGCTGGATAACATGAAGGCAGCAGATGGGAGCGAAGCCATTGTTCAGAAATGATAGGCTTTCGCTAAGCAGAGGCAACAGAGAGGTAAAAATCTCTTACATAAGTGTCCAGTTAATAAATAAAACATGGATTAACATGCATAAATGTGTTAGCCATATCTAAAAAATTGCACTAAATAATTTTAGTTGAAAAAAACATATGTTTCAATTTAAAACAATACTTTTGTTGATATAAAGAAGTGAAGCAAATCTAAATTTGCTATTCAAATTTTTGTGCCATTATTAAAAGTGAATATTTGCATTAAAAAAAAACTACAAGAAAAAATTATTATGACAAAACTAGTAAATAGTTAGAGAAATTCCTTGGTGAATATGTTCACTGATACACTCAACTATTGCGCTTAAGAGAATATAATTTTTTTTTAAAGAGCCACTTTACCCACACACAAATAATAAGGCAACATTACTTCGGAGCATTTATAACATAAATGCATAAGGAGGAAACAAAATAGTCCAGAGTTGCAGCTTCTTCACTTGGACAAGTCCATTCAAATTGCCTAGTTAGCTAATAGCGTAGACCCTTCCTTTGAGAAAAAATTATATGCCACGTCTCTCCTCTTTGGATTAATAAACCTACCTGGAAACAACCATTTATAGGTGAGATCTTCTTTCCTAAGAGTTTGAGTTATATGTGCAAACTCGCGTCTACTGCTCAAGGTGAATGGGGAAAGATCTGAAAATATTCTAATGTGTTCATATGGAGCATCAAAGGATTTCTTCTTATAACAACTTTTAGCAATTTCTTCCTTATAAGGCAAAAAATGAAACTTGACAATGACATCTCTCTGGCCTTTTATCTGTGGGTACGAGGGCAACGGGATCCGATGGACAGCATCAAATTTATGTTGAATCTGGGTGAACGATGGAGCCAAAGTGGAAAAAAAGGTAGAGATATTGACTTGATATCTTCTGAGATACCCCTTATATGAACTTAGAGCGTCTTGATCTGTTTTCCAGGTTTACAATTTGGTTGGTTAGCTGTTTTAGGTTCTCTTCTAGCTTACTATTCTGAGTTAACAACTTGTAACATGTCCATCTTTGTCTCTTATTCAGCTGTTTTGTTATTTACCTCACCAATGGCTTTGGAACTGTCCATGATTTGTTGTTTGATGCCTGCTAATAGATTCGCCTGTAAGTCTTACTATTCATTTTAGCTGGAGTAAGAAGCTCCTCCTCATGCAAGTTTGAATCTTTACTAGACATACTTTCAGATAGTTTGGATGTGTTTTGCGTTAGTTTATCTGCTTGCATAGGGGAATCGGCAAATGGAGGTAACTACATTTTTTCCTTGCATTTTGGGGAAAAAAATTCCACAGCTTTTGAGTGAGGGGCTTTCCTCTCTTTGATTCTACTTTTACTTGGCATAATAATCTCCAGCTTATGAATTTGTCAATAGTTGAAAGTGCCCTATTGTGTAGGGTTGTTTTGTACAATCTACGGCTTAAAGGCATATTAAGTAAAGCTGAAAGGCCCCCTTTTTCTTTTTAGATCGGTTTAATCTTCCCTCTGTTTCTACGTCCCAGTTGGATGACTTAAACACTTCTATCTCAGACGTGGATATTGTGGCAACCATTAAACAGCTAAAACAATACACCACCCTGGGACCAGATGGGTTTAGCAATTAAAAAAATATATATATTTAATTCCTCTTTTGGGTAGTCATCTTAGAGATTTATTTAACGAAATAAAGTTGGAAGGTGTTATTCCTCCAGAAATGGTTAGAGCTTCTATAATCATGATCCCAAAAGTAAACCAGGATCCCCATCTCTGTTCTAGTTACCGACCAATATCATTATTGAATGTAGACGTTAAGCTTTAGGCTAAGATCTTGGCAAATCGGTCACAAAAAGAAGTCAATAAATTGATCAGTGTGGATCAATCGGGGTTTATTCTAGGCAGAAACGGTTCTGATAATGTCAGAAAACTGATCAACCTGATTTCACATACAAGACATACGAAGACTCCCACCCTATTTCTGTCATTGGACGCTGAAAAAGCGTTTGATAGAATAGGGTAGGAGTATATGAATACCACTCTGACCCAACTTGGTTTAGGGAATTTTGGCTCCCATGCAATTGGTTCTTTGTATAAGCCTCTGTCAGCCTTTGTGGCAGGAGCGGGTTGTTTTTCCCGATCATTTGATATATCGAATGGCACTAGACAGTGTTGCCACCTCTCCCCTATCCTGTTTTCTCTATTGATAGAGCCCCTGGCGGAGGCTATAAGATCTTCCTTGGATATAGGGGGTGTGTGGATGGGAGAGAGAGAACACAAAATCAGCCTGTTTGTCGACGACGTAGTGTTATCTATCATGCGTTGCAGGGCATCATTGAAATCTCTTATGGACCCTATTTGCAATTTCAATCTACTTTCTAATTACAAATTGAACCCTTTCAAATCTGACACTTTGCTTATTAATGTGTCTGCTAACTCACGAGAAGTGTTGTCTAAAGAACACCTCTTTAACTGGGATTCCTACTCCTTTTCCCATCTGGGGGTCAAATTTGTCACTGACTCAAGGAAGATAATCGATATTAATTAAAAGGCCTTGAATGGCAAATTTTTGGACATTATAAAAGGGTGGAGAAGTATAAAAGCATTTTTTAGCTGTAAAATTGCCATCACCAAAATGGCCTTACTCCCAAGGTTTAACTATCTTACTAGTTGAATCCCCTGTAAAGTCCCTTTTTTTTCGATAAGAAAATTTCAAACCACCATAGATCAATTTATTAATTCCTTAAAACATATCAGATTAAAAAAGTCCACACTTGCTAGATAATTTTCAAGATGAGGCTTAGGTTATCCCCTTTTTCAACTTAATTATGACGCCAGTATGTCGGTGCACGCATTAAAATGGTTTAATTTAGGTGAGACCCGGGCTTGGTACCAAATGTAGAAATCTTTGGCCCCGGATCTTAGACTATTGCTGTTTAGGAACAATGTTCCGGCTAACACCTTTGCAGGCACCTCCCAGAATATTAAGCAAATCTATAAAACCTGGAAATCAATACATAGGAAATACTGCTTGATTCCAAAATTTAGCTCCCTTGTCTTCGACCTTCCTTTAAGTATAACTAATGTTATTTCCTCAAGTGAGGACCACAGTAAAGTTAATCTTTCTATTAAGGATCTTTGTGAGGAAGGAGTACAGCTTTCATTTAAACAATTGGATGTCAAATATAGAGCCTCGGCTAATAGCTGGCTGCGTATTCATCAATACACTTCGATCTTGTCAGCTTATGCCCTGCATCTTCCAGAGATAAAGAGCTGGTCCCCCTTAATGATGCTTATTAAATCACATGTTATCCAAATGCCATGATATATTGAGGAAAACTCTTGAAAGTAATAAAACCCCAGGTATGGTAAAGTGGGAAAAAAATCTTGTATTTTTTCTGAATAGGGCAGACTGGGAGCAATCATTGGTTATCACCAACAGGTTTGTTAAGTACTCACCTCATAGGGAACTACATATTAAAATAATAAATATGTTGCACATGGTCCCCACCAAAATATATCAATTTACTCATAGTTGTTCTGACGAGATGTGTTTGAGACAATGCGGTGCTTTTGGGGATTTTGTGCATATTTTTTGGGACTGCCCAGTATCTAAACCTTTGTGGATCGAGTGTTTTAATTTTGTAGGGCCTGAAACAAAAACAAATCTTCCACCCTTGCCTCAATGTGGCTTGTTCCACTTTTTTCCGGTTAGTTTTTCATTGGAGAAAAAAGATTTTGCTACGCTAATATTTATGACTATTAAAAAATCGATTATCTCCCACTGAAAAGTGTAGTTTCATTGAAATGGAGCGAAATTATAACAATTATTCAAAGAGCAAGAGCTCTGGAAGATAACTTTATGCCTTACAGTTTATCAAAAAATAGTAATATTAAATGGAAATTATGGGACTCTATAAAATGACTCCCTTCCCGAATTTACTTTACTTGTAGGAAACATTTTCTTGCTCTCTGCTACCATCTAAATTCTAGTTGTATGTAAGATGTATGTATGTGGTATGAATGTTATTGTCTTCATGTATTTCATCTAACAATGTCTTAGATTTTTAAACTGGATGCAAATTTTAACAGACATTGGTTATTTTTGTATATTTATGTATAGATTTTTGTATTGTATTTTTCAATATTCTTAAGGAAAAAAAAAAGAAATGTAAGATAAGGAGTTCAGGTTCTATTAAGACTAAGATTCTTGTAACGGTTACTTCACCTTTCCGTGTTGTCCCTGGCTGCTGTGCTCTGGATCCATAGTTGTGTTGTGTTACATTTGTATGCACTGGGCATCATACTATTGCACATGTCTTCAATCAAATGCTAGGGCAACAAAAGTAAGGGAGCCTGAGACTGACACAGGCAGCTCCAATCTTGTTTTGAACAGAGTAGCTTAGACTTGTCAGAGCAAGAATATAGTCTGAGGGTGGCAAGATACATAATATATGATTTGTTTAATATGCCCTGATCCATTGTTTGATTTTGAACATTCTTTTGCTTGTTGCCAGGCCTAACCCCTTGCCTAATTTTGAATGTAGTCTGGCGTGTTGCAAGCCTTGACCTTTTGCCTGTCTTTGGATATTATATTGCCTGATGCCTGTCCTGACATTTTGCCTACTGTATGGATACACCAACCTACTATCTGAACCTCGGTTCAAGGGCAAGTCTAATTGTATATTTCATTCAAACCTCTGGTAGGTCCATATGCTGTTCTGTAACCAGCAGGTAAACATGAGATTATACATAATCCAACACCAAAAGTAATCAGTTTCCATAAGGATGACAGTTGTGAGCATGCGGGTTGTTGCTAACGCTGCGGGCTCGCGTAGCGAAGCGAGGGCCGCAGTTGCTGGCAAGGAGCGACTTCGCAAAATTTACGGACTTATGAGAAAAAAATATGAGATGCGGAAAAACCATTATGACCTTGCAAAAATACGACCTTACCGCCCGAAACCCGCGCATAGGAAAACATTAAAAACACAATAAATACACACAACAAATACATAAAACACTTACCTACAGCAAGGGGGGCGGGGGGGGGGGGGGGCACCAAGGACCTCGAAAAGTGAAATTACAGCTCAATTAAACTTGAAATAAAAGAGTTTAGACACTCGAAATTCAGTCATTTATGTATAGTGACATGTGAAATGCACATTTATGTGTATAGGCCCTACAACAAGCTAAGCTTAACTCAAACTAATCAAAGAAGTATACTCAACTGACATTAATTCACAGGAACTAATGCCACAAAAAAAATGACACCAATACATATTTAACCTGCAGCTCAATCTTTCCCATTTTTTTCACTATTCAAACAGACTCTGCATCAACAGCGTCACTCAAGAATTTGCAGCGTGGACTGTGAAAGTGGATTACTTTTAAAGAACAGAAAGAAAGTAGAAGAGATAAGATACAAAAATACATTACATGCAGAAAAAGACCATGATTTGCAAAAACCAAAACAATGAATATACAATTAACCATTTCCCTTTCTTTTTCAAACAGACACTATAAGAAGACTGGCGGATTAACATTGGCAGTAGGGGACCCTCTGTCATTCAGACAAGAAAAATACTTCAATCAAGGTATAGTATAACAAGTACAAAAAGAAACACAAATCCCATGTTTAGCGCCCGCCAATATCAGAAATCAAACAAAAAAATACAAGCCTCAATACAAATTACAGCAACACAAAAACACCATAGTTCAAGAAACTTTGCAAACACATATACAATTCCCAAATAAACACACTTGCACAGAAAAAACAATTGTTAACACAACGCAGTACTAGAAAACAAGTGGCAGACACAAAACAGGATAGCATACTAAACATTAGCAACGTAGAGAAAACAAAAGTATTCTTCCTGTTTACTCTAGACAACCTCTAACCATCACCCAGAAGCCAAATGGAGCATCCCAAAACATGATAGTACAAAAAAGCGCCACAACATATACAAAAGTAACTTAACACTCCTGTTTACTGTCGAACAACCTCTAACCCACACAATGAAGCCAATTTAAGCATACCAAAAGAGGAGGACGCTAAACAGGATACGGCTGCAAATAGTTCCAACATAGAGAAAATACAATTGACAGTCAGCTTTGCTCTACAACAACCTTTAACACTCAGCCACAAGCCAAATACAGCATCCCAAATGTGGTGGACACAAAACAGGATAGTCCAACAAACATTGCTAACATATACAAAATGGAAATAACATTAATGATTACATTAAAATATAACTGTAAACCAGAACTAAAATCAAACAATTTTGAAGCATAGCATAACAAATCAGGATAACAGATACACTATAAAAAAAATAATAATCCTGTTTCATGCCCAACCAACTACTACAGCAAAAGAATAATACAATTACAATAGTGCTCTACACAAAACACCATACTAATCAATTACAGCCAGCGATGTACGCTTTCTCACACACTCTCAAATCAATAACATTTAACACACAAGATAAAAAAGCTAATATCAGAACACATTGCTTTGCAAAAGATAAACTATGCTATTCATGAAAAATACATTATAATCAAATAACATTTTTCTTTTTCTTTTACAACAGACACTGCGTCAAGACTCTAGCACAAAGATTTACAACAGCGAATCCAGGGATATTCATCTTGAAATCACATTTCCCCAAGGTACAGTATAACAAGTAAAAAAAGAGAAACCAAAATGAACATGTTTGCTGTGCAGCAATGTCAAGAGAAAAAATAAAATAAAACAACAACACATCAACAACAATAACCCCCACAAATCACCAGCTTTCACAAAATATTACTGACACATTTCTCATTTACCTACTAATTAGCTTTTACCTAGAACAACCTTTAACAGTAAACCCTAACTTCAATATATCAAACAAAATGTGCCCAAGATAAAACAGCATAGTACAAGAAATAGTGAAAACACATCAAAAATTAAAATATAAATTCTCAGTTAAGAGCCATAACATACAATATTAAGCACAAAACCTAAACAGACACATAAAATAGAATACTACAACAAATACTACTAACACCTAACAAAGAACAATACAAACCTTTTCACACCCACACCATATAAGCCTTTAAGTAAAATAGAAGGGTACTGTTACAACAATCACCTGCAGTACAAATTTAAAAGAGCAATATATTACTACCATTTTTTAGCTTCTACTATGCCTCTAAGCCAACCATGCAAACCTACAATATAAAAACCAGCGAACAACCCAAAAAAAAATAAAAAAAAATAACACATACTAATTTAACACTATAAAGCTACTACATCTGACCTGTAATGGAATTATCTTGGGTCTGCTATGCCTCTAAGCCAAAAATTATAACCTACAAGATAAAAAGTAACAGCCAAAAAATAACACAGACTAATTTAACAATAGAAAGCAAGTTTATCTACAATTACCTATAATCACATACAAAGTTAATTTAGAATCACAACAGTGTTGCAACAAAAACATTTTAGAAACCACCTCAACATCACAAACTAAACTAATGATACATTCTTTTCATTTCCAGATTAAGATGGCTGATAACGAAACCAAACAGCAAACGATAAGACGTTAAGCTAGAGAACGATAACAAAGATGGGCAAACCAGCAGACGCCGGAGCATAAGGAAATTCGACGAGAAAAAGAATGGAAAAGACTTGCAAGCAAAAGACTATCAGCTGAAAAAATAAAAGCTACACCCAAAAAAAGCTACTAAAAAACAAAAGCATTTAGAACCTGTTCCTGAAACATCATATAACATTTAAAATGATGAATTACAAACTGAAATTGATTTATGCTCTTCAAATTGTCCATTACTAAAGTCTTTAGCAGTAGAGGTTCATAATTGTGGTGACATGAATATTCTCTATCAGTTTTGTGAGGCTTATCATTTTAAACAGGAAAGACACAGAGATGGACAGTTCATTAGTTGCTGTCAAAAAGGCAAAGTCAAACTTCCAGAAAGACAACAATTCCCAACATATTTACAAAACATTATGACTGAACCTACTTTTCCAAACAACACAAATTTCAAAACAAACATAAGATCATACAATAGTGCCATATCCTTTGCATTTATGTGGGCAACATTAGCTGCTAATGTACCAGGACATGGTCCTTACTACTTTAAAGTCCAAGGCCAAATTTACCATTGTACTTCCCATTTACATCGAGAGGAAGGAGAGCAAAGAAAATTTGCTCAACTATATGTCCTAGATACAATGGAAGCTGTTGACCAACGTATGCAGCTGCAAGAAAAAAAAAATGCTTACCCAGTGTTTTTATAGAGCTAGATAAAATTATGGCCAATAACCCCTACACTCAAGTTTATAAAAAATTGGCAGAAGTCAAAAAGGAACAACAACTTCATACAGAAAGACATCAATTACCAATCCCAAAGGTCAATATGGTGCTTAAAAGAGACAGACATACTGATAAACGCCGTTATAATTTGCCAACATCAAATGAGGTTGCAATGGTGTTTCAAAATGATGAAGGAGAACCACCATTTCAAAGAGACATTAGAATATATCCCAGAAATGAGGAGCAACCATTCATTAATATCAGTATCTTTAGTACTAATTTAGATCCAATGACATATCCCATTTTTTTCCCACACGGATAAGCAGGCTGGCCACCAAAATTAACCCTTCCCAGTTACCCAAATGCTAAAGTCTGAATGCGAAATAATATTTCCATGCTTGAATTTAAAGTAGCTTAAATTGCCATTCGAAATACATTTAATCCAATTTTGTGTGGTGGAAAACTAACACAACAATGGATTATTGATTCCTATTTGCAAGTTGAGGCCAATAATTTAAAGTTCATAAAATATCAACAAGATAAACTATGTGTAGAACAGTATTGTGGATTAATGGATTATTTTGCTGAGGTTGCTACAAGCAGAGACATGACAGCTGGCAAAGCCATCATTTTACCATCTTCTTTCCAGGGATCTCCTCGCAATATGCGAGAAAGATACAATGATGCCATGGCTATTGTCACCAAATTTGGGAAACCAGATTTATTTATTACATTTACATGTAATCCCCAATGGTCAGAGATTACACAAAATTTACTTATTGGCCAAACTGCTTCCAATAGACCAGATTTAGTAGCCAGAGTTTTCTAAATTAAATTAAATGAATTAATACGTGACATCACTATAACTCACTTATTTGGAGAATGTCTTGCTTATGTTTATACAATTGAATTCCAAAAAAAAGTCCTTCCATATGCACATCTTCTGATAATCCTTCAAGAAAAAGATAAATTAGATACTGGTGACAAAGTGGATTAAGTCATTGTTGCTGAACTACCAGATCCAGAACTATATGGTAGACCAGGGGTCACCAAACTCGGTCCTGGAGGGCCGCACCCAGGCCTGGATTTGAGGATTTCCTTTTTGTGCACAGGTGAGTCAATCAGGATGACTGAAGAAGCAATAGTCTCACCTGTTTGCAGCAAGGATATCCACAAATCCAGGCCTGGGTGCGGCCCTCCAGGACCAAGTTTGGTGACCCCTGTGGTAGACTATATGAGATTGTAACTCATTGGAAGATTCATGGACCCTGTGGAGATCTTAATCCACAATCCCCATGTATGGAAAATAATAAATGTACAAAAAAATTTCCAAAAGATTATAGAGACAAAACTTATGCCAATTATGATGGCTATCCATTATATAGAAGAAGAGAGGGAGATAGTGCCATTATTCGTGGCAAAAACGTCGACAATAGATATGTGGTACCATACAATCCACATTTACTTATGAAGTATAATGCACACATTAATGTAGAAGCCTGCACTTCCATCAAATCCATTAAATATGTCTACAAATATATATACAAAGGCTATAATGCAGCTACTGTAGTCGTCAAAAGTGCAGACAATACCGAAAGCACTGAGTTAGTACATGATGAACTTGCATCTCATGTAGATGCTCGCTATGTCAGTGCGCCAGAAGCTATGTGGCGGCTTTTTAAATTTTAAATGCACGATAGATCACATGCAGTATATAGATTAGCAGTACATTTGCCACAAAGACATTTAGTGTATTTCCATGCTGGAAATGAAACTAATGCATTGGCACAAAGTGAGCATCGTCACACTACACTAACTGCATGGTTTCAATTAAATTCTACAGATTCACAGGCAACACAATTCTTATATATTGAAATTCCATATCATTATGTTTTCGTAAATGGATTATGGAGACGAAGAAAAACCAGAGGAAATAAAATAATACCAAGAATTTACACGGTCAGTCCAAGAGACCTTGAACGTTTCTGTTTACGACTACTACTTCTAAATGTTCCTGGTGCACAAAGGTTTGAACACTTAAGAACTGTTAATGACATAGTATATGAATCCTTTCACTTAGCTGACAGACATAGAAACTTACTAGCTGATGATACAGAATGGGAAAGATGTCTAGAAGAAGCAGCACTATGTCAAATGCCACGGCAGATGAGGGAACAATTTGCATTCATTTGTATCTTCTCAAATGCTCCAAATGCATTAGCTTTGTGGGACACATTTAAAAGTAATATGGCTGAAGACTTTATGAAACGATACAATGAACCCATTGCACACTTAAAAGCATTAATGGAAATCCAAGAAGTGTTTTTAACTCATGGATTAAGTTGTGTAAGCTTTAATCTGCCTGATCCAGGTCTTATAGACGACATAAACTTTGAAGACTATGACATTCAACTACAAGCAGAAAGGACACAAGAAAGACTTGCAACTTTAAATACATTACAATTGCAAGCATTTAATGTCATAAAAAATGCACTAGATGATGACATGGTCAAAGAGCGTTATTTCTATCTTGATGGACCTGGCGGATCAGGAAAAACCTATCTATATAATTTATTAATGAGTTTTGTACGAGCACAAGGTCAAATAGCACTTGCATTTGCCACCACTGGAATTGCTGCACTTTTGTTAGAAGGTGGAAGAACTGTGCATAGTGGATTTAAACTGCCAGTGCCTATTTTAGAAACATCAGCGTCAGATATTTGCATGACATCATTACAAGCAAAAAAACTGAAAAAAGTAAATTAATTATAATAGATTAAGCTACAATGATGTCATGCTATGCCCTCCAATGTATTGACCGTTTGCTTCGTGAAGTCATGGATAATACTTTTCCATTTGGTGGAAAGGTAATGTTGTTAGGTGGCGGTTTTAGACAAACATTACCTGTTGTTGTACATGGAAATCGAACCGACATTATCGAAACCTGTATAATGTCAAGTACACTATGGAAACATTTTACCCATCTTCAAAGAACAAAATATGAGATCAGAAGGCCAAAATGATTTCAATTATTGGCTTATTAAAATTGGAGAAGGGAAAACAGAAAAAAGACCAAATTTACCTGACGACACTGTGCACATCCCACCTCATATGATTTGTGAACAAGATCTTATATCGGCTATATTCGAAAGTACAATAAATAACCAGGACTATTCTGAACTTTCCAACCAAGTCATACTAACATGCAAAAATAAGGATGCATTGATCCTCAATAATGAAATATTAAAAAAAATGAATGCACCCCAAAGAAATTATCACAGTGCTGATTCTGTACTTGCTGGTGACAAAGAAAGTCAGGCAAACTTTTCCACTGAATTCATAAACTCATTAACTCCTTCTGGAATGCCACCACATATTTTGCAGCTAAAGAAAGGTGCGATTGCCATGTTACTGCGAAATATGAACCCCAAAAAGGCCTATGCAATGGGACAAGATTAATTGTTCAACAATTAAAGGACCCTTTCATAGATGCTGAAATTTTAACTGGTACCCATAGAGGAGAGAGAGTTTTCATACCAAAGATAGATTTAGCACCAAGTGAAAGTAGTCTCCCTTTTATACTTCAAAGAAGACAATTTCCCATCATTATGGCATTTGCCATGACCAATAATAAATCACAAGGACAAACTTTCAAATCTGGGGGTATTTTGCACATGGCCAATTGTACGTTGCCTTATCACGGTGCAAAAATCCACAGGCTATTAAAGTTTACATTGAAAAGAATGAAAGTCAAGGTGATTTATTAGAGGATGAACCCATTTTTACTAAAAACATTGTCTACTATGAAGTACTGTAACTTTCAATCAAGCAAACAAAAGCCATGCCAAACCAATTTAAAACAAACCTCAAAAATCAACTAAAGCACAATTTAAACCACAAAAAAATCCGAAAAATTACAGACAACCATCCGTTTCTTTCAAGAAATCATTATTACGCCACAGAAATTAGTTTTACACCACCAATATTTCCATATTAAACTCCATACAATGGCAAAACACATAGAGAACAGTGGTTACACATTGCGGACCAACTTTAAGGTCTTGCGTTCTCTTTTTAGAGAACCACTTTTCCACAGAGGAATGTGCCATTTTAAACAATTACTACACCAACAAACAAAGGTCAGCTATTGAAAACTACCAATAAATAAATTATTCAATCATATTTCATGGAAGTACTGTTTATGCATGATTAGCCCCACAAAACACTTGCCTTGCATTATTTGAAAAAATTCTGTTCAAATGTTAATTAACTATGTTACTGTTTATAGCGTTACAAGTTTGACAAAAAAATACTTCAAAGTTCATTACTTAGACAGATAAGAAAGTTCAAGTTTCACAAAAAATACTTTAAAGTTCCTCACTTAGACATATTACAAAGTTCATGTTAACAGCACAAGCACGTTTTCAGGCACAATGTAAATGTTGTATTTCATGTTAAACATTAATCCAGGGAGTAATATGATCGCCAGTTAATGGGGTCAGGAAGGAATTATTTTTTTCCCGCTTTGATACAATTGGCTACGTTTCAAGGAGGGTTTTTGCTGTTTGCCTTCCTCTGCATTCAATGTATATTTAAGTTAACAGTTCTTGAGCTACAAGTTGCATGTTAAAAAAACATTACCTCAAGTTTACAATACGGATTAATCTAAAGTTCAACTGTTCTTACATTCAAATGTTAACACTTTTACTACAAAACTCTTTAACAGTTACTCAACAAGAAAAGAAAATGTTACAAAAATAAACATGTTCAATATAAGAATTGAACCCTTATTTCGGCATAACTAAAAGCTTCAAATTCTCAAATACGTATACTACTAACTAAACAAATTTACAAACACACACATCTCATTGCCGTCATTTTTGACGGGCAAGTCGCTAGTTAGGTCATAATAATGTGACTTGACTGTGTATAAGTGAGACTATACTTAGAATGATGTATAAAGTATAGACTCACACACTGAATAACCTGGTCAGGTTCCTTGCTCATTGTTATATGATATTTACCCTATGAGTAGTTATGTGCTGTATTATGGGAGCAGTGTCCTGGCCCTGTCATGTGCAGGTGTCACTAGGTGACAGGCCAGGCTGATTCACTCCTTGTCACCTGCTGGGAGCTAGTCCTGCAATTTACACTCATTATACTTTAGCTCCCTATTTTAGAACAGTGTACTGGATGTCACGTATTTATGTAAAGAAGCTTTATATAAATCATATTCCTGGCACAATAATAACTGTAACAATAACACTTTCTATGTCAGTTTGTAACTCTAGCACCAAACCCCCAGCTGACACGCGAGGACAGTAGCGTCACTGTCACACATGTCTCCTGATTGGCTATCCCCTCCATCACGTGTCAAGCCCTGGCGGAAGTCTGCTGAACTCGGAAGTTCGGGGATTACAGTGGGAAGCGGAGCCGGGCAGGAAGCGACGTGGAAATAACCTGTAGTGAGCGAGGGCTGTTTAGTGGATTATCCCAGGATCTTCATACTCAGTGCAGGGCTGTACTCTACCGCAGGCCGCGGTTTCTAGGGCCCTGCTGATTGTGACGGCCCTGGTGACCGGTGATGGTTCGTCGTTGTGGTGACTGAGTGTCCAGGGTCTGTCCAACCTCACCAGCCACACCATGGGCTCACTATTCCGCAGCGAGACGATGTGCCTGGCCCAGCTCTTCCTGCAGTCCGGCTCTGCCTATGACTGTGTCAGCGAGCTGGGGGAGATAGGACTGGCAGAGTTCAGAGATGTGAGTGGCCAGTATGGCTGAGGGTCCAGTGTAAATATGTGTAGTTTAGTTATCCTCTCTGTATATTATACAGAATCTTAAAGGGACTCTGTCACCCCAACAAGAAGTTGGTCTTGTTTTAAAGAGCACTAAATAATGACAATACATTGTACTAGCAGTTTCTCTCTACAGTGAATCATTTCTGAAATATTTAGAACTGACATTGTGGCTCCTGTATGATAATGTGCAGCTCGGAGTGCTTGGAAGAGGGGTGTAACTGTCAGCTAATATCGCAGGTCTTTATTTTGGCCTCTACAGAGACAGACAAGCAGTTTGTAATCCTAATTAGCCCATCAAAGCAGCTAATTAATGTGTGTGAGCTACTCATAAATTTAGCAATAACATGGAATTTCCCATGACTGATTTACTTAAAAAAAATAGATAACACAACATATAGCCGTTTTTGATTTTGGGGTGACAGAATCCCATTTAAAAGCTATCCATTAACTGAGTGCAGGTTCCTGTGGTAGGGAAACAAGAACTATGGGTCCTATCCTGTTATAGTAGCGCAGCACAAGGCAGCAGCAGTGGCGTTGAGCATCCGCTAGATGGCGCTGCTCATATTCCGGTGTCATATCATAGAGTCTAGGGTGAGGGTTGGGGTTAGTTCAAGCGTTAGGCTAAAATTATAAGCTTAGAACTTCTCTCACATATCGGCAGTGCCATCTAGCGGTTGGAGGCCGCACTGCAGCGGCGGACCTGTCCCGACAACATAACAGGATAGATACAAAATATGTTGGGAGGCCCCACGTTACGAGAAAATATCATTAAAAAAATATTTCTTTTGTTGACAGCTGAACCATCATGTAAGCTCCTTTCAGCGAAAGTTTGTTGGTGAAGTGAAGAAGTGTGAAGAGATGGAGAGGATATTAGGTATGTAGGCTGGGAAAGCGGTCCTTCTGCCATTGTACATGAAGGAAAACATAGCTAATTATACTCTGCTTCTTGCTTGAATTTATTGTGTGTTTAGTTGTTCAGTCGTGTCTGACTCACAGTAACCATTTGGTGGTCTGCAGCATGTCAGACACAGGTTATCTTAGCAAAAATACTGGAGTGCGTTCCCATTTCTACCATTTGTTTGACCTCTCTGTTATGACATGCCCATCATGGTATAGCTCAAAGCTTCATTGAAGTACACAAGCCCCTTCACCATGACAAGGTAGCGATCCAGAAGAGGTGTGTGCGTATATCACATATATAGTTGTGAGCATTGCGGGTTGTTGCTAACACTTGTGGACTCACACAGCGAGCCTGCCGCAACTGCGGCCCCGCACGACTTAGTCAGTGAGCGCCGAAGGCCGCGGGACTACAGATCAACAGAAATCTCAACCCTTTGCAAAGGAAAGTGGACCTTAGAAAAAAATACGAAGTTAACGGCCGAAACGCGCACATACAAAAAAAACAACACACACTGCACAGGGGGACTGCCAGGACATCTGGGAGTGAGGTTGCACGCAAATTTAAACCGAATTTGTAGAGTTCCGGCACTCAAATCGCCTAAGCGACAAAAAATAATTGTAATTGTTATTAAAAAAAAATAGAGAATTTACCATAAAAAGAGCAAAGGAGATGCTCGCAATGAGCGCAGAAGGCGCTCAGCGGGGGGCTCAAAATGAACGCACAGGGTGTTCAGACGACCAAAAGTACATCAGGGGAGAGGCTCGCAATGAGCGCCGCAGGTATTCAGAGGACCAAAAGCCTTACATTGTGTGACAAACAGCATTACCTGCCTTACAATTTAATGACTGTAATTTTTTGGCAGACAATTCACTAGTGTGTGTGTGTGTGTATATATATATGTATAAATTGAGGTAGCCATCAGTGTCCAGTAATCCAGTTGAATAATCAGAGTATTGCAGTAAGTAGTGATATCTTTTTCATTGGACAAACTTATTCATAATATATAGCGACGAGCTTTAGAGAGAAGATCCTCTCTTTATCAAGTTTTGCTTTTTGACTTGATAAAGAGAGGATCTTCTCTCGAAAGCACTTAGCTATATTATGAATACGTTTGTCCACTACAAAATGTATCACTATTTTCTGCAATACTCTGATTATTCAACTATATATATACACACACACATCCATTCAAAGTGTGCAGAGTGTACAGAATATAATTCTTTTCTATGCAGTCTAATAAAATGCCTTTATTAAACTAAACATTGGGCCACACCTTTCCCTGTAATCGAGTTGATGACAGTGTCTGGATAGCTGTCACACGATTTAAGATTCTTTGGTTGTGTTCTGTCAAATCTGCAGATCTTATGGTTAGGTCCCGAAAATAAAATGTTTAAGTTATATGAAAAGCTATTTAATATAGTTTTTTTTTGTATATAGTACTTTACCCCACGCCAATATTTAGTTTGAGAAACTGAACCACATGGTCCTCCATCTTGCTTTCTGCTTACTGGAGTTGGATATTTCAACATGTTTTGGAGCTATTGAAGCTATTGACTGACAAAGAAAATGATTTGCTTCTACACTAAATTATGTGAAATATTCTGACTTTGAATTATTTTTAATGTGCGTACCAATTATTTATAAAAACTGCCCCCCTGGCTGTCAAACCCAGGTCAGCTGTATTTCTGGACATCACTGTTGGTGGTCTGGTGGCTTTTCCTGGCTTAATGGTTCTTTGGATTTACCTTTGTTTCTGAATAGAATGAGCAAGCACATCTAAAAATAAAAGTGGAGCCATTATACTAAAAAAAAAAACACTTTAAGTGATTGTGAAGCTGCTCTACGAGGAAATGCTTACTGTGCCCCCTGCCAGTTCTGTTACAGTGGTAATTCTACCCCTTCGCCATACCCTGGTGTTTGTATATGGAGCACCATGGTTGTGAGAAATGGCAAGAGGGGATTTTCATTATTAAGGAAAATGTCAGGGGTGTAAGACATGTCTATCCCTCTTTATTTGATGAAATCATCTTAAAAGTGTTTATTTTTGCTGGTTAATCTATTTTTTAAATGCTTATTCAGATTTCATGGAGACAATATTGATTTATTGGTAACCATTTCAACTGACCTGTTAACCTCCGTTGAGTCCTCCATGGTGCCAGTATATCATGCAACTATGTAGATAGAGAATGTTTTACAGGTGGATATTGAGAACCATGGTGAATTTCGATCAAGTAAATAAAAAATTAAGGAATACACGGATTAAATTAAAACATAGGTAATATTCTAAAAGTTGGATTCTTTTTGCCCAATTATTATTTGTGTTTTTGTTGATGTTTTATGTGCGTGGTTCGGCCGTTAACTTCACATTTTTTTTTCCGACCTCAGATTTTTTTTTTCTAAGTCCTGCTTTGCAGTTTTATATGCCTGGCAGTGTCTTGCGTGGTTAGGGGTTGTGTAGCCTCATTCTCGTTTTTTTTCGGCTCCCATTTTTCTTGTCGCTTAGATGATTTTCGAGTGGCTAAACTCTGCAAATTGTGTTTAAATTGTTGATGTCCTGGTTGTTGGATGTTTCCTTTTTGCAAAGTGTTACTGGCCTAAAATTATACTACCTGTTCCTAACTTTTTTTGTTATTATGCGTATATTTTTATGTATAATCCATTTACTGGCTTCTAAAACTGTTTATCTGGCTCCTAGCTAACCTGGCTTGCTGCTAAGGTTCTGATATTTTTTTTGTCAACCTGTGGATTAACCCAACATGCTAAGAGCCGGAGGTAAAAAAATAAATAATTAAGCATGGATTTCTTGAGTAGGGTCTGCTCTTTTAACTGTTAATTAATTAAAAATGTGTGTATGCTCAGGTGGTTACCGGGAAGGCCTCAGAAGAGCAAATGTCACAAGCTTGCAAGTGTGAGATATAGGAGTGGGCTGCATAGAACTCTGACACAGATAGGAAGGGACAGACTGTTTCAATATTTGGGCTTCAGTCAAATTAAGAGGATGAAGATCAGCAATTTAGGGGGCTTTGGGCTTGCCGAATCCACATTCATACATATATTGCAGTATACCTCACATGCAAAGTATAAGACAGTGTGTGATCGAAACCTGCAACAACCTCAAGTATTTCATGCTTTCCTTTTTTAGTTGAGATTTAGTTTTGAGATGTATGTAAATGTTTCCTCTTCATCCGGTGTGCGCTTCTGCCTCATAACATGAAGATGTATTTACATGAGTACAACATATTAAATTCTTCTTTTATGGATTTCTTGTTTTTTAATTGCTATATATATATATATATATATATATATATATATATATATATATATATATATATATATATATATACTGCCTGAATGGGTTCATGTTTTCTAGAGCAAACATGTGACTTGTGTTATCTAATCCGTTTATATCCACATGTCAGCCTCATTCCACTAATTATACGTTTATTGCTAGCACAATGTTATGGCTGTTCGTACTAACGTTGCTGCATTTTTTTTTCAACCAGCCGTTTTGCAATACATTGCAACTATTTCTTACTGTGCTAAAGAGGAATAGAAATAAGAAATTGCTGCTACTTGTCATTTTACCTTGCGGCAGAGAAATGTAAATAGAAATAAAGGTGGAAGTGCAGAATATTTATATTAAGAAGGAAATATTACCAATTATTATTATTGTTTATTTATAATGCGCCAACATATTCCGTAGCGCTGTACATAAGATATAAGACTAACACATTTCTCTTAATCAGCTGATGTGAACTACAGGAGAAAAATGGAAACACTCTAATCATGCACTGTGATTATTATACTTATTATACTTATAACAATGTATTTAAAAGTTGAAGCTACTGTAATGCTTCAGCTCTTTTTCTTTTTTTTTTTTGTAAGGATCAGTTTAAGCATATTTACGTTTTTAGCCATAATACACTCAACACATACATTTAAAGGGCCACTGTAGTTTGGTACTTGTGAAGTATGTAACCAAAATGTCAATGTTAGCAGGTATGCGAGACATCAACATAGAGCATTTTAGAGAAGATCGTCGGTGTCTCCGTGTCAATCCTTTAGTCTACTAATCTACCTGTAACTTGAGTGGGAGGGTTATCTGATGTGGGATTAGTCTTCATTTGAATTCTTCTCAAGTGGGCTTTTCAGAGTGCCAATTTTCAACATCTTATCTGTATCCACTATTCCTCCAGCTCTTCCCAGGTTTCAAATCCTTTTAGAAACAAAGACAATACGTTTGTTGTCATTTAACAGCTGTATACAACAGTTACATTTAAATGCTGTCACTTGAGGAGTCCTTTTAAAGTAACTGTTTTTCCCACTGTCTCTAGGTCAGAGGCAAACCATTATTTTTACAATCCATTTAGTACTGGTGGCAGAGTATAGTACTGGTGGCAGAGTATACTACTACTTACCTGTAGCTGCTTTATTATGGTCAGCATTTTGTAAAAGGTGGAAGGAGCTGCATCCCCAAAATGATGAGAACACCAGTTTGTTTTCAGCTGAAGTTTTTGTTTTCAATGTAAGGTCTCTTTTTTTTAAATTCTAAAAAGTTGTTTGAGTTGTTTTCAGATACAATTTACTACTTAAAGATTATGAAAGCCGGACTATTAATGTAATGGACCGGCTTTCATAACCTGCAAGTAGTAAATTTCACATGACAAAATGGAGTTCCCAAATATGGTATTTTTTTAGATTATAGGCAATAAGAAATACATTATCAATTGAGTGTTGTTTCATAAAAATATTTTTGTACAGTAAAATAACACTGTTATTTGGAGCTGATCCTTTCTGATTCACTCATAATACGTTGAAAGTTTTGTTAACGAGAGATTATTGCTTTTAATTATTGATAAGCCTCTTAATTGCTTTCTGTGTAATCACCTGGGTCTGGCCATGCTTAGATTCACTCTCTGGAGCTGACAGGGGCTTATCATGAAATACAATGATCTCTCTTTGTTAATGGAAGATAAGCATCTTGTTTTATGGGTGGATCAGAACGACCAACTGACATTTTGAAATGGCAAGCTTCAATGGTATTTTACTGTAGGAAAACACAAATTTTAAAGTAATATTTAACTTATAGTAATACTTATTAATAGTATTACCTATAGTTATACTTATACCATATATGGATCTTCCTCTGTGTCGCTTTAAATCATGATGCAACATGACCAGTCATAATACCTTCACTGCTATGATAGTGTGCTAGACTCATAATTAACCCGTCTCCTAAGTTTTATATGAACAACCACTAGAAGAGGGAGCTCTCAAAGCAAAGTATTATTGGAGAGTTTGGTTTCGTGTAATTGATGATAATTCAATGTTTTTTATTTTAGTCATAAGACACAGAGTATAGTCCACATGTAGATAACTGCAGTAAATGTAGCAGGTTATCTCTAAATCACAAAGATGAACATGTGAGAAATGTAACAAAGTTTAACAGATTTTTATATATATATATATATATATATATATATATATATAATGTCACATCTTTTACTATACAGTATAACTTAAAGGGCCACTTACTTCTGCACAATTTGGTCCACATCACAGTAAATATCTCCTAAAAGCATGTTGAAATTATTTTAGAATTTTTGTAATATGTGATTTGCCCTGAGAAACCTGTGTTTACATGTGTAACAGACTGCCCACACACTGTTACATTACTGCAACAACCAATCAGGAAATTCAGGTTTCTGTTCTCTTTGGAATTTGAACAATGCAGTCCAGTGCTCTGCACCGGTGCTGTCCATGTAGAGATCAAAAGAAAATAAATAACCCTTACAAAATCTATCTAACAGGTCAGTAATGGGTTAACTAGTCAGGGCCATGTAAACTGAGTTCACAGACATTCAATATGCAGACTCAGCCCACACTCATGCAACAACTCCTTCGATTCCACTGTATTTATCAGCTGTTTAGCAGAAAATATTACTATAAATAATTAAAAAATATATAATTTGAACAACTTTTTTTTTTTTTTTTTTTTTTTAAACAGGATATTTAGTACAAGAAATCCGAAAAGCAGATATTCCTCTTCCTGAAGTAGCAATGACACCAGCAGCTCCTCTTCCAAAACATGTGATGGAAATCCAGGTAATTTCTAATGGCTGTTTTTTTCAGGTTGAGTAATCTGGATAAAGGTATAGATATATAGCTTTTTGTATGTGCATTCATGAGTTTATTTAATATAAATGATGATGTGACTAATCATGACTCATCAGATCTGCTGAGCACATTCTCGCTTTTAATTTTTCTCTTTGATCTTTGTTTTTCCATAATATTCAGAATAGCTTAAATCACCAGCATAGGCAATAAACGTCAACTGTAGGGGACATTACTTGCTACACATTGAGTAAATGCAGCAAAATGGTAGATGGCTGCTGAGATCTCTCACACAAGTTAAACTTACATGGTGCATAGCAGGGGTGGAACAAACATAATTTTTGGTTAAATTACACTAGTTTGGGAAAAATATTAAATAAAAAAAAATTAACACCTAAGTAAGCCATAAGCATAAAATAATTTTAAAATACAATTTTAACTTTAGCAGATGAGGCTTGTGTCATAAAGGGCTTCCATCTTGGGCTGCTAGCTTGTTTGCCTGTAGACTGAGAGGTAGACATATTCTACTGGGTAATACTCTTCTATTAAGTATTATGGTCAAGTGGATATTCATAGTGGCCATCTTTCAGTGTATATACATAGAGATCTAATCAATATTCAAGTTTCTCCCAATCTGAACAAAAGTAAACATCATCCTCCAAAAAGTAGTTAAAATTTGTCAGTACTTATTTATTTTAAACGCTATTTTGACCGTTAAAACGTCAAGCTCTTCATATAAATATAACGCTGCATGTGAGAAACACTGTTTCTGAACTGTGTTTTCTGCCTATCTCAACCCAGAGGGTGTGATAGTACCACTAATCTGAAACACACACACACGATCACCATTACTTTCCATTTGCAGCTTTTCTGAATAACCTTAACCATTTTTTCCAAACTAACTGCCAACATATTCTATTGAGACAAACGTTAGCTGTAAAAACAATGCTGTATTACTCATGAATGATTTACTTTAGAGAAAAAAAGGCTAGTGCAATGTTTAGCCAGTGTTCATTCCCTTTAAGTTAAAACCAACTTCCTGTTAGGATGACAGCGCTCCTTTAAGATCTCTTCTTGTATAGATACCATTTACCATATTTGCAGTCGAATGCCATCTTTTTTTGACAGTTGCAGATCCCTAAAGTTCAATAGAACCGTTTTTTTTGTTGTTTTATTGAAGGATCACTTTTAAAATATTTTCTTTAAGGAACTCTTTTTGAAAACAGGAGAATACTTTTTAATGCAGAGAGGAAGTTGCTGTATATTCAGAATTTGTGTACAATGACAGGACCTCTTGAGATAGAAGAAGCCGATGTAGCAAAGCAAACAAAATGGAAACCTGCAGTAAAGAATTATTGCATATAAAAGTGAGAAATATAAAAAAGTTTTTTTTACCTTGTACAATGTTAACCACAGTAGTCCTTTAATAACTCAGATTGCAGGAGAATAAATGCACAGAGAACAAAAAATAGCAGGTACACTGCTACACCAACAGACTTGGTTTTCTTTTTTGTTTACAGAAATTGCAAAAGGCTACTATTTGTTTTCTTGTAGTTGATTCCTGTGCGATTTTATGTATATTGTTTGTGAATTGAGAGCGAGAAGAAGAAGAAATGAGTAAAAAAAAAAAAAATAGGCATTTAAATAAAAGAACAATGCTCAAAATCCTATGAATTGTGGGTCTGGGCGCAAAATATGGACCTTTTTAAAGGCAAAAGAGTAATGTTTAAAGTGAAAAAAATATACATTGTGCTTATGAGGTGTATGTAAAACATCTTTGTGTATTATCCTATTTGGAAATCACATGCTGCCATATAATGTAAGAATGGTAATAGCTCTTCTGGTACTGTGGTGTAGCACTAGTCAAAAGAGCACCTCCTTCAAACTGCCAGTGGTGCTCAGCTTCACTTTTGAAACATTTTAACAGTGCTTATAGAGGGGAAAAACAGCATATTTCTGTATCCTAAATTCAGTGCTCTTTCTTCTGATTTCCCATTTTAGAAAATGAATATTCTGTAGTAAAGTTTACCTATCAGCATATAATTTTGCTACTCTCCAGCAATTGTAGTGGTAATATCCCTTTCATCTCAAATTGCAATCACAAACGCATATTTTTTGTTATATCTCAGATTTGTAGCATATTCCCATTTTTGTCTTTCAGGAACAGCTGCAGAAGCTGGAAGCCGAGCTCAGGGAGGTCATTAAGAACAAGGAGAAGCTGCGGAAAAACCTCCTGGAACTGACAGAGTATACACACATGCTCCGGATGACCCAGGGCTTTGTGCATAGGTCTGTCGAGGTATGGAGTTGTTGGTGCTCTCCACAGTTTGTTAGCTCTGCCTAGTGATAGTTCAGTAGTTAGTTGGAACAGTTCGTAACAAATAGTTATCAGTGTAGGAGGACATTTGAAAAAATATGATTTATTCAATTAAAATAAATAAAATAAGCTATGTGGGATTTTTTTGTTTTATACACATTTTTAACTAAGATTTGTTAAACAATACACTATTTAAAACATGGTCATGCCTGATTTTGGGTGCTCCGTTGTACTATTATTGCAACATACATCTAGAGGAAACCAAAGCCTAAGGAACCAAGTATTTAATGAGTCAAAGAAAATAACCTGCACATATCAGATTTGAACAATACATTAAAATTCATCACAAAATATTTATAAGAAGGATTACACCTTTTAACTGTATTTTTTTTTTTTTGCAGCATGATAGCTCAATACATAGCACTTATGAAGAATTCCCCACATTGGAGAAAGAATCCCTAATGGATTACACTTGCATGCAGAGACTTGGGGCCAAACTGGGGTGAGTATTTACAATAGATGTGTCTGTGAAAATAGCCCATTGTTTATTTGTTTAAAGGAGAAACCTTTCTCAGTTAGAAAAATCTTGGCTTTATTTTATTCAGTCAAGCCTCTTTTTTCTGGAAAATACAGCAAAGAGGATTAAGGTGAAAGTGACTTGAACCCCACATTTTTTTTCTGCAGTTTTATATCCGGTTTGGTTCGCAGTACCAGGTTGGAATACTTTGAGAGGATGTTGTGGCGAGTGTGCAAAGGATACACTATCCTCACATACGTGGAAGTGGGTGAGAGTTTGGAAGACCCGGACACTGTGAGTAAAAATCTCTGTCCTTCTAAATTCATGTTTGTTTTTCCTACAACGACATTTGCAGAGAACAGCTTGAATTTTGCTTTCTTTACTTGAATTGCTTGGGATTTGCAAACACTAGAATCACAATGTCTAAACCACTGTTGGGATGATCATCTATATTGTTTGAAATATATCCAAGTTCCATATCTGTAAAACCTAATTTGCTGATTCTCTGCCTTGTGATATTTAGTCCATAGTAATTATAGCATTTAGGTGCTCTTTTATGCATAGAACTAGTAAAAAAGGAGAAAATAATTATGTCATTAACGGTGACTTATAAGAGTAAAAAAATATAAAATAGAATTATTTTGGCAAATATATAAAAAAAAGAGGTTACAAATGTGTGATAATTACATTTTAAGTATCACATTTTAAACAAAAGTAGTCATACAATATAAGTTTGTAATTTTAACATAAATACATTTAACTATATATTTTTTTCAGTAAGTTAATTGGGCTATTTTTACTTTTTGTTGTAGTGAAACACTGAGTGCTATAAAATCTTGTGATAAGTCTCTTTGACTTAATACTCTACTATTTTATATATGTACAATAATTTGTGCCTGTTTTCACTTTATGTTTTATCAGACTTAACAGTATTGCTTTGGTGCACTAAAGGCATAAATTATCCCATTTCCCAAAGCACATGGATTCTTTAACAATAATGGCAGAAATAATTATGTAGTGGAGAGGTAATAACAGCCAGCTTTAACATCTTCAGGCACCATGTTTTAATGCCTCACGCATGCTGAAGCGTCAATTCAGGTCCTGTAACAATTGACTAGTACATTTCATGTCTTGAGGTTTTATTGATACATTAATAACTAATGTAAAATTATGCGTACATGTAGATTTAGACTACAGTTTGTGTTAAGTTTAGAAAAAAGTGTAGGTTAGGGCTCAAAGAGAATATGGTTACCGTACATTGTAGCTATAATAATTGGGAATGGGCAGTTCCTAGACCCAAATATATAATAATTTACCTTATTGTAGATCAGCATTTAAATTCCTACAAGTTAGCAATGATGATACGGGTACAGTATTGGCATTTCTGAAACCTTTTGACCTTTTGTAAATCTGCTGCTCTGTTCTACATATGCCACTTATGGGTAGTAACTAAAAAAAGGTGCATTTGATATTCCTGGTTTTAAGGGATAACATTACATTAATTACTTACTTTGCCATGTGACCTTTAGATTCAGTATCCTGCCATTTTTATTTTTATAGGGAGAAACAACAAGGTGGTTTGTATTCTTAATTTCATACTGGGGAGATCAGATCGGCCAAAAAGTGAAAAAAGTTTGTGAATGGTAAGTTGTTTTGCCTATGAAAGGATAAGTAATTGAAGATTGGGATCTAACAAATTGAAGAATATCTAACTGAGAAACATAAAATATTACTTTATTTATTTGGAAGTGAAACGCACCACAATAAAAACGAATAGGCTGTGATTAGATACACGAAAACCTCTCCAACTAGTAGAAAACTGTGTCCATGCAATCACAAAGGGAGAGAGGCCTATGACCTCAATGGGTCCGCCGACCTAACAGAAGCCTAGAATGTGGCTATTGTCTCTAACTAACTTAAATAGAAAGACACAGAAATCCCCAGTATATGGAGAGCCTAAAAGTTTCAATGGTAATTGTTGGATGTATATATTATGGTAATACAGGATTCCTGAATTGGTTTTCTAATTGGTTCAAATACATAATGCCCAGTCTAATACAAAACAAAATGTATATCTGTACATGCATACTTCCCTTGGGAAAACCACTAAATCGTTAATATAATAATAATAATTATTATTATTATCCTTTATTTCTAACGCACAACATATTCTGTATCGCTGTACAGGGGTTAAGTACAAATCAAAACATTTTTTTCATCACAGTGCAAAAGAATGGAGGGCCCTGTTATTGAGTTTATAATTAAAACCTACACAGTGCTTTCCCCAAAGCACCAAAAGTGCTAAAACCTGCAAACTTACAGTCGAAAGGGTACGGGTGAGAAAAAGCGGTGATAGATGCGGTCTACATATAATTAGAGAATTAATTATAGGCTGTAGCATAGGGGAAAGGAATCTAATATCCTAATCCCTATGCCCGTTAGGGAACCTCATAAATTATCCTAATTTTGATTGTTGTGGAAAAGAGTTTTCCTAAGTTTAAAGCATAACAGATGTTTCTGTACTATTGCAGCTTTCTCAATGGTTGCTTTTATACTAAAACGGGGAACTGGGATTAGATAAATATGTTTAGTAGTTGGCTATTTGATCTAGGTGATAAACTATAATGGCAACTGAACCTATTGCTCAACTAGTCTTACAATGGTCTATGAAAATAAGGGCTACTGTAGTAGTCATAAAAATAGGGTTTAATTTATTTAATAATTGAATAGAAATAAAACCTTATTAAATATTATAAAAAAAAAAAAAATTCGGCAAGCAATCTCCGTTATGAGGAATTCTTCTGAATTATTAGTTTGTTAGTATGTCTTGGGAACATGCAGCTTTCTTTCGGAGAACACTGCCCACTTGTGCTCCCATATACAAAATAGGAGGTTAAAGGGGGAGGGAGGGACAAGAAGTGCAGAGATCCCAATAGTGCCATTCCGTTTAAATTTATTTTGTACTTCACACATAAAATTTAAACTGAAACTGCTATTTTTAAACATTCAAATGTAATGTTGTTTATTCACACACTGATATTATTGCTAATGATATATTACAAAAACAAAGGAAACAACTGTGCTATTTATTTTATTTATATATATATATATATATATATATATATATATATATATATATATATATATATATATATATATTACAGGAGGCCATTGAAAATCGAAGTTTGATCAAAGTAGATATCCATATTTCTCAAAGGCAGTCCTCCTTTAACATGCCAGGATATTAATACATGTCTATCCGAGACATCCATTAGAGTATTGACACCTTGGGATTTATTTATAAATGAATACTAATGCATATATGCATTTTTATATTGTCTGTCTAAATGTCTTGTCTGTCTAACTATCTATGAAAGGTTTCTAAATACATTTTTCTACCTAAACACAAGTTCTTTTATGAAAAGAGCAAATTTAGGGAAATGTACATATGTAAAATTATGGATTATGTTAACCATGTAAATTAAAATTACAGGGAATATTATTTTGCTCCGTTCTCAAAATTAAAAAAAATAGTAAATATATATAAAATTCCTTCTTCAAAAAACAATTGCATAGATAATTAAATTGGCCACACAGCCAATCGGCTGTTTCATGTGTTGAGCCAATCCGATAAATGATTTTGGTGTAAGAGAACAGCCGTATTAAGGTCCAACAATCTCTCAACCAGCAACACCCTAACTAAATGCCTGTATCACTCCACCAACAATTTCATAAAGGAAAACACTTTGTAGATGTTGCAATCAACCTCATGTTTTATAGAGAAGAGAATAACTTGCTGTTTTAGTGACCATTTAAAGTGTAACTTAAGTCAGTGACTGATAGCATGCTTTGTTTTGTAGCTGATCATTTTCACTATGAATTTCCCTTTATCTTTAAGCTGTGCTTTCATTCCTTACAGTTTTCACTGCCATATATACCCATACCCGGGCTCCTCAGATGAACGTAAGGAGATCATGTTAGGACTGAACACACGTATACAAGACTTGCACACGGTGAGCAGAGCTAACCTGTCTATTAGTCTGTAATTAATAACCAGGTGCTGATTCTATTTGCCTGATCCATCTAAGATGGTATACATAAGATATTCTCAAATATAGGGTCATTGTTTAACACTCCCAGTGGGCATGATAAAGACAAATAGCATGGCCATTTGGTATAGTTTATTTATCCAGCTGGGTATGCTCTTCTTTATAACTATATTTTGATAAAACCAATTGCAGCTTTAATGATATGTATACTTTTCAGTGATCAGTGAGACCTTGGTTGTGCCACTTTAATAATAAAATACATATATTTTAATCCATAGTGAATTATAAAAGTAAATCAGACATCTGAATAGAATTTACCACATACCTTCTGTCAGGGAGAAGTGAAGATCATGGACCACACGTCAGTAATGTCTCCCTTCAGATCTTTTGTAAGAAGTTTCGGGCTGCAGTTTAGGAGGGTGATGGCTGCACTAATTTAACATGCCTGTTATAATTGTGAAATTGAAAATGATTGCTTAGTGGATAATTGTATAGCATTCTTGTTACATATTGCACATATATATGACCTGTTTGTTTACTTTGGTATAGGTGATCTACAGGACAGATGAATATCTGAGACAAGTTCTGTCCCAAGCATCAGAGTCCATATGCAAGTGGGTTATCGAAGTTCAGAAGATGAAAGCCATTTATCATGTTTTGAACCTTTGCAGCTTTGATGTCACTAACAAGTGTCTGATTGCTGAGGTTTGGTGCCCAGTGTCTGATCTTCCAGACCTGAGAAGAGCACTGGAGGAAGGCTCGGTAAGATCCTTAATGGTTTAAGAGGCACTAGTAGCAATTAATAGAACCAGTTGTACAGTATTTGCTATATTACAATGTTAAAGTCCATTATTCTACAATTATATTTTCTATACTGGTCCATTCCTCCTCCTCTGCTATTTTAAAAACCCAATTTGTGCTTTGTTAAATGTGATACATATGATCACTACTACAAAAAAAGTATTTCTTCAGAATTTCCCCAACTCTTTTAGTGTCTGGGTGTTGAATCCATACTCTCTCTTAGCATTGCACATTTTCAAAATACAACTCTCACCCCTGTCGCAGCTAGCTTGTATTTCCAACTGCTCCACATCATTTGGACCTAGCTAACAACAACTAAATTTAGTCTGACCAACATTTGGTGGCCCATAGGGATTTAGCAATACCTGTATTCGAAGTATTCAGTTTGATCCAGATAAGAATCTACTGGGTAAATGATTACATCTGTTCCCAGAAGCAGTTGAGTTAACTGAGTTAACTAAACAGCTTAAAGCTGATGGAGGAAGTAAAACGCTCCACAAAACAAAGTAGTTGATCTCAGAGCAGTTAAAAACGGAATAACTCAAAAGCTCTATGTTGAAGGAGGAATCCGAGACCTTTATACAATAATCTTAGCTTAAAGTCCGATATGGCTTCAAGCTAGATACCTACTTTGTAGTAACTACAATAAACTTACCCCAGATATTGCTAATCTTATAGACATTGCTGATCCAATAGAGTATGGTTACAGTTGGTAATCAAATTATATGACAAATTACCTACAAAGGGAAGACAGGGAAAACAAGGGCTAAAATAAAAGAGCTGGATAGCTCTTGTTAATAAGAACACACAAATCTACAGTGGTAGAGATAGTATTACCACTCCAATGGGAGCTTAGTGAAACAACTTTGTGGTAATACATCTCACAAAATCAGCCCACTTTTTAAATTCCATTTTTCCAATCCGGGGATTTTTTTATTGTTTTTATGTACGCCACTGTGGTCCCAGATTATTAAAGATTTAAGTTTTATATTTACCCAAAATGTTATAAGAAAAGCTAATTTAGGTAGAAAATACCTTGGGAACTAGTATTCCTTAGACATATTGTGCTGTCATGTTGTTGCAGTTTTCTTATGTAGTTACATAGTAATTAAGGTTGAAAAAATACTTTCAGTCCATCAAGTTCAACCTTTTAAGATCTCCTCATCTGCAATATGTGGATTAAATATTCATTAATTAGTTGTTAATTAATTATTAATCAATAATTTAATTTTTTATTTAATTTTTAATTATTAATTAATCCAGAGGAAGACAAACAGAAAAAAAAAACAAGTGAGACCTAGCCAATCGTCTCAAAGAGAAAAAAAAAATCCTTCCTGACCCCAGATACTGGCGATCGGATTTCTCCCTGGATCAATACTGTCTCTCTAATTATCTATGATAACCCTGAATTTCCTTTTTAATTAGAAATAAATCCAGTCCCCTTTTTAAAGTTATCTATCGAATCCGCTGTCACCACCTCCTCTGGTAGAGAATTTCACAGATTAACCACCCTTACTGTGAAGAACCCTTTTCTTTCTTTAAGGTGGAATTTTTTTAATTCTAACCTCAAGGGATGTCCTCTTGTCAGTTGAAAACCTCTTGGCACAAAAAACTCCCTTGACAAATCTTTATACTGACCCTGGATGTATTTATATAAGGTAATCATATCTCCTCTTAGGCGCCTTTTTTTCTAGAGAAAATACGTTTAATTTGGTTAGTCTTTCTTCATAACTTAGTCCCTCCATTCCCCTTATTAGTTTTGTTGCCCTCCTCTGTACCTTTTCCAGCCCTAAAATGTCCTTTTTATGAAGTGGTGCCCAAAATTGTACTCCATATTCCAAATGAGGGCGTACTAGAGATTTGTATAGTGGCAGAATTATATTTGCTTCTTGGCTTCTACTTATATCCTTCTTAATACATGCTAATATTTTATTTGCCTTTGCAGCTGCTGCTTGGTTTTGAGCACTGTTACCTAGGTGGTTGTCCACAAGCACTCCCAACTCCCTTTCAATATCTGATACCCCTAGATTTGCTTCATTAAGATTATAAATTGCATAACTATTTTTCCTTCCCAGATGCATAACTTTACATTTATTCATATTCAATCTCATCGGCCATTTAGATGCCCATTCCTCAATTTTATGTAAATCCCTTTGGAGGAAAAGCACATCATTATCTGATTTAATTACCTTACACAACTTTGTGTCATCAGTGAAAATGGAGACACTACTTTCCAGTCCCACCTCTAAGTCATTAATAAATATGTTAAGAAGCAGAGGACCTAATACTGAACCCTGAGGAACCACACTTAGTCCAATCGGAGTATGTTCCATTAACAACAACCCTTTGCTTCCTGTCTTTTAGCCAGCTTTCAATCCATGAGCAGATATTTACTGCAATTCCTATATCTCTTAGTTTGCACAATAGACTCCCATGTGGCACTGTATCAAAAGCCTTTCCAAAATCCAAAAAGACTACATCCACAAAGTTGCCTTGATCCAGGTTCTTACTAACCTCCTCATAGAAACTAATTTGATTTGTTTGACATTACCTATCCCTCATAAATCAATGTTGGCTCCTACTTATAATCCTGTTTGTATAAACCATATTCTTATATATTATCCCTTATAAACCCTTCTAAAAGCTCTCCAACTACAGAAGTGAGACTCACTGGTCTATAATTCCCCGGATTTGCTCTTGCTCCCTTTTTAAAATCTAGGTATCACATCAGCTTTTCTCCAGTCATCTGGTAGAGACCCTGTGTTGAGTGAATCTTGAAAAATTAAATATAATAGTTTGGCTATTACAGAACCCAGTTCCCTCAGTACCTGTGGATGTATTCCTTCAGGACCCGGGGCTTTATTAACATTTATTTTTTCCAACCTCTTTTGGATTACTTTCTGTGTTAACCAATTATTCGGCAAAGGTAGTGTAGCCCCATTATGTTGCAGTGTCCCAACCACTGGTACCTCCCTTGTGTATACCGAAGAAAAGAACCTATTTAGCTCATCTGCCTTTTCCTGGTCACTAATTTTTTAGACGGCCTGTGTCACATTGTAATGTTCCTATAGCTTCCTTCCTTGCCTTCTTCCCATTATTATACTTAAAAAATATTTTAGGGTTAGTCTTACTCTTTTGCAATTAATTTTTAATTTTCTATTTTAGCCAGTCTAATAGCCCTTTTGCAAGCCTTGTTGATTTCCTTGTACTCCCGTAAAGCAGTCTCTGTCTCCTCTTGTTTATATAATTTAAATTCCTGTTTTTTACTCCGTATCTTGATCTTTAAATCATTGTTAAGCCACATTGGATGGGATTTACTCCTTTTACTTTTATTCCCATATGGTATATGCCGATGTGTATGTATATTTAGTAAGGATTTAAATGTTGTCCATTTATGCTCAGTATATTTACCTATCAGTTCTCTGTCCCAGTCTATACTTTGTATTGCTGCCGTTTAAAATCTGCCCTTTTAAAATTAAGAGTTTTTGTTGGTCCCTTAAAATTTTGTTTTTTTTAATTCAATCTCAAATGAGACTGTGTTGTGATCACTGTTTCCCAAAGGTTGCCCTATTCCAACATTTGATACTATATCAACATTATTTGTGATAACTAAATCTAAGTTGGCCTAATTTCTTATAGGCTCTTGTATAACCTGGGCCAGATAATGATCCCTGAGTGTACTCAAGAACCTGCTCCCCTTAGATGAACCGCTGGTCTCATTTATCCAGTTTATTTCAGGGTAATTAAAATCTCCCATTATTAGAACTTGCCCATGCTTAGCTGCATTTCCAATCTGTAACAATAATTGTATTTCCTCACTTTCAGCTATATTTGGGGGTTTATAGCATACTCCTACTAATATTCTTTTGGAATTTGCTGCTGCGCTATTTAACTCTACCCACAAACATTCAACTTTATCACTAGGTCCACCATAAATATCTTCTCTGACTATAGGCTTAAATTCAGGCTTAACATACAGACAAATCCCTCCTCCTCGTTTACCATTGCCTCTATCTTTCCTAAATAGGTTATAACCATCCAGATTAACAGTCCAGTCATGAGATTCATCCCACCCCGTTTCGGTAATGCTTATTAAATCCCATTTTTTATTAATTGCTAATAATTCTAACTCTCCCATTTTTCGTGGCAAGCTTCTGGCATTAGCAAGCATACATCTTATGTTATGAGTCTGTAGTTCTGAAGTGCCTTCCACTGTATTTGAGTTACTTAGCAATATCCCCCTATTGACTGTACTAACTCTCCCCCCATCTCCTCCCCCATGACTAGTTAATAAGTTCCTTACCCCCTCTACACTTACCACCCCATTACTTCTATCTCGTCCCTCCTCCCCACCTACTAGTCTAGTTTAAAAACTCCCCCAGCCGTTCTACCATCCTATCCCCTAGCACAAAAACTCCCTCATCATTAAGGTGCAATCCATCCCTGCTGTAGAGATTGTACCCAGGTGAGAATTCAGCCCAGTGCTCTAAAAACCCAAACCCCTCCTTAATGCACCACATCTTTAGCCACGCATTAACCTCCCGAAGCTCCTTCTGCCTCCCTGGGCTAGCACGTGGCACTGGTAGTATCTCAGAAAATACTACCTTGGATGTCCTTGCCTTCAGCTTATTACCTAGTTCTCTAAAATCATTCTTTAGGACACTCCATCTTCCACTTAATTTGTCATTGGTACCAATATGTACCAAGACCGCCGGTTCATTTTCAGCCCCTCCCAATACTTTGTCTACCCGATCCAGAACATGACGAACTCGAGCACCCGGGAGACAGCAAACTGTTCGATTTCTGGGATCTGGGTGACAAATAACCCTGTCTACCTTCCTAATAATAGAGCATTTGGTATATTGCTCAAATAATATATTTCTAGACATATTATGGATAAAGTTTAACTATTTTATATTTTAATGTTCCCTAACACTTCTTTAAGAAGAATATTCAACATGTCTGTGACCATTATTTAAAGAATTTCTTTATTTATGAAGTCCAATTATTTAGCGGCTCGAAGGTGTAGTATCTGGTCCTGTGATCTTGACTACTATTTAGCTATGTAATAATATACATAATTCTTGTCTCCTTGTCTAGAGGAAGAGTGGTGCCTCTGTCCCCTCATTTATAAACCGGATACCCAGCAATGAGATCCCACCTACGTTAATCCGTACAAACAAATTTACCGCTGCCTTTCAGAACATTGTGGATGCCTATGGTGTAGGCAGTTACAGAGAAGTGAATCCAGGTACTTTATAAGAAAAAAAAGGTTCTATTCTTGTGATATACCCTTTAACCCTCTCTCTTTTTAATGAGCAAGTAACTGGTGCTAACATCATGCATTTTAATCCTCAGCTCCCTACACAATCATCACCTTCCCCTTTCTATTTGCTGTCATGTTTGGCGATTTTGGTCATGGGATCCTGATGTCCTTGTTTGCTCTTTGGATGGTTCTATATGAAAATAGCCCTACATTCCAGCGCTCCAAAGCTGAGGTATGAAAGTAATTTAACTACTGTTTCAAGCATGTATTTTCAAGGTATTACCAATGGTGTATTTTAATTCACCTAAAGGACTCCTGTTGTTCCATATGCTGCGATGAAGGGTTGTCAATAGGTAAAGTATTAGAGAAAGTAAAAATATAATAACAATGCAACTATGCTCTTCTGGGAGCTGCCATTGTTGCCTATGCTAATCTTTTACTATAAGTGGGTTAGTATATTGAATCCAGAGATGTTTTCAACTACTACAGTGGAAATATTGTAATCCTAAACAGTGCTTTCAATATGGCTAATGGAAAAATTCTTTAGTATACAAGGAAACATCCTATTTAGCAAACAAACTGTTCAGTGAAGGCATTGGCAGCCCACTTAAAATAATAACAACCTAAAAGCTCACTTAAACATTTATGTATGAAACATTTGCATTTGACTGTGGGCATAATTAAAAAGGAAAATGTAGTAAAGCTGTCAGAAAAAAAAATATGTTGATGTCTCGGCCAGTCTTTGGAGGCATACATGATAAGTTGGTGAAGGGTGTATGTTTGAGAGTGAGGCATTTTACATTACTGTGGAAACGGGACTTGCCTCTGAGCATGTGTGGCAGAAAGGGTAGATGTCAGATTCTCAAAGCTCCAATTTATATATCCATTCTCCCCATTCTCTCACTGTTGATGTCATTTTTTTTTGTTACTTATTACACATGTGAAGTTTTTCCTTTGAACAGTCCTTTAAGTGCTTTATTTAATTTACTTTCTATAAAATATTTTGCACATTATCAAGTTAAGTTATACATAAGAAAGCATTATAAATATGGGACTACAGAGTTTGTACATCCACTTTAAATGACTAAATGTATCTTGACAAAAATGTATGTACAATTTATTATATTACTCAAATCAAGCTATTTCCCACTGACTTACAATCTGTTCCTGTTGAGCATAGATAATTCCCCTCTGTCAGTAAAGGTGATGAAGAGACACCGTAATAATAATAATAATAATTATTATTATTTATTATTATTATTATTATTATTAATGTTTATTTGTAGAGCACCAACATATTCCGTAGCGCTATACATGCATTGCGATCAAAGCAAAACAATATTGACACATTGCCCTGTCTTTGAGCTTAGAATCCAGTGTCCAAAGTGCATTCCCAAAGCACCTTGCCAGATTGAAAACTCGCAGACTTACAATCCTGTTTTGTCAATAATGCATTTAAGAGGATTTTAGATACATTAACAGGATTAATGATGGAAGATTTATTTGCTCCTTCTCTTGTCCTAACGTGTTAAATGGTATTAAGTGGGATAAAGCCTTTGGAAAATATTAGAATTTCATACTGCGTTGGACAACTTCATCCTTGTGAATGGCTAAGCAAACCTTGCTATTTGATTACTGATTTAATGTAGTAAGACTTTCTCCAACTTTGACCTGATTAGGAGTAGCGAACACTGTCATCTAACGATTTTCCTGTTTGTTTTCTAAACTCAAAATTGTTACTCATGCAAAGAATTGCCGTTTGCACTTCTTAAAAAGCATGATAGAGAATTTTGTGTGATACTTTGTAATATACCCGACTCCTTCCTCCTTTGTTGCCTTTCCTTTGTAGATCATGAAGACCTTTTTTGATGGCCGCTATATCATCTTGCTGATGGGACTCTTTTCTATTTACACCGGGCTGATCTACAATGATTGTTTTTCAAAGTCGGTTAATCTTTTTGGTACCAGCTGGAACGTGACGGCAATGTTTTCAAATGGCGGTTGGAAGTGAGTATATCTAGGCTTCTGTGAAATACCTCTGGGTGCTAAATAGAATTCCCAGTCCGAAAGGTTTGGAAACACTCTTATAAAGTGTGCTGGAAATGTGTATGCAGGATAGTTGTGTTTATAGGCAACAGCTGGTGTCTATTTACGAATATTCTTTTTTTCTTGTCTACAACCAAGCTTATTCGTAATAGATAATTATTTAGTACAAGTCTTAAAGAGACTTTGACCAGACATCCATTCATCATTTTGAAGCTGCATCATACACGTGTGTCAGGTAGCTAGCTGACTTTTGAAACCAGAAGACACCTTCACAGGAACTAGGTAGTAGAGGAGAGAAATCTGTTCACTAAACTAGGTTTGGGTTTTTACATTAAATCACAAAGAGAATGGGGATGGTAGATTGTATCTGGCCCGCCAGACTGGATAGTATGTAATTGTATGGGATATATTATTTTTGAAATTTAAGGAAGACTAACCTATTATGTATTTCTCTCTCTGTGTTTCTGCTCCAGAAAAGAAAATGTAATTGGCAATAAGAACTTGATGCTGAATCCCCAAGTAGAAGGAGTGGTGAAAGGAGTTTATCCCTTTGGCATCGACCCAGTGAGTATGGTTTCATTGTAATAATTGAGTTTTTATTGAGCAACAACTCAAATGTATTTCTCCTTTCCTCTTACTGTCTCTTATGCATTACTTTAATTCATGGATTGACATTCTTTTGCAGATAGTTATGCTGCTGTGCAACCTATTATTATTTTGTTTTCTGCTTAAACTTCCTCAGAAGACTAAATCAAGAGAGCTTCTGTCTACACAATGAAAAATGTGGCAGTTAAAACTGCCAGTAGCTTCAATATTACTAATGGAAAGCTATTTGGCTTACAAGAATACATCCTCCTTAGAAAGTAGAAGACAGAATGAGTAGAACATACTGCAGACAATAATAATTGCATCTAATAGTTGAAAACATAAAGCTTCTGTTTAGTTTTCTTTACTAAAAAACTTTATCAACTTCCCATTATCTAGTTTAGTTATTGAAATGGCCATATAAAAAAAAATTGACCACAGTGGTCTACTATCAGAAATGGCCTCCTCCTCAAATAGTTATCTCCCACTAGTCAATGTTACAAATGAAAGATCCTCTGTGAAATCTCATTGCCCACTCAGTGATCTTTGATGTGCTGTACTCTTTCTTTGCCCTCCAATTTTACCCTCTGCTGATTTGTGTGCACTTTTGTGTGTGCGCGTCCGAATGCTTGCATTCGTTGTGTGTGAGGTTTTATGGATAAGAAGTGCGCTCTCATTTGCTCTCTCTCTATTAGATATATAAAGTATAAATAATAAATATATTAAATAGTGGAATTTAGATTAATTATTTTCAAAGCACTAAAAAACATAGCTGTGAAAATAAAACGGTCACACATCTTATAATCTCACTTTATGTGTACAATTTCCCATTGTAATGTTCCAACACTCTACAGACAGTGTACTCTACTGTAAGATCAGAGATTTTATTCTACCTAGCACACTAGCTTCTATCTGTGTATCATGTTTGCATAGCGTGATAATGTTCCTGTTTTTGACTTAATGGGACATAGAGGTTACAAATCATTTAATAACAAGTGTATTACACTCTACTGTAAGATGCAATTTTAATAGCATTGAACTTACATTATAGTTTGCAGTAGTTGGCTGTCAATTAGCCTTTTTGATCCAATCAGTAATGAGATTATTGTCACTAGTTCCAAGTTAGCTCACTGGGGCTCTGAATTTATTGCGTCTAATCTAAAGCCATATTATTATTATTATTATTATTATTATCGTTTATTTGTAACGCGCCTACATTCTGTAGCGCTATACATAAGTTAAGTTACAGGCAATGACAAGTTCAAGATTCACACATTACAATGAATGAAGGGCCCTGCGTTTGAGCTTGGAATCCGGTGTCCATAGCGCTTTCCCTAAAGCATCTTGCAGGATTGAAACTCGCAGACTTACAATCTAAAGATATGAAAAGAATGAGAATTCCCAGACCCCTGGGAGTAATCTGCATAATCCACTTAGATACTCTCTGGGGTTTGGGCATTCTCAGTCTTTTATTGGCATATGATTTTAGAATGAACATTAAGATCACAATGGTTAGTTAGTAGTTATCGGCAATAATCTCTCATAAGTATATATCACGGACAGGTAAAAGTAAGTTTTCTGTTAGAAAATGCTACTTTAATAGCATTCATTCGATAAAGTACTTGTAGTTTTAAATTATACCATATTTGGAACCTCTGCTGTGTCCTTTTAATGAATATGTTCTCTACAGTTGTTTCACTGACCTTCCTCTGAATCTGTTTCAAATCAAATCCAACTTACTGAAGATCAAATCAAATCCAGTTACTGAAGAAAAATATTACTACACTTTTTTTTTTTCATTTTTATTTTGTGGGCGAGTTCTAATAAAGTTTCAATAAAAAACCCTTTGTATTAGTAGAAATAGTATTGTTAAAAAGCCAAGTGGAGGAGATTGAGATAGTATCATCTAATTTCTTGTTTTACTTCCAGATTTGGAATTTGGCCACCAATCGCCTCACTTTCCTGAATTCTTTCAAGATGAAGATGTCTATCATTATTGGAGTGACACACATGACATTTGGGGTGGTCCTAAGTGTATTTAATCACTTGTAAGTACTGACAATGCATCTGTTTATCCGTATTATACCTTCCATGACTTATACACCTTCAATCTGTGTATAATGTAATCCACACCTAGGAATGTTTTTAACTATATAAAATGTATGCAAGGTGTTTTATTTCATAGTTAATTTTCTTTGTTTAAGAAGAGAGAAAGCTTCCATTAAATGAAAAATTGTATTACATTTCTATTACATTTCTGCGAGTGAAATAGCACCAATAGCACATAGGAGTATTAGATAGTCCCTCTCCTACTAGCATGCTGCAAGGGTTAATCAGCCCAAGTAAAGTGCTATGTGGAGTATGCTGGTGGTGTAGACAGGTATATATCAAGATAAATCACCCTTTTTGCAATACACAGTTAAGCCCATAATGATAAAAAAAAACAATTATGGTATATCGTGTATATAAATCAAATGCGCTTCACCATATGCAAATCACCTTCTCAATTATATAAATATTAAAAATCATAACATTTTACATATATTTGAACTTATGTAAGTAAGCTCTCACAACTTGCAGATTGAAGTCTCCTATTGCTTTATAAAATTAAAATGTTCTTTCCTCATACCATAAAAACAGTCACTCTTGTCCCAAGTTTTCTATCCTGCATCACCATTTTTTTTTTTTATTCCATTGAATTAATAGAAACTTGAGTAGAAGTGGTATACTGTGTGCACAATGTGTATTTAAATAGCATGTAAATGGTTAGGACAAGAGGAGGAGAAAACAACCCTGCCCTGTTTCACTTTTAATGTAATGTTAAAATATTTTAAAAGCATTAAAAGTAATGTGTAACTTTAATATTGCTAGTAAAAGCAGAAGACATTTTTTGCATTTAATCTGTCACGCAGAAGCACAATTTACAATCGGATTCTGCATAACCAATATTAATGTAGAAATTAGAAAAAAAGTTGTTGTTTTTTTTACACATTATATTTCTAATTCTCCATGTGTTTTCAGACATTTCAGAAAAGCGGTCAACATTTTTCTGGTCTTCATTCCTGAACTCCTATTCATGCTGTGCATGTTTGGCTACCTGGTCGTTATGATTATCTACAAGTGGCTAGCGTTTTCAGCAGTAAACTCCAAGGTTGCTCCAAGTATCCTGATCCATTTTATAAACATGTTCATGTTTGGTGCATCGGACACCGGTCCTTTACTTTACTCTTGGCAGGTCAGCAGTCTTTTGGAGGCTTCCATGATATGGAACTAGTGTGTACTGCTGTTTTTTTCTGTATGTGTCTTTTTCTATCTTTTTTATTTTATTTTATTTATATTTTTCTATGTCTGCTTCTTTCCTCTTTTTGTTTCTCTTTGTCCCATTCTTTTTTTCCTTTTTTTACATTTCTTTCTCTCTCTTTCTTTCTCTCTTTCTCTCTTTCTTTCTTTCTTTCTCTCTTTCTTTCTTTCTTTCTCTCTTTCTCTCTCTCTTTCTTTCTCTCTTTCTCTCTTTCTCTCTTTCTCTCTTTCTTTCTTTCTTTCTCTCTTTCTCTCTTTCTCTCTTCTCTGTTTTTTCCCTTGCTCTCGTCATCGTCATGCTGTCTGCATGTTATATTTCTGGGTGATGACTTTTCAAAAAGTATAAATCTAGTCACTTGTATCCATATCCATATTGAATGTGAGCATTCCAGAGTTTGGGATGGATGAAGGAAAATAATAATTACACCTTTATTGTTTCCCTTGCAGATCGGCTTCCAGAAATTCCTGGTGGCTATTGTGTTTCTAATGGTTCCTGTTCTGCTGTTTGGAAAACCTCTCTACTTGTATTGGCAACACCATGGCGGCCAAACATTTGGAAATTACAGAGTAGGCATTGTTCGCTTGCACATAGAGTTGATGTTCCAGTAGGGATCAGTATGGTCTTGTAGGTTTGTTCCCACTTTTCAGAATCATTTTCCTCTTGGTTCTACCGGACGTCAAAGAAACAATATTTTTCTCCAGTCCTCTTTAAGTATACCGCTGTTAAAAAAAACAGTACCTTAGTACATATTTTAATATGTAAATGTCTTGACCCGTCCCTAAGCAGGAACATATTAAGCCATGTTGTTCTACTGTGTGCTGTTCCTCTTGGTAACAAGACTAGAATTGCCTGGTAAACTGCTAATTATGAAAATATTCCACCTTAACCTTCTTAGATCTTTTTATCTTCTAAGAAGCCTATTGCTTTTGTGAGTTTTCTTACAAAAACTATGTGAGCTAGTGTGCTGTGTTTTTTGACGTCTCCAACCATTTCTTCAATTAAAGCTTAAATCACAAGTTGGTATGATTTATATATACGTTTCAATAAATGCAATATATTTCATTCAGAAATTAAACACATTTGAATGTCCTATGGTATTATTCTGCCAGTGAGGCTCGAGATAGTGAGAATGGTGAGCTGCCACTAAATCCTGAGCTACATGTTGGAGACCCCAATTCTAGCGGGTTGGCTGACCAATCAATTTGTGTGATTATTTCAAAATAAACACAAACAGGAGCCCTAGTCTGTGCACTGCATTATCCTAGAATAGAGAACTGATTATACAAATGACATTGCACACAGTGTGAACTTTTTTCATCCAAGTAGATCTGCAGTATTTTGACCATTTCTTTATTTAAAATTGAAAAATATATACAGGCAATTTTAGTGTAAGTTGGTAAACTGTGAACTAATTACTGAAGTACTTTTAAAGTTATCTCATATATTGATTTATCTGTAGAAGGGATACACCTTGGTGCGTCGTGGAAGTGAGGAGGAGCTTTCTTTGTTAAGATCAGATGACTTGGAAGAAGGTGAAAGCCATTCTGACCATGAAGCCCAGAGAGAGAAGGACAAGGAGAAGGTGAGGATCCAGGAAGCATTCCCTGAAGTTCTGCATGCCTTTGCTTTAACAGTGCTGATGGGAGATAGGAATCTATAAAATACTTATACTGGATACAGGTTTTCATTTAACTTTTTTATTTCAATATCAAGCTTTCAAGATTAATGTACCTTCTTTGTTTATCAATACATGTATTTGCTATATGTATCATGTCATTGCTCCTTTGTTTATGTCTGAAGTGGTTTTACTATGACGTGACTGCTTTTATGCTTGGTATTTTTAATAAGTAATAGAAAAAAAACATTTTGGGAAGAGTTGAACATAGGTAAAGAAATTAAGGTTTTCTCTGCCAGAATAATGTTTTTGTGCTGTTTGTATACAGAGAAGACCTCAATCTAAAACTGCATTTAATCTTTGCCAGAATAATGGTTTATGTACATCTATATACAGAGATTTAAAACATATTTCTATTTTCATTTAAATTTAGATGGGTATTACATTTAGTACCTTCATTCTTTGGTGCAACAAAGTATATTTGTTTGTTAAGCATTTAACCCTCTGCCCGGCAATGAGCCTAATTGTTTTTTAATTCTGGTTGCTTTCTCAGGTTGATTTTGCAGATGTTTTTATGAATCAAGCTATTCACAGCATTGAATACTGCCTGGGATGTATCTCCAATACCGCCTCCTACCTGCGGCTCTGGGCATTAAGTCTGGCTCATGCTCGTAAGTTCGATTTTATACAAGATACACACTCAAAATAGCTGCCTTTCTGTTTTCATCTTTGTACTTCAACCGAAATGTGGAAATGTGAACTGAAGTATAAAAAATGTTAATAACCTTTTGTTAAGGTTAAGAGATTGCTCTGTATTGATGATTTGCTGGATTATGCTTGGTACATTTCTTGCTTTAAACATTTGAAATTCCCCATTTTTACCAAGAACCCTATTTTTCTATTTTTTCAGAGCTTTCGGAGGTGCTGTGGCAAATGATAATGAAGAAAGGTCTCAAGGTATCGCCTCATATTGGAGTTTTCCTGCTGATTCCAGTCCTGGCTGTATTTGCTGTACTTACAGTGTTTATTCTCCTAGTCATGGAGGGCCTCTCTGCCTTCCTACATGCACTTAGATTGCACTGGTGAGTCTTGCTGAGGACACATCACAGCCCTATAGTTGTATCTACGTGTATTCAGGTATACTGTTTGTAAATGTGCAAAGAGGCATACATACATAAAAGGGATGCTGTGAACATTTGATATATAATATAAAAACTATAGGTAATCACAAATACCTTTTTATAAACTGAGAGTTAAAAAAAATGCATTTTCAAACTGTAAACCTACATTGACGTTTATTTTTTTTTTTCTATTGATCAGCCTTCCTGTGTTAACCACTGCTGATATCTGTTTCTAACAGGGTAATTATGGCCAATATTTGAATTTCTAATTACTTTCTGGGCCCCTGGCTATAGTGTCAATGTAAAGTCATGTTGAAACTAAAATGCTGAGCATGCTCAGATATAAAGTTAAATTATACAATAATGGGTAACTGATTTAAATTTTAGAGTATCCGGTACCTCAACTGTGGCAAACAAAGTATGGTATATCAAATTTTCCATCTCTTAATTCTTTTAAAAACATGTACTTTTTACTTTTTTTTATAGGGTGGAATTTCAGAACAAGTTTTATTCTGGTGCAGGGTACAAGTTTAACCCTTTCTTCTTCAAGAATATGTCTTCATGTCTCGATAGAGATTACCATCAGTAGGTTCATGGCTGGAAAGTAAGAATTCTACCCTAGAAAATCATGTGTACCACACCACTGTACAGAGAATGAAAAATGTACACTACAGTCCAGTTGTTTAAATGTTGCACTCGTACATCCAGTGGGGAGTTAATCTGGGGCTCGCTGCAACTTAGAACTGTAGCTTATAAAAAAATATTTACATTTGTATTTCCCAGAAAATTAGCATTTCATTGTAATATTTCAGTTCTAAGTCTGGAAACCGCTATTGAACTGTGAATATTTAGGAATATTTCATAATCTGAAAATGACATTAAGACAGTAATTCAGTATTTAATAAAAATTACATTTATTGTACATAGTGTCTTAATATCTGAGAAAAAGTTCTGGTAGAAAATGAAAAGAGTGATGGTTCATTTTTACTTACCTGTCAAAATATTCCAAAGTGTGATATCACTGAATAACATAATTCCTCTAGCTTCTGCTGGTTAGTGTTTCTATATGTGGATCACGTTTAAAATGTTTGCCTCCACGCTCTCTACCTCGATTAGGAACTGCTTCTTCTAAGTGTCAAAAATATATTTTTACCTGTTTATGTAGGAATAAGAGAAGTAGGGTTATGCCCTATTATCTTAGAGTCAGACCTTATCTTAAATAGTGTCCTGGACTCTTAATGTTTTAGAATGTTAATTATATTCAATGAAAAAGCACGCATAAAATGAGTATGATTTGGATGGTGAGCAGGAAAACCCTTAAATAAAGATTTTATATATTTGTAAGCTAATATACATGATTAGGGTATTGTTCACATTTGTAAATTTGTATTCTAATGTACAGTATTTCAGTATGGATTCAGATGTATATTTTCCCCTGAAAGGTGAACAAATCTTGATATTCTAGATAACTGTGTGCTGCTTCTCTGAAGGCCATTAAAATGTTGCAATAGATCTATTTTTGTTTTAATTGCATTGAATGTCATTTAATATGAAACACTCCATTGAAAATGTAACATTTTAGCATTTTGTGTAATTCTTATGACAACTATTCTTCGTGATTTATTTAAATTTAAGGAGTTATTAAATTGTACAGAAACAATCTGATTTCCTATTTACTTCTCTAAGTAATTATCACTTGATTTTTGATAAGATCAACTGTATTTAGAGCACTTGCCCATATTGATTACCTTAACTTCTCATCCTCTGCAACTCCTATTTACCAGATCATGATAGGATATCTGTACCTCAGCCACTAAAGTTTGGTTATTTGCTCTTGAAATAGATGGCACTGCCTACAAGAGCTTTTAAAAAATGTTCCATCTTTTATGTAAAACTAAGATTTTTGTGTGTTTGATGGTGTGATTCATCAGTGAGTTAAAGAAAATGTAAATAATGTGCTATTGCATTTCACACACACCAATTCAGACACAACGATTTTTTTTTTTTTTTAAATGAAATGTGAAGCCATGTTTGTGGAGTATGTCACAAACCTAGAATATTAATAGATAGGATAGTCATGACCCTTCCCGTTGTCTAGGATCCTGCATGATGGATGTGTGCGTTTAACTTGTTTTTTCTGTTCATGAGTGAAGGGAAGGAAGAGTAGGGTTTGTTGAATGATTAATTTAAACATTTAGCATTTGACAAATACAATTTCTCTCTTGCACATGCTCTGAATCATTTGTAAGTAAGCTTGTAAGCTGTGCATTTGCTGTATAACCCCCTCAAGCCTTGATCAAGCAGGATTACTGTCATGGCAGCTTACATGCACTAGCAGAATCTGCTAAATGACATTTTCTCTGAAAATGCTTTTATGGCCATGGCTTACACAGTTGCTAATATTGCTAGTTTGTTACATACTTCGCAAACGTGAATATTTTCCTAAATTACACTGGCCCTTTCATTTTTCCAACAAATTTTAGTGGGAGACTTATCTTATTTTCTGTTTTGTGCATATATCTGATTTATAACCTAAACTTATAATTACTCCACTGGTTTATTTTATACTTTTATAAAACTGCTTCAAAGCAAGGAAGGTGTACAACCACTAGTTACATTGCCTTGTAAGGATCCTACAGGTTCACTTTCCCATTTGCTCTAAGTTCTTTGTATAAAATTCTTTAGTCATTTGTAGAAGAGTTGTTTTAATATTGATATTATATTTTTTGATTTAAGCTAAGGGACTGTTAGTCTGTTGGTTTCTCGCACCACTCCCTAACTGTCTTTATCTTGTTATGTGAACTTATAGACAATAAAAAAAATTAAGGGAAATGCCTGAAGTCAACCTACTAATGAAAGTAAGTTATTTAAAAATGTATTTTCAGTATTAAAATAGCAAGGCTACAAGATGATTAAATATCTTTTTAAAGGTGTATTATTTATATCACTGTGAAATAGATGGCAGCAACATAGCACGTTTAGGATTTTTCTCCATCTTGAGGATTTGCAGCTTCCCACACCTATATTTATCTGGGGTTTTACCCAGAAAGTAACAACATTTGTGAGACTCAACAAAGTTCATCTTAATCTTTTTTTACTACTTTTTTAAATGTGCCATACATGACTTCAAGCAGATGTCCTTTCAATATATCTATCATTGTGATCAGAATTGGCCTACCATATTGAAAATAAGCATGCAAAATTGAAAGGTACTACTAAGCATGATTGAGTTGCTATTTTTCAATAGTAATAAATGCAAATCACTATTTTGTTCTTGGGAAGTGAGAGCAGGTTATACTTTGTAATAGATGTAATTTATTGATTAAAAGGATCAACATTAAACAACACCTGGTTGTGTAATTTCCAAGCGGGGTCACTAAAAGACTACCAGCTATTACTATATATAATAGTACAGAAGCTATTGAGTATGCCCCAAGTAAACAATATGGCGTATGTGCTTTATATCTCTATACCTTGGTTACTTACACTGGTTAAGCGATTTAAACTTGTCCATTAACTCATTTATTTGTTAAGCTAGGACATAAAAAAATGTTATTTTATTAAAACATGCCTGATTGTACAGTGTATACATTTTTTTGCGCTGTTCTCAGCAGTTTTCAATTGGGATTTCCAATAAATCTATTTCCTATAAGTTTAGTATGTGTGGTTATTTCTTTGTGTCTGTAAGTTTTGTAACCTCTCATAGTGGCTATTTAAATCATTTTATTTAAAAAAAATATTGTTTGTATCTACTGTATGCATGAAATATGCATATTATTCACCATACCATGGTGTACACAGGCAAGACACAGAGTTGTATGAAGAGATGGACATATGCAGGGGCAAAAATAAAGATGTCATGAATGGCAATGGCGGCTGGTGAACTTTCAAGTTGGAGGGGCGCCAGGGCGAAACATAGCCCCTCCCCTTTTTTTCAAACCACACCCATTTTATAACTCCTCCCCCTGACGCCATAATGACCTTTATAAGCACCGCCCAATGACCTTATACTTGTAAAGCCCATTGAAATACATGATCAGCAATGCAGCATTGTCAAGAAGTAAAGTAACAATGTGTTAAATTCATTGGTATACAATATAGATTGAAAAAAAACATGTGTCAAGACTACAGCAATATCATAATTGCACCTATATGCATTAACAGAAAAATTTAAGGAGTGAAACCTACCATTAGTCGGCTCTTCTTCTCAGGGTATTCACGTTCAGTAAGTTGACCAACGAGTAGAAACAAATCTGCAGCCACATAGGGTTTGCACCTGGGGTTAAAAGAAAACAAGCAAATCAATCAGACCATTCAAGAACAAAACCATACTTAAAAAACATTAAAAGACCAAGTGTGACCATATAGGCCCCAAACATACCTTAGAAGACCAAGTGGAACCATATAGGCCCCAAACATACCTTAGAAGACCAAGTGGAACCATATAGGTCCCAAACATACCTTAGAAGACCAAGTGGAACCATAAAGGCCCCAAACATACCTTAGAAGACCAAGTGGAACCATATACGCCCCAAACATACCTTAGAAGATCAAGTGTGACCATATAGGCCCCAAACATACCTTAGAAGACCAAGCGGAACCATAAAGGCCCCAAACATACCTTAGAAGACCAAGCGGAACCATATAGGCCCCAAACATACCTTTAGAAGACCAAGCGGAACCATATAGGCCCCAAACATACCTTAGAAGACCAAGCGGAACCATATAGGCCCCAAACATACCTTAGAAGACCAAGCGGAACCATATAGGCCCCAAACATACCTTAGAAGACCAAGCGGAACCATATAGGCCCCAAACATACCTTAGAAGACCAAGCGGAACCATATAGGCCCCAAACATACCTTAGAAGACCAAGTGTGACCATATAGGCCCCAAACATACCTTAAAAGACCAATCAGGACTGTATAGGCCCAAACCAGTGGATCTTGGGATTCAAGAAAACAACATTTCACTTCTGTTTAGACAACACAATAATCAATGTCAAACAAACACGTTGAATTAGCATATGGATAACCATATGAGCAGTAACGCCACGCCAAGGCTTCAACAATTGTTACTGACCATTCACACACCTTTCATAGCTCCTTCCATATGCACACCCACACACCATTCATACTTTACTTACCACTAGTTATTTTTGGTAGTTCGGTGGTGCCATTTCTGAGAACTTTACTTACCCTTGAAGGTGCCTCCAATTCCTTCAAACCAATGCATTCAACCGCTCCAGGGCCATGGTGCTTCTTAAATACCTTTTTATCCTCTTCAATGTGGAGAAGCATCTTTCTGATTCTGCAGTAGTCTTTGGTGTTGTAAGCAGGATTCCTTATAGCTTCACTGTCTCTGTGAAATCATTATGCAGATTAAATTGATGGTAGAGTTGGCGCAGAGCAACAGCACTCGTACAGACATGAAATTCTGGCTTCCGGTACAGAAGTGACAGCTACCCTTGGAAGTGCCTCCAATTCCTTCAAACCAATGCATTCAACCGCTCCAGGGCCATGGTGCTTCTTAAATACCTTTTTATCCTCTTCAATGTGGAGAAGCATCTTTCTGATTCTGCAGTAGTCTTCGGTGTTGTAAGTAGGATTCCTTATAGCTTCACTGTCTCTGTGAAATCATTATGCAGATTAAATTGATGGTAAAGTTGGTGCAGAGCAACAGCACTGAAGTGACAGAAGTGACAGCTACCCTTGGAAGTGCCTCCAATTCCTTCAAACCACGCCAAGGCTTCAACAATTGTTACTGACCATGCACACACCTTTCATAGCTCCTTCCATATGCACACCCACACACCGTTCATACTTTACTTACCACTAGTTATGTTTGGTAGTGAGGTGGTGCTGCTTAACGCAGTTTATCTTTGCACACCCTGGGGGTATGCATTCTTCGTTGCTTCAATGACTTGTATTTAAATTTTGCACGGCGATCTTTCAAAGAACAAAACTTCTCAATGTTTTTTCATTGAAGTCCGGGATCTCGGAAATCAGTTGCTTTTCCATTGAGAGCATCGACAATGCATTCAACCACTCCAGGGACATGGTGCTTCTTAAAAAGGTTTTTATCCTCTTCAATGTGGAGAAGCATCTTTCTGATTCTGCAGTGGTCATCGGTGTTGTAATCAGGATTCTTAATAATTTCACTGTCTCTGTGAAATCATTCTGCAGATTAAATTGATGTAAAAGTTTGTGCAGAGCAACAGCACTTGTACAAGCATGAAAATCTGTTTTCCCATACAGAAGTGACAGTTCAGTGCGTAATTGTTCCTTCTTCAGTATTGGATATGCTTGCACAGTGTCTTCCAGAGCTTGGGTTGGAAAGCAAGTGTCATGGGTTGTATACAAGTCACTTTGAACAAGTTTGACACTGACTAGGTGATTTGAAAATGAAAAACATTCTTTTGCATGAACCACCACTATGTCACATACCTCTCTTGAAAGTTGTCTCAAGGTTGAGATCTCCGTACTCCGTCTGTGGAATGTTACATCACAAAATTACTTTAAAATAACAGTGTGTTGAATTCATTGGTATACATTACAGATTGCAAACCCTCATGTGACAAGACTACATCTACATCAAATTTGCACCTATACGCATGGACAGAAAATTAAAAGCAATGATACTCACCAACAGTTGACTCTCCTTCTCGGGGTATTCACGTTCAGTAAGTCAACCAACGAGTCCAAACAAATCTGCTTCCACAGATAGTTTGCACCTGGGGGGTGATAGAAAACAAAACAAAAAATTAGAACGTTCAAGACCCAAACCGTAACTTTTAAAACCTTAAAAGACCAAGTGTGACCATATAGGCCCCAACCGCACCTTAGAAACATTAAATAACCAAGTGTGAACATATAGGCCCCAACCGCACCTTAAAAACCTTAAAAGACCAAGTGCGACCATAAAGGCCCCAACCGCACCTTAAAAACCTTAAATAACTAAGTGTGACCATATAGGCCCCAACCGCACCTTAAAAACCTTAAATAACCAAGTGTGACCATATAGGCTCCAACCGCACCTTAAAAACATTAAATAACCAAGTGTGACCAAATAGGCCCCAACCGCACCTTAAAAACCTTAAATAACTAAGTGTGACCATATAGGCCCCAACCGCACCTTAAAAACCTTAAATAACCAAGTGTGACCATATAGGCTCCAACCGCACCTTAAAAACATTAAATAACCAAGTGTGACCATATAGGCCCCAAACATACCTTAGAAGACCAAGTGGAACCATATAGGCCCCAAACATACCTTAGAAGACCAAGTGGAACCATAAAGGCCCCAAACATACCTTAGAAGACCAAGTGGAACCATATACGCCCCAAACATACCTTAGAAGATCAAGTGTGACCATATAGGCCCCAAACATACCTTAGAAGACCAAGCGGAACCATAAAGGCCCCAAACATACCTTAGAAGACCAAGCGGAACCATATAGGCCCCAAACATACCTTTAGAAGACCAAGCGGAACCATATAGACCCCAAACATACCTTAGAAGACCAAGCGGAACCATATAGGCCCCAAACATACCTTAGAAGACTAAGCGGAACCATATAGGCCCCAAACATACCTTAGAAGACCAAGCGGAACCATATAGGCCCCAAACATACCTTAGAAGACCAAGTGTGACCATATAGGCCCCAAACATACCTTAAAAGACCAATCAGGACTGTATAGGCCCAAACCAGTGGATCTTGGGATTCAAGAAAACAACATTTCACTTCTGTTTAGACAACACAATAATCAATGTCAAACAAACACGTTGAATTAGCATATGGATAACCATATGAGCAGTAACGCCACGCCAAGGCTTCAACAATTGTTACTGACCATTCACACACCTTTCATAGCTCCTTCCATATGCACACCCACACACCATTCATACTTTACTTACCACTAGTTATTTTTGGTAGTTCGGTGGTGCCATTTCTGAGAACTTTACTTACCCTTGAAGGTGCCTCCAATTCCTTCAAACCAATGCATTCAACCGCTCCAGGGCCATGGTGCTTCTTAAATACCCTTTTATCCTCTTCAATGTGGAGAAGCATCTTTCTGATTCTGCAGTAGTCTTTGGTGTTGTAAGCAGGATTCCTTATAGCTTCACTGTCTCTGTGAAATCATTATGCAGATTAAATTGATGGTAGAGTTGGCGCAGAGCAACAGCACTCGTACAGACATGAAATTCTGGCTTCCGGTACAGAAGTGACAGCTACCCTTGGAAGTGCCTCCAATTCCTTCAAACCAATGCATTCAACCGCTCCAGGGCCATGGTGCTTCTTAAATACCTTTTTATCCTCTTCAATGTGGAGAAGAATCTTTCTGATTCTGCAGTAGTCTTTGGTGTTGTAAGCAGGATTCCTTATAGCTTCACTGTCTCTGTGAAATCATTATGCAGATTAAATTGATGGTAAAGTTGGTGCAGAGCAACAGCACTGAAGTGACAGAAGTGACAGCTACCCTTGGAAGTGCCTCCAATTCCTTCAAACCACGCCAAGGCTTCAACAATTGTTACTGACCATGCACACACCTTTCATAGCTCCTTCCATATGCACACCCACACACCGTTCATACTTTACTTACCACTAGTTATGTTTGGTAGTGAGGTGGTGCTGCTTAACGCAGTTTATCTTAGCACACCCTGGGGGTATGCATTCTTCGTTGCTTCAATGACTTGTATTTAAATTTTGCACGGCGATCTTTCAAAGAACAAAACTTCTCAATGTTTTTTTCATTGAAGTCCGGGATCTCGGAAATCAGTTGCTTTTCCATTGAGAGCATCGACAATGCATTCAACCACTCCAGGGACATGGTGCTTCTTAAAAAGGTTTTTATCCTCTTCAATGTGGAGAAGCATCTTTCTGATTCTGCAGTGGTCATCGGTGTTGTAATCAGGATTCTTAATAATTTCACTGTCTCTGTGAAATCATTCTGCAGATTAAATTGATGTAAAAGTTTGTGCAGAGCAACAGCACTTGTACAAGCATGAAAATCTGTTTTCCCATACAGAAGTGACAGTTCAGTGCGTAATTGTTCCTTCTTCAGTATTGGATATGCTTGCACAGTGTCTTCCAGAGCTTGGGTTGGAAAGCAAGTGTCATGGGTTGTATACAAGTCACTTTGAACAAGTTTGGCACTGACTAGGTGATTTGAAAATGAAAAACATTCTTTTGCATGAACCACCACTATGTCACATACCTCTCTTGAAAGTTGTCTCAAGGTTGAGATCTCCGTACTCCGTCTGTGGAATGTTACATCACAAAATTACTTTAAAATAACAGTGTGTTGAATTCATTGGTATACATTACAGATTGCAAACCCTCATGTGACAAGACTACATCAACATCAAATTTGCACCTATACGCATGGACAGAAAATTAAAAGCAATGATACTCACCAACAGTTGACTCTCCTTCTCGGGGTATTCACGTTCAGTAGGTCAACCAACGAGTCCAAACAAATCTGCTTCCACAGATAGTTTGCACCTGGGGGGTGATAGAAAACAAAAAAAAAATTAGAACGTTCAAGACCCAAACCGTAACTTTTAAAACCTTAAAAGACCAAGTGTGACCATATAGGCCCCAACCGCACCTTAGAAACATTAAATAACCAAGTGTGAACATATAGGCCCCAACCGCACCTTAAAAACCTTAAAAGACCAAGTGTGACCATAAAGGCCCCAACCGCACCTTAAAAACCTTAAATAAGTAAGTGTGACCATATAGGCCCCAACCGCACCTTAAAAACCTTAAATAACCAAGTGTGACCATATAGGCTCCAACCGCACCTTAAAAACATTAAATAACCAAGTGTGACCAAATAGGCCCCAACCGCACCTTAAAAACCTTAAATAACTAAGTGTGACCATATAGGCCCCAACCGCACCTTAAAAACCTTAAATAACCAAGTGTGACCATATAGGCTCCAACCGCACCTTAAAAACATTAAATAACCAAGTGTGACCATATAGGCCCCAACCGCACCTTAAATAACCAAGTGTGGCCATATAGGCCCCAACCGCACCTTAAAAACATTAAATAACCAATCAAAACCATATAGGCCCAAACTGTACATAAAAAAAAAATGAAATAAAAATACAAAAAAAAAAATATATCTATATATATTGAGATATATAATTAATTATATATATATATATATATCTCAATATATATATATATATATCAATATATCTATATATCAATATATATATATATATATATATATATATATCAATATATATATATATATCATATATATATATATATCAATCAATATATATATATATATATCAATATATATATATATATATATATATCAATATATATAAATATATATATATATATATCTCAATATATATATATATATATATATATAAATCAATCAATATATAAATATATATATATATCTATCAATCAATATATCTATCGATCAATATATCTATCAATCAATATATATATATATATATATATATATATATATATATACACACACACACAAACATAAAGCAATATACATAAAACAAAAAAATATATGAATTGATATTTATTAATTGATTAATTGATGTACTTTATTAATTATTTGATTATAATGCTTATGTATTTGTATTAGACATTATTTATTATACATATTACAGTGCTATTTATTTGCTATACATTTTACAGGATATTATCCTGTAACATGTATATCACATAAATAGCCCTGTAATATGTATAATACATACAGGGTCACACAAGTTCACACTAACCTTTTTTGCCCTTACAGGCTTCCATACCTGCTTTGCTAATTTTTTAAAGACTCTGATTGGTTGAAATCAATGTCAATCAAAAAATTTCAGCCAATCAGAGTCCTTCAAAAATAGTATAAAAGGCGGAGCGTGGGAAAAAAACAATTAGTCGCGGGGGGAGCTCCTTGTAGGCGGAACTCCGTTACATTGTTGTGGTTTTTTTTTTAGAGCGTCGTTTTTTTTAGGTGGAGGCCTCTCGCAATGGGCCAGAATGGATGGACAATGGCTTCAATCAAGATGAGGAGGACAAGGGCTTCTATCAAGATGGGATTGACATGGGCTTCAATCAAAATTGATTGCAATGCCCGACTATCCAGGGCAGAAGGCCACCGCTGGAGGGGTCAATTTGACAGGTAAGTATGTGTTGTTGTTTATTTTATTATTATTATTTTTTTTCCCCTTCCCTTATTTTTATTTTATCTTTAAAAGTGACAGGCAATGTATTTTTTTTTTTTAACTGCAAGCAATGTTAATGATACATTGCCTGTTACTTCTAAAAATGGAATAAAAATGGCGGGGGGGGGGGGGTGTTTTGTGTTTAACTGTAGTGTTAACATAGGCAGGTAGGTTGGTAGTTAGGTCAGGGTGGGGTCAGGTGTGGTCACTGGGTCAGGGGGGTAGGTGGGTTGGTAGATGGGTCAGGGTGGGGTCAGGTGTGGTCACTGGGTCAGGGGGGTAGGTAGGTGGGTTGGTAGTTGGGTCAGGGTGGGGTCAGGTGTGGTCACTGGGTCAGGGGGGTAAGTGGGTTGGTACTAGGTAGTTGGGTCAGGGTGTGGTCACTGGGTCAGGGGGGTAGGTAGGTAAGTTGGTAGTTTGGTAGGTTGGGGTGGGGGTTGGTCAGGCCCCGATGTGCCTACAGGGGGGGTGATCGGGGATTGGCATAGGCCCCATATGGGTAGCACAAGCCCCATGGGGGTGATCGGGGTAATCGGGCGGTGGCATAGGCCACATGGGGGTGATCAGGGTGATCATGGGGTGGCACAGGCCTCATGGGGGTGATCGGGGGTGACACAGGTCTTTTGGGGCTACTGGCACTGCGGGGGTGATTGGGGGTTGCCCATGCATTGCAGGCCTAGGTGGTAGGTAAGTTGGTGGGTGGGTGGGTGGCAGGCAGGCATAGTGGGGTAACTTGGGGGACCCTTCCTTTTATTAGGGGGACTAGGGGTTTGGCCAGGGCAGTTAGGACTTACTGTTAGGTTGGGCAGATGAGTGAGTATTTTCAGCCAGGGAGGTCTCTCAGTCAGTCTCAGCGGGAGCAGGTCAGGAAACGAAAAAAGGGAGGGGACTGGCTTATGGTGGTTTTATTAACAGGGGCTGTCAATCAAAAAGTAAACTCGAGAGAGACACTTGTCTGTGGCTGATTCCTCAGGATATCTCTGGCCTGTACTGCCTGGCAGCTTCTGGAGCAGCAAGGTGAAGGTAAAAGGCCCATGAACGGGTGGCGGCCATTTTGTTTTTCTGGCCTATGAAGGGCACTCAGTTTCTCCCTACCCTACCACTCCTGAGGCCCAGAAATTGAGCTAATACTAAGACTCCTCTGCCACACAGTTTACTGGCTGCCACTGCCACAGAAGTATATACTGGGGTGAGTCTGACCCACCTACAGCCCTTTTACCTTCAGTTTCAAAGGCAGTGATTTTACTGCTGACAAAAACATTGCATCTTTACTAACCTCAGGGGTCTGGCAGCCCCACTCCTACTATACTGGAGGCTGAATCCACTGTACCTTGCCACAGAAGTCCCAGCTGGTATCTTGGCTGAGTTTTAGAGTAAAAAAATCTGCTTCCAGCTACTGCCATACATCTGGTGTATAATATCTGACAATCTTGTATCACGCTGCCATCGTGTGGTCATTCAGGATAAGTGCAACTGCTATTTTTCTGTCTGCACTGAAAAGTTGGCACTGACTACTCCTGGTGGGACGCTGAAAAATACACAATCCAGATCTGCTGGGGGCACAGAAACGCGGAGCATATCAGCCTAAGGAGATGTAGTTGACGGGGCTGTGCACAGTTCCCGCCGGCAGGGTCTGAGAGATGCTAAGACTTCACTACAGAATCTAGATATGAACAGACAAGACAGACCACAATAGACCTAAATACTTGAGAGGAAAAAGCTAATACGGAGTGACCCCCCCAGTGGAATCCACCTGACGTCTGCACATTCAATGGCTACCCCGGGAAGAAGCAGCTCCATAAAAATGGTGAAGAACAAAAAATCTTTAACTTCCAAGAAAATTGACGAACATTTCAAGGCCTCGGAAACACAGGCGGCACTGCTGAAGGATCTTGTCTCAGAGCAATCTGATACCTCAGACTTGGATCCCCTGGAGGGGGCCCCACAGCCTGAGGTCTCCATCAACAGCAATTCAATGGCAAGAATTGAGGCTCTCCTGGCCTCCCACATTGATAGGGCGGTCACATCTTTGCAGAAGGACATACATGAGATTGGCCAAAGGACCCATCAACTTGAAGACACCATTGACCAGGTGGTGGGGGCCCAGGAGAGAGACAGGGCCATCATCGCTGACAACACCTCCCGTATCTGTGGCATAGAAGATAAACTGGAGGATTTGGAGAATAGATCCAGACGATTCAACCTGAGGATCAGAGGCGTGCCTACGGCAATAGTCGACCTCCCTCGTTACCTTAAGGCCGCGATCGACGAGATCCTCTCAGGTCATCCAGACCACGAATGGGAAGTGGAGCGTGCACATAGAGCCCTTGGGGAAGTCGTAATCTAGACCTTCCCAAAGACATCATAGTCAGGCTTCTACGCCAACAGTCTAGGGACCTGATCCTGGCAACTACCCGCAAAAAGGCTATGATCATAGGCCCAGATGGGGCCAAACTTCAATTTTTTGCGGATCTCTCCCCTTCCACGCTTCAAAAACGGAGGCTGATGAAGCCTGCCCTGGAAGTCCTTCTCCGCCATGACATCAGGTACCGTTGGGGATTCCCATTTGCCCTAATTTTCTCAGTGGGGAGCACCCAGTATACAACGCGTTCTCTAGAAGACTGCCAAGAGCTTCTAAAGAGTCTGGATCTTACTGGGGGGACCCGACTTCGACATCACCTGCATCGGCAGCAGTTTTCTCTCTTCCGAAAAGACAATGGTCGGAAGTGACCAGGCAAAAGAGGCCCACTGACTAAGCCTCAAAAATCACTCATAGGCGTCCCACCCAGATCATGGACTCGTAAATGCAATAACTCAGTTAATGCCATCTCCAGAGACTTTCAATTAGGCTGGTCCGCTTGAAAAGGCAACAGGCTACCAAAGACTTATTTCGGCATCCACAGGAGTTACAAGGGCTTAAAAACACCATACCAAAATTCCTTGGTAGAGACTAACATGGAAGTCTCCTGGAACTGACCTAGCCTTTTCTCAGGACATTTTATTTTTCTTACTTTTTTACTTAGGTCCTCTAAGGAGCCTGGGGCCCTAAGAAGGGCCATGTCAACCAAAGACTTTTGAAATGTTGCTAACCCATGTTTTGTTTTCCTTCCTTTTTTAGCAGGTTTTAGCTGACTGATAAAGTTATAAGTTTTAATTTACATGCAGATAGTATAGTCAGTCCGTCAGGATCCTTCCTCACTGGACCGGGTCTAAAGGTTTACTCTGCTTTTAGTTCAGATAGAAAATTAGGTTGTTAATGCTTAAATAAGCTATTCAAGAGGGGCGTGGCTAGCAACTGACAAGGCCAGACGTGTTGAGCTGGAGCTCCACGTTTAATACACTTTAAAAGGGCCATTTACCAAATTATTTAGCCACCTGGACACTTAAAACACCCTGCTGAGGTTCCCCCACCTCAAAGAGTATAGAGGGGTGTTTATGAGCGCCAGAAGGGGATAATACCCCATTTACCAGGCGCCTTCTGAATCGGGGCCTACTCCGGAGGACCGTGCCCAATCGGCCTCATTAAGAGTTCCTGCTCCCTGGATCCCTCCCCTGGCCTACCCTGTTCCCGAGGGTCCGGATCCCTCTGGAGGCCAGCCGCAGCGGGAGAAAACTGTGCAGGCGCGCAGTAGGAGGCAGGCAAGCAGAGAGAAGCCGGGCTGGAGCACAAACAGCAGGGGGACTAGCCTAAGCTGGCGACAGAAGGGGGTGCACAGCTCCATCCTCCCTTAAACATCCCACACGGGGCACAGAGCAGCAGAGGGCTCCAAGAAAAGGGGAAAGTGGAAGAGGCCCCTGCATGGAATCCCTATCCAGCTGAACTTTTCCCCCTGGAAGCCTGGAGGGAGAGAGTGTGGCGCTGCACTGCTGAGGACATATATAAGCAGGTACAGGGGAGAGGCTATAGAGCTGTGGGGGGAGAGGATAGCCCTGATCCAAGGAAGGGGTACCCAGGGGGGCATCAGAAGCAAATTAGCCCCAGAAAAATTAAGCAATCCGGGGCCCCTTACCCACATATCCCCATCAAAGCTCTCCCCATACCCTGGGTCCAAGCAACCCAGCCCAACCTATCTACTAAGACTCAGAACATTAAAAGTACACTGCACAGGACTGCAATGATAAAGAGTGCAGATTATCTAGCTCCACATCTATATGCTTCAGTGCTCCTAAAGTGATTTTATTGGTACCAACAGCACCGGGGTGCTTGAGATTGAACCAGGCACCTTACTACACTGTGTTATATAACGTTTTGTAACAGCACCATGAGGATTTACAATCTCACCCAAAACATTATATAAGTAGTCTCAATTGTCTGTACTCTGCTCCCACCCGGTGGCAACTTTCAACCACTACAGGCTTATTGTATACCAACATAGTATTGAACCTGCCAATATCTAGAACATCAAGGGGCCACAGCTCTCCACATTGTGCCTTCTGTCCCCCCATCAGGTCCTCCCAGTATCCTGGGTTTAAGCACACCAGGCTAACCTGTCTACAGAGACTCAGAACACTAAAATACACTTTGGACTGCACAGGACTTCAAAGGCAAAGAGTGCTATTTATCTGGCTTTGCATTTATATGTTGCAGGACTACTACTGTGACTTTATTATCACCGACACTATAGGGGTGTGTGGGACTAACCAGACACCTTATTATATTACGTTATATACCACTCATCAACAGTTATATAAAGATATGCAGTGTCACTCACCACATTGTATAGGCAGTCTCAATTGACAATACTCTACTCCCACCCGGTGGCAGCCTCAAACATTGCAGGCCTTCTGTCCTTCAAGACTAAATTGAACCTGCCAATCTCTAGAGCACCAAGGGACTAAAGATCTTCATACTTTGACTGCTACCCTCCCACTCGGCTCCTCCATATACTAGAGAGAAACGGTAGTACAAAGGACTGAATTAATTCCATATCACGACGTCACATTGGGGTTAACATACTAGGTTTATCTTGGAAGATCTAAGGCAATATTTAGCCTGACACAGACTGGGCCTGGACCCTGGAGGATGTTAACACTAAACCAGTTGACAAACACCCTGCTCACTAAGGAAAAGATGAGATAAATGTAGGGCCAACACCCCTATAAATGTGCCACCACCCCTCCTAACTCTTAAAGCGCACTTAAGAGATCCTTGCAGCAGCATTGCTACCCAGTGGGCTGGGACTCACCTTAATCTAGACCTCCTCCCCCAAATGCACAGACCAGGTCTACTGGAAAGCTCATTCCTAAACTAGGCCCCGCACCGCCCTGATCTACAATACAAAGGGGAAAAGTCATGATGGTTAGAACCAAAAAGGGTGAGGGAACCCGACGGATAACTGAACATTTCCCCTCTACTACGGCTAGAAGATCCCCCCACCCGGAATCAATCTCAGGGGCTTCAGATATATCGGATGCTGAGGGCTCCCAAAAAGGGAATATGATGGATGCAAACTTATCCAATGACTCCAAAACTTGGTTTGAGAACATGCTAAAATCACAACTATCATTGGCAGTTCAAGATCTAAAACATGAAATCCAAGAATTGGGCCAGCGGACAAGTATTTTGGAATCTTCCCTGGACCAGGTCATAGACTCTCAAAGACAAGATCGAGTAGACATTGATACAAATGCAATGAAAATATGCTCTCTTGAACTCAAACTGGAGGACCTCGAAAATAGATCGAGAAGATACAATGTCAGATTCAGAGGCGTCCCAAACTCAATCACTGACCTTGAGCCGTATCTTTCAGACTTAATAAAATCAATTCTTCCAGACCCCCAGGAGGGTGAAATCGGCATTGAAAGGGCACATAGGGCACTTGGAGCATCCCCAAATCCTAACATGCCTAAAGACATCATCGCCCGCTTTCTGAGACAACACACAAGAGATCAGATTCTCATTCACGCCAGAGGTCTAGACGAAATCAAGGGTCCTGACGGCACCACCATCCAGATTTATGCAGATCTCTCACCAGCCACCCTAGCGAGACGCAGGGAAATGAGACCGGCTGTGGAGGTACTTATACAACATAAAATTCCTTACAGATGGGGTTTTCCTTTCAACATCCAATTTACGGCGAATGGAAACAAGTTTATCGCTCAAGATGTGGAGGAATGCCAGACAATCCTTTCCTCCCTGGACTTATGGAAGGAGGGTGAAAACCCCCACCCACTGGGCCAGGAACCAAAAGAGAAGCGAGATAGGCCGGTTAGACAATGGACGGTAGTTCCTGCCTCAAAGAGACAAAAAGCTGCAAGAAACCCACAACCTCAAGCGGCGGGAGAAGGGGGTCTAAGGCAACCCGTGTAACTGACATGCCTACATCACCAGGCTTGGGCCGGGATGCTCAAGTTGATATTGGCCGGGAAAATCCCCCCTCCAGAGAAGAGATGAGGGGACTGGCTAAGAGATAAGTTGCCTCCCTCAGAAGCCTAATGGACACTAGAAGCTGAGGGGAGTGTGATATAGGATGGAAGCCTACTGGGTTTCTCTTAATTCACTGAATTGAATGTTTTGTGCTACACAATGCAAGGGGTGATAGGCCCATGGGGTGAGGCGGAGAGTTTTTCCCTTTTATTAAACGGGGTGTAAGCTGAGTAGTTAAAATTTAGTCTGCCTCCTCGCCAGGGCTATATGCAGGAGAACAGGATTCTCATGCCCACCAAGCGTGCTAGAGCGCAAGGAAAAAGTTTTAGTTTAGATAAAAAAGTTGAAATTGTTTTGTTTCTGTTGACACATGTATTTCTGTACATTTCCCTGAATTATGTCTTATATGTAAATGGTCTATCTCTGTTCTGCCTAGTACTCCCAAGGTCTCTCCAAGATGCAGGTGCACCTCGTCTCCTGGTCATCCCAGGGGCCCTCTCGTCTCCGGCTCTCTGGCCCTCAAACAACTTTCCCATCCTGAGCAGGAAAAATGTAAGTCATACACCAGGCACAGCACTCACAGACAGACAAGGATAAATGGCTAGGCCCGAATTTAAGATACTGTCCCATAATGTGAAGGGATTTAACTCCCCTCATAAACGGCGTAAAGCCTTTCTTACATATAGGGAGCATCGCCCCTCAGTAATCTTTCTACAGGAGACACACTTCATGCGTGACAAACCCCCTAAATTTCTCCACAAACAATACCCACACTTCTATACAACGGGTATGTTAGCCAAGAGGGAGGGGGTAGCAATTCTCTTACACAAGGACTTTCCGTTTATACTCCAGAGTAAAAAATCAGATCCCGAGGGTCACTACATGATTCTGACCGGGAAAATACTCGACTCGACAGTGTCTTTAATTGCGCTATATGCCCCACCTACGAACCCTTATAACACGGTCCGGAAACTACTTATGGTACTGGAGAAAGGGGACTTTGGTAGAATTATTCTGGGAGGGGACCTAAATTTAGCGTTGGATCCCGGATTAGACAGGTCTAAGGGGAGAGTGGGGCCCCACTTCCCCAGTAGGCTAAAACAACTTAAAACACAGCTAGCGAACCTGAACCTGGTAGATTCCTGGAGGGACCTTCATCCTAGGGACAGGGAGTACTCTTTCTACTCAGCCCCTCATAATTCATACTCAAGAATTGACTATATCATCATTGATGCTTCACTCTTGGATCAGACAAAGGAAGCGGAGATTATTCCGTGTACCTGGTCGGATCACTCAATAGTCAAAATTGCCCTAGACTTTGGCACACCATACTCCCCCCCCCCGACATGGCGCATCAATGATACGCTACTAGCATTTCCTCAATCCAAAGATAAGATCCAGCAAGAACTTGAGATATATTTTGGGGAAAATACTAAAGGAGATGTAGGAATAGGATGGGTGTGGGTGGCCCACAAAGCATATATTAGAGGGGTCTGCATGAAGATATCTGCTGAACATAAAAAGCAAAACAGGGCCCGAGAGGACGCATTAAATAAAGAATTAATGAGATTGGAAAGGGCAATGCAGCAAGATAATTCTATTGGGGATAGGTCCCAGATTGAGAAAACCAGAGCGGAACTGGATATGATTCTGTCAGAGAGAACGGAGAGAGCGCTTAGAATCACACATCACAAGTTTTATAGCAAAGCAAACAAGCCTGACACTTTCCTAGCCAATAAATTAAAATCAAAGGAAAACCAATCTAGGATCTGCCAAATTAAATCGCCCCAAGGGCTAGTGACCTCCAACCCCACAAAAATTCAGGACATCTTTCAGGCGTATTATAGCAAGCTATATAAAGCCTCGAACTCCCCAGCTCAGGGGGAAACACAATCACTTTTATCCTCCCTGGATCTACCTAAACTAACGGAGGAGAATGTTACTTCATTGAATAAAGCAATCTCCCAGGAGGAAGTGAGCAAAGTTATTCTAGAATCAAAATTAGGCAAAGCCCCAGGCCCAGATGGCTTTACAAACACATATTATAAGAAATTTGTCAGCACTTTAGCCCCATACTTGACCACATTATACAATACAATACTGGAGGGACGACCAATCCCCCCAGAACTCAACAAAGCTGACCTGGTATTGTTTCCCAAGGAGGGGAGGGACCCGTTAGAAGCCAAGAATTACAGACCAATTTCACTCCTTAACAGCGACATAAAGTTTCTGGCCAAAATCATGGCGGATAGGATAGCTGGGTTTCTCCCCTCCTTGGTTCACAAAGACCAGGTGGGATTTATCCCAGGGCGACAAGCAGGGGACAATATCAGGAAAATTCTGAATTTAGTCCACCACTCTAAATTAAATAACACTCCGGCCTGCCTGCTCTCTCTGGATGTAGAGAAGGCCTTTGACTCCCTGGAATGGCCTTTTCTCATGGCTACGCTAAACAAATTCGGGTTTTCAGGGAAGTTTTTAAATCTAATTCGGACTTATTACAAAGATCCTAGGGCAAATTTAAGACTCCCGGGTGGGGGGAGGCCAGCGGTCAGCATCCAGAGGGGGACGAGACAGGGGTGCCCATTGTCACCGCTCCTATTTGCGTTGGCAGTCGAGCCCCTGGCCCAATGGATTAGAGCCTCCCCAGAGATAAAGGGTATCCAAGTGGGGTCACATCATTTCAAGGTGTCACTATTTGCGGACGACTTACTATGCTCCATTTCGGAGCCATCGACGTCGGTACCACCCCTGATGCAAAAACTTGAACACTTCGGGATGCTTTCAGGATTGAAAATTAATGTAGAAAAAACTGAAGCCTTGGCCCTAGATATACCGCTCCCGGAGAAAGATTCCCTCACACGGAGGTTTAAATTTAAATGGGCTGGGAAGGGGATTAAATACCTAGGAATTTGGTTGACAGCTAAAGTACAAGATCTATATAAAGCTAACTACCGGCCAATGTTCCGTTTACTTCAAGAGGAGATGATAAAATGGGGCAAATATAACATCTCCTGGCTCGGTAGGATTAGTTCGGTCAAAATGAACATTTTACCTAGACTCCTATATTTATTTAGATCTCTACCGATCCAGATGCATATGAAAGACCTCTCAAACTTCCAAAGCAGGCTGTTCCGTTTTATCTGGGGTGGGGGTCCCTCCAGGATTGCGAGAAATAACATGTACAAACATAAATCCAGAGGGGGGTTGGCATGTCCCAATTTAAAACTTTATTATCGAGCAGCTCAATTAGCTTTTATTCCCCAGGCCCACTTACCCGAAGCCCATCCGGCATGGATGTTTGTTGAAAGCCAAGACATGATGCCCTATACATGGGACACGGCGGTCTGGATTCACCCACTCCCAACAGAGATTAAGAAATCTGCCAATCCTATAATAAGGAACTCTGCGGCTAATATTATCTGGGCCTTCAATCATACAGACCTCCTACCCCGGATATCCCACTTAACGCCTATATATCTTGGAACCGGCCGTAATCTCAGAAATATAAAAACTCAAAAATAAATTCAAGCCTGCACTGTACAGCTCTGTAAATGCTAGGGATCATATTGGGGGACATGAGGATTAAAAGAAACCCACTCTCAAGCTTGCACATCTGCCCAAACCCGAGTTCAAATTAACTGTTTATTTTCCGGCTGCGGCGTGGGTGTGTCTGAGGTGCTCCAAGCACTCTGGACTTTTTACATGGATATTTTACGGATATTAAAAATAAAATATTTTACGGATTTGAGTACAGGATAATTATGTGCTATTTTTTCTAACACCTAAAATCCCTTTATAGTCTTCTCAAAGTGCAGGATGGCTTTATTTGAGGTATTTTATGTGCTTAATTGGTGCTAGCGAGACCTCTTTCCTGCAAGTAAGCTGCGGCTCGTTTTTAGCCTTGCAGAGAGGTTTCCCGGAGCAATTGAATTGCAAATCTCTTGCGGCCGTTTTAGATCAAAGGCTTTCCTCCGGCGCGAGCGGCCGCAAGAGATAGCAAGGCACCGGCCGCAAGCCTGCCGGAATCCCCGGCCGTAAGGGAATAGAATAGCAGAATAGCTTGCGGCCGGTCCTTGCGGCCCCGCAACGGCTGCGGCCGCTAATAGAATGAGGCCCTAAGTATTTAGAAATATGGGGTCCCTGGATAGGATACACTGATATTAGAATCCCTCTACTCCAATGAAGGGGGAGGAGGAGGGAAGGGCACCCTCACCTTGTTGACAGGATACAGAGGGGGCTGGGGGCCGGAGAGGAAATACCGGGAGAGGATCTGCACCGATATGGAAGAAGACAGACAGGTATGTTAGGTTGGATCAATAACAAGATCAAGATAGAGAAATGTTTTCCAAAGAGGAAGGCTTGACATAGATGTGTCAGATAGAATGTTTTAGTTTAATTAGTTAGGTTAACATTTGTAAAAGTTTGTAAGCAACTCTTCCTGAATATATAAGAAAAGATAACGGGGGGGAATTGAATGGAAGGAAGATACTGAAAGACTAACAAACGCAGATAATCATACTATATCCCTCTAGAGGTAAATGAGTCAGCCAATGGATAAAATTAGGGCTTTTTTAAAAGGTATTAGGAGATAACAACTTAATAACCAAAGAATAGTATAGGTAACGGATAAGTTTAGGGATACATGTTTACATAACCAAGAAAGGTCCATTATAATTCTATACATTGGTTCACCGATAATAGCACGGAGGTAAATACGGAAAAAAGGAGGAGGCAGGATACAAGGATGAGATTTCACAATTGATGTTGGGGTATTGTTTTATTACGCTCAATATTGTACAACTGTTTGCACTTTGTATTCCTGCAATAAAAAATTATTAAAAAAAAAAAAAAAAAAGCTATTCAAGGTTCTGGCTTTATTCTGTTTCCTTAATGCTTCTCTAGATTACTTTTGCCTGTCCTTGCTGGCGGGAATTGGAGCAGGGGCCCTAGTGTTCTGAGAGGGTAGAATGCTTAAGACAGGGCGGGTGGTCTTGGGACAGCAAGACCTCTTGACAACAATTGTACTTTCTTCCCTTTGTGTTCTCTTCACTGCTGCTCTTCTCTTTGTCACCTATCAGCTTGGGTTCTCTTGCCCCTATACTCCCCCTTACTGTCTAACTGGAACCTGCCACTTAGTGCTTCCTCATACTTATTATCTCTCCCTCTATGGCTGTCTAGGGGATTTAGAACCAAATCAGGGTTCACTCTACATAGCTGGGGTAGAGGCGGCGGCCTTTCTGCTGGACAGTGCTGGACAGCTGCCTGGCCTCAGAGAGTGGAACGGATCTCTTTTCAGCCTAGTGAGTTGGGTTCTAACAGCTCTGAGACACTACCAGACTTGTCTGGTACTATCTTGCCTCCTGTAGATCTCTTGGGACCGCACCTGTACTACTTATACTCATGCCTCTTTTACCCCCACAGAGCTAAACATACTGGACCTCTTCTTGGCCGGGCTCAACCACTCCTATCCCCAAGAGGGGGAAATCCGCTCTGCACTCTCTCCTTGGCGCTCCTCCGGAAGGGTAAGGCTACGCTAATGCATCAGATATATACACCTCTAGTTTACCCATGACCACACCGATGACAATACTTACCCATAATGTGAAGGGTTTCAACTCCCCCTTCAAGCGAAGGAAGGCTTTCCTTTATTATAAGACCCTTAACCCCATGGTGATCTTCTTACAGGAGACACATTTTGCCAGGAATAAAGTCCCAACCTACCTTGACAAAAATTATCCTCATTTTTATTACTCTACCCAGGTCTCCAAAAAAGAAGGAGTTGCAGTTTTGCTCCATAAGAGCCTCCAATTTCAATTAACAACTAAGATAGTGGACCGGGAGGGCTACTACATCATTTTAAAGGGGACGATTTTGGGTTCTCCAGTTTCACTGGCCTCCTTCTATGCCCCTACGAAAACACCACATAAGACCCTGATCAGATTCCTAAGGGTTCTGGAGGGGGGAGAATGGGGCAAACTAATTATAGGAGGGGACTTTAATCTGGTATTAGACCCAGTGGCAGATAAATCTAAACCTCCACAAGAAGATCGCTACTCCAAAAAGAACAGGCAAATCTTAAAACTTCTGCACTCCTTAGACCTAGTTGACGCCTGGAGAGGTCTGCACCCAAGAGGGAGGGATTTCACTTTTTATTCCCCCACTCACGGGACTTATTCGCGTATAGACACAATATACATATGTAATTCGCTTCTAGATAGCTCAAACAAAGCGGATATAGTTCCGTGCACTTGGTCGGATCACGCGGCGGTCATACTTGAGGTAGACCTGGGAGTTCAATCTCGGATGCCCTATACCTGGAGACTTAATGAATACCTGGTATCGCAATCCGGATTCCAGGAACAAACTGAGAGGGAGTTGGCAGAATTTTTCGAGTCCAATGCGGGTGGGGAGACAGGGGCGGGATGGGTTTGGATGGCGCACAAAGCCTACATCAGGGGGGTGTTTATCAAGCTAGCCTCCCAACATAGGAAACAGAACAGGCTAAAAGAAAAGGAGCTAACAGAGAAACTAACTCAGTTAGAGCGGCAACATCAGCTTTCTCCCTCGATAGCTTTAAGGAAACAGATAGATAGAACCAGGCTAGAGCTGGAAAGTATACTGACCATAAAAACGGATAAGGCATTAAGGAGGACTCAACATTTGTTTTATGCCAAGGCGAATAAACCTGACAAGCTACTAGCAAGGAGTTTAAAAACTAAATATGCCCAAGCCAGGGTATCCCAAATCAGAAATAGGAAGGGGGATCTCACCTACAGCCAAAGCGAAATTCAGGAGGTCTTTAGGGATTTCTATCAAAATATTTACTCCACTCAGAAATTGGCCCCAGAGAATGTTATTCATTCCTATCTAAACTCCCTTGATTTGCCCCAGATTTCACCTTTGGACTTACAAAACTTGAATAAAGATGTTACTGTCAAAGAAATTCTAGATGCCATTAAAGAACTGAAGCTAGGGAAGTCCCCCGGCCCGGATGGGTTCACTAACATCTATTACAAAAAGTTCTCAGAAATTCTGGCCCCACATTTATGTAGTCTATTCAATTCAATTCTAAGAGGAGAGACGACTCCCCCTGAGCTGAACCATGCGGACTTGACGCTCTTCCCTAAGGAAGGCCGAGATCCAAAGGAAGCTAAAAATTATAGACCAATCTCGCTTCTTAATGGCGACGTTAAACTGCTGGCCAAAATTTTCTCCCAGAGGATCTCAATTTTCCTACCCGCCTTAATACATAAGGACCAATCAGGCTTTATTCCAAACAGGCAGACTAGTGACAACATTAGGAGGACTCTAAATGTTATTCATTTGGCTAGGTCTAGAGGTCTCCCTGTGTGCCTGCTCGCATTGGACATCGAAAAGGCGTTTGATACCCTGGAATGGCCCTTCATATTCGCCACTTTGGCAAAGTTTGGGTTCAGAGGAAACTTCCTAAACCTATTGCGTACATATTATACACTTCCCAGGGCCACACTAAAACTGCCTGGCTCCCATACGGCCAGCATTAAAATCGAGAGAGGTACGAGACAGGGCTGCCCTCTGTCTCCTCTTCTTTTTGCTCTGGCCATTGAGCCTTTGGCTCAAGCGATCAGAGCTAACTCCTCTATAGAGGGGGTGCGGGTGGGGCACCAGCATCTAAAGTGTTCCTTGTTTGCTGATGACCTTCTCTGTACTCTCTCGAATCCTAGCTCCTCCGTAGGCGCCCTGATGGACACGATAGGGGTCTATGGCAACTTGTCAGGCTTGAGGCTAAACCAGGACAAGACAGAAGCTTTGAGTGTTGGGATCCCTTTGGATATTCTGAACCACCTGAAGGGAATTCATAAATTTCTATGGCCCCCCTCACACATCAAATATCTAGGGATTAACTTGACCAACTCATTAACTAATATGTATAAGGCTAACTATCCACCTCTCTACAGGACTCTGCGGAGAGACCTGGAAAACTGGAATAAACGGCATATCTCATGGACGGGTAGAGTAGTCACGGTTAAAATGAACATATTGCCGAGGCTGCTCTATCTTGCCAGGACGCTGCCAATCCAGGTAAATAATACAGAATTGGCCCGCTTCCAGACACAAGTATTTCGGTTTATATGGAGAAATAGACCCCCTAAGATAGCGAGAAAAACGATGTATGTACATAATTCCAAGGGGGGCCTATCTTGTCCTAATTTCCTGAATTACTTCAGAGCAGCCCAGCTTGCCTCTGTCCCCCTAGCTCACTCCATTCCACTCCAACCAAACTGGGTCTTTGTAGAGGAGTTGCAGATGGCCCTGCTTACGTGGGGTATTATCCTGTGGGCTCCAGGTGCAAGCGCTTTCTACTCTAGAATACAGAATCCCATAACTAAATTTACACTAAGAGTTTGGATCTGGGCTAGGAGGAAATACAAACTAACTCACCCGGTATCTCCCCTCACATCAATCTTTACATCACCCTCCTTATCAACCACCATCACTGCAGAGTCCAAGGAATATTGGACTTCGCATGGTCTAGATAAACTGGGGGCTTGGTTTGAGGGAGGTTTGATGAGAACTTCAGAATCTATGATTAGGAACTTTGAGGTACCACACCGGGAACTTTTCAACTACATTAAAATAAGAAGCTGGATTGAAGAGATACAAAGAACCCATGGGCCCCCGAGGGACTCTTGGATGTCGGTAGTGTGTAAAAGTGAGGTCCTGTCCAAAGGAATTTTAGGGTCAATATACAAAATCTTCAATAGTCCACCAAGCACTTGGAGGCCTTCCTTTGTTTCGAAGTGGGAGTGGGACCTAGGACAAAATTGGGATGGGAATAAATGGGCTGAATCCTTATCGAACCTATCGAAGGGTTCATTTAATTATAGTTTGTTAGAAACCTCTCTTAAGATTTTACACCGGACATACACAACTCCAGTTCGACTAAATAAGATAACCCAAACAATCCCAGATAGATGTTTTAGGGGGTGCCAAGGTAGGGGAGACTTTATACACACCTGGTGGAGCTGCCCTAAGGTATTTAAAATTTGGTCAGAAACGACCAGTCTAATCTCAAGAACACTCAAAACCCCACTCCAACCATCAATAGCAGTCTGTCTCCTGGGAGCTCGCTTCTCAAAACTGGGAAGGGAGGGGAATAAATTGGCTCAATTGATATTTCTAGCAGCTAAGAATACCATCGCAAGACGATGGAAGAGCAGGGACATTAATTTCCAGGAAGTAACAAACAAAATAAATTTTATTTGCATCAATGAGAGGATGACCCACATCATATCAGATACACATCACTGCTTCTTGGAGGTTTGGGAACCCTGGATCTTATTCACAAATAGTAATATATAACAACTAAGTTAAGGGAACACATTAAAGAAGCCATTCCTGTTGAGCGGCTGAGGAGTGGAGTGTGGAGCGGACGGGAAGAAATGGTGAGAGGACCCTGAGAGATATCTCTTCAGTATTCCAGAGGTACAGCGGGGGAGGAAGGTTACCTTAAGATTGGTTGAACGGGGAATTGCTGGGGGAAGACACTCCACCATATGTTTTGTACAATGCTACTTGTTTTCTCTCTACTTTATTTTTCTTTTATCATATTTCTTGCTGCTCTGGTTCATCTATGGAAATGTGAATTTCTGCAATTTGAACAATGTGACCTTATAAGCTGTATATATTGCTGAATCTAAAGAAACTAATGTGAATATATTTGGACAGAATCACCAAAAATACGAAAAAAGAGTTGTAATGGAGTTTTTATTTAAATGGAATGGTTTCAACATGTTAGCAATACGATGTTAGTTATAAGACAACTTTTGGTCTATGTTTTTCATTATTCTTTTTTGTCTTGTCTTTGCAATTCCAGAACTTCTCAATAAAAGTTATGTTATAAAAAAAAAAAGTAAACTCGAGGCCCTATTAGCTGACGGGCGCTCGGAGCTAACGGTCTGGGTGGGTTTAGGTGGTTCTCCTGACAACTGTACAGCCTTCCATCATTGATTGGTCAATTGAAATGGATACATTATCACTGCCCATGCATAGCGTCATTGTGCTGGTGGGCGGAATGCATTAACGGTCAGGCCTCATTCATAGAGTCTAAAGGTTAGTGTAGTGTAATATGATCACACAGGGATGCAGGGAAAGCTACAATGGATAGTGTAGGCACACAGCAGTTAATGTATACACACAAGGGGTTATATTAAAGTGACAGTGTCCCAGGGAATAGTTTGCTTCATTTATTACTGTAATAACACTTGAATGCTGATGTACACATTATATTTAATTGTTTTTTGGTTATTACTAATAAATTATTGTGTTTTTTTTTTTGCAGGGTCGCAAAAATATTTGGAGGGGCACTTGCCCCGACGCCCCTATGGACGGGCCGCCACTGATGAATGGTGGCTTCAGAATTAAAGAGGCCTGTGTGGTTAGGGCAGTAGGAGTAAATAAAGATAGTATCAAGTAGAATTGTTATGGTACAGAGAAGGTAGACCCTGTATGACTAGAAGGAGATCTGGGAAAATAAACAGGATGTAGCAGCACGAGGGGTGTAGCGGTTTGGATAAAGCAAAATTTTAGAGGTACAGCTATCTAGTTATTTTTGGATACAGCTGCAGAAAAAGGAAAGGTACACATACAAGTGTGGACAGGATATATATATATATCTCCAATTATACATAATTTTGGATAGTCACTACAGAACTATTTTACAAACCAGTGAAGAAATCATTGTAGGAAAAAGTGTTGGATATGTATCGTCAGTCCTTAGAAGTGTCCTACAATGAAGCTAGGATGCACTCTGGGCTTGTTATATATTTCAATGAGATAAAATAGGATCGATGAGGTAAGGTAGATGCAAAGGGTTCACTTGGCCTAGAGACAATAACTAGGCCATTGGAATTCAGTTAAACCACACGGTTGGTTCATGGAAACAGGGAATAAAACAAATATTTATTTGTTGGAAATTACAGTTTCTAAAATACAAGATTAATGGCGGCATTGGAGAATGTCAGGATCTGGGTGGATGGGAAAAAAAACAAGAGAGATGGGGTTGGTTTCTGGTACACAAAGCATTCATTAAAATTGGGTGGCATAACGGGAGTTACTGGATATAACTACAACAAGCTGAAGACCAGCTGCTAAACAGAGGGGACAAAAAAAGAGCAAAATGTAGAGAACATGCAGTGTAGAGGCACAGCAGTTTTATGAAGCAGAGATGGCAATGTTGTGGTTATGTAAAGACATAGCAAAAATAATATGTCATAGAGCTAATGTATGAAGTGGGTACAGCAAAGGGAATAATACGAAGGTGGTGTTCTAGGGTGGAGATGGCATGTTACAGAGCATTGTGGTGTGAAGATGGCAGTATGTAGGATGGTTATAAGCAGAGATGGTAGCATGCCAAGCAATAATGGGCAGAATGGTCTGTTATAGAGGGTTCAGGAAAAGATAGCAGTGTGCAGGAGGGTTTAGATGATAGAGGGGTATCAGTGAAAAGGTCAATGTGCATGCCTTCATCTCAGTCTTCGGTGACATGGTTAAATGCCATGGCGATATCTGTGTACGAAACAGATTCCCTACATGGAAATATTTTGATGCTTTAACTTCTCTGCCTCTCTCAAGATGTCCTCTCCCCTTTCACTGCAATGTAGGCACTATAATAATTGTCTCTCGGGCGTGAGACCCCTTTCAACATTGATTGTTTGAACATACATACATACATACTACAATGGTCAGACTTCTTGTCAAAGCTATAAACATTCCTTACACATAAGACCTAACCTGGGAAAACCCCAAAATGTAACTAACTGAGAAACAGCTAGGTGAAACCAAAAACGTATTCGAATGGCAAAATACTTTGGACGCTCTCATATCTTTCTCCACCTTAATAGATCAAATGAGCCTGGATATAAGATATTCGTATCTAATCCCACAGCGCTTTAGTGTAATATATACACAGGTGTCTGTTAAATATTGGAGACAATGTTACAAAGATGGCTAGATATCCACACCTTCTGGTGTTGCCCAATTATCGAAAAATATTGGAATAACCTCCATTAAAATCCTAAAAACAAGAATGAACATTTCTACCTGTTGATGTTATCCAGAGGCGTAAACAAAAACGTATAAAACACATACTGCGTCAAGGTGCACTGCTTTGGCAACCTAGAAACAACACCCAGCCCTAAATAATCTGATAAATCTGATCTTCTGGCCAATGTGATCTCATGTGGAGAATTCCCTTAGGTACGAACAGCCTTAATAAATTGCGATTTGGCAAATCTAAAGGGCTCTATATAAGCACAGAGCATATGTTTTTTTACAGAAGTTTTTAGTTCGTGAAGACCTTACTTTTGCATAGAAGTTCGCTAACTAAAAACTTCTGTAAGAAAATATGCTCTGTCCTTATATAGAGCCCTTTAGATTTGCTGAATTGCAATTTAATAAGGCTGCAAATTTCTAACTACACCTTCTTTTATAGTTTTCTATTTTACTATGTCATACTAATTAAAACCAAAACCAAAATAAAAAATATGAATCAGGATAGGATACCAATAGGTAGAAATGCAGAATGCTGGGGTCTGTCATACCATGGCAAAATATACAGGGGACATAGAGAGAAAGAAGGGGGCCATTATGTGACCAAAGAGAGCCTCCCATTATTGAATTCACACACTACTTACTGCCACAATGGCCTAACACAGGCTGCCACATGAACAAGTCTGAATTTTAGAGATAATATATACTTTTAATGCACAGCTTCTCACTATTCCCCTATAGAATACAGACTCCTTGATTCTCTTTCTCCTGGAATCAGATTAGGCAGAAGAAAGAGGTACAGAGTTTGAGTAAAATAGAGCGAGTTGTCCTTAAATATGGTACTGTGTCTTCAAAATATGGACTGTTTGGTAAGTAGGAAGGACACAGTCAGTGACAAAAATGGAATACATCTGAAATCTAACATCAGATATATTTTGATGCTAAAGTGACAATGCACTGTGGTGTCCGGGATACATGAAGTATTAGTGTTTAAAAAGAGACTAATATTAATGGTTTACAAATCTAAGAAAACAACACTGTTAATGAAATAGTCTTGTTTTCCAGTTTATACAAGAGCACAGAGCATTTTTCTCTAGTCCCTGTTTATTGAGAGTGTACCAGTGAGTGGATGGACCATCCCAAATGTCCTATTTTTTTATTTAATATAAAGTGTTCTCCTTCACGCTGATAATTATAAAAAGCAATGTTAAGGATTGCTGAAATCAGAAAAAATATCAGTTTTATCAAGATTATGCTTTATAAAAGGGGTGTGTTTCTGTCTAGGCCCACAAGGCCCAGGCCTAGGCCTGCATATTTTCAGGGGGTAGAAGGGTGCATAAAGATGTAGAGCAGTACATTGACATGCGTATATATGAACAGAAATGTCTATATTCAGTGATATTTCTGTCTGTAAGTGTACTTGAAACTTTCTGACTTACCGTATACAGTGTCTTGCAAAAGTATTCACCCCCTAGACTTTTTACCTATTTTGTTACATTACAGCCTTCAATGTTTTGTTAAACTGAATTGTATGTGATGGATCAGAATACAATAGTCTAAGTTGGTGAAGTGAAATGAGAAAAATATATACATAAAACTATATTTTAGAAATAGAAAATTTGCATGTGTGTATGTATTCACCCACTTTATTATGAAGCCCATAAAAAGATCTGGTGCAACCAATTACCTTCAGAAGTCTCATAATTAGTGAAATGATGTCCACCTGTGTGCAATCTAAGTGTCACATAATCTGTCATTACATATACACACCTTTTTTGAAAGGCCCCAGAGGCTGCAATACCTAAGCAAGAGGCACCACTAACCAAATACTGCCATAAAGACCAATGAACTCTCCAAACAAGTAAGGGACTATGTTGTTGAGAAGTGCAAGTCAGGGGTAGGTTATAAAAAAATATCCAAATATTTGATCATCCCCAGGAGCACCATCAAATCTATCATAACCAAATGGAAAGAACATGGCACAACAGCAAACCTGCCAAGTGACGGCCGCCCACCAAAACTCACGGACCAGGCAAGGAGGGAATAATCAGAGAGGCAGCACAGAGACCTAAGGTAACCCTGGAGGAGCTCTACAGTTCCACAGCAGAGACTGGAGTATCTGTACATAGGAAGGCAATAAGCCATACACTCCATAGAGTTGGACTTTATGGCAGAGTGGCCAGAAGAAAGCCATTACTTTCAGCAAAAAACAAAATGGCACATTTTGAAAGGCTGCACATTGCATATAAAAAGGCATGTGGGAGACTCCAAACAGTTATGGAGGAAGGTGCACTGGTCTGGCCCAAACCCAACACATCACATCATCCGAAGAACACCATCTCCAAGTGAAACATGGTGGTGGCAGCATCAAGCTGTGGGGATGTTCTTCAGCGACCGGGAAACTGGTCAGAGTTGAGGGAAAGATGGATGGTGCTAAATACAGGGATATTCTTGAGCAAAACCTGCACCACTCTGTGCGGGATTTGAGGCTAGGACAGAGGTTCACCTTCCAGCAGGACAATGACCCCAAACACACTGCTAAAGCAACACTTGAGTGGTTTAAGAGGAAACATGTAAATGTGTTGGAATGGCCTAGTCAAAGCCCAGACCTCAATCCAATAGAAAATCTCTGGTCAGCCTTAAAGATTGCTGTTCACAAGTGCAAACCATCCAACTTGAAGGAGCTGGAGCAGTTTTGCAAGGAGGAATGGGCAAAAATCCCAGTGGTAAGATGTGGCAAGCTCATAGAGACTTATCCAAGGTGACTTGGAGTTGTAATTGCCGCAAAAGGTGGCTCTACAAAGTATTGACTTTAGGGGGTGAATAGTTATGCACATTGACTTTTTCTGTTATTTTGTCCTATTTGTTGTTTGCTTCACAGTAAAAAAAAAAAACATCTTCAAACTTGTGGGCTTGTTCTGTAAATTAAATTATGCAAATCCTCAAACAATCCATGTTAATTCCAGGTTGTGAGGCAACAAAACACGAAAAATGCCAAGGGGGTGAATACTTTTGCAAGGCACTGTATATATATATATATATATATATATATATATATATATATATATAAATATATATATATATATATATATATATATATATATATATATATATATATATACTTATTAATTTTAGAAATAGAAAGGGAACGAGAGCAGCCGCAAGTGGGACATGGGAAACACAAATCTGACCAGTCTACAGCAGCAAAAACTGCCAATGCTTTATAACATATTTTCTTGTATTAATAAGTTTTTAATATAAAGGCTTGATACTACTTATTCTTGACATAGGATTTCTGTTTTGGGTGCACCCATGTTGCTATGAACTTTTCTTCTTTAATAGAAATGTTTCCTTCCTTCTAATGCTGCAGCTGCATATTTACATTCCACACAGAAGCACAGGTTCTATCCATTGTATATCATATGCCTGACTACTTTCTCCAAAACACTTTTTGGTTCCAATACCGACTAGGGATATGAGTTAAAGAGGGCTCCATAGTGCACTGAGCAGGAGAGAGAACCTGGCTAGTTTCACAGACTGTCCAGCCATTTGCCCATTCTGTGGCAGGGAAGAGTCCATGTATTACATTTATATTTGTTGGGCCAGACTACAGCCCCTTTTGTCACTCTTGAGGGGCCTCTTCCTGCAGTTCTGCCTACATTTCTCCCCGCATATTTTTATTTTTAGGCACCCAGTGTCCCAGGGCAATAGGGCCAGGGACCTCCTCGTCAACTTACTCTTGGTATTAGCCAAGCAAGGTATATATAAGTCCAGGAAGTAGTTTGGCAGAAGGGGTGCCATTGTCATCTTAGGCCATGTTCCAGGCACTAGTGCGCTCCTGTATCTGGGCAGAGCACCACCTGACCTTGTCCACTGGGAGGATGGAATAGTTTATCTCGCAGTGGGCTGTGGATGGTGTACTCTGCTCGGTATCCCCCCAGATGGTTTCTTTTCAGCTTACCCTCCTTTTCTGATTTTATTTATTTTACAGTTTACTTTTTTTTCCTCCTCACTATCAGGTATGGATGTGATCCACTCTAGATTGGACTTTAAAAGGGCCAATCTGTGTCACACTCTGCTAAAATACACTGGGTCTCATTCAATTCCGGGCTATAACTCGATCGCAAATAGCCAATTTCCAGCGTTCGAGTTGTGGCCTTGCGTTGCTCTATGTTTACGTTGCTATTCAATTGGCCAGGCCCGCAAGTTAGTCCCCCTTCCCGATAATCGCAAACCATGCTATCAGTAGTAAGCATTTGCGTGCTTGAACATGATAGCGACAGCAAGCCGGTAACTCGTGGTTCAAGCCTGCAAACTCGGAGCACTGTAAATGCAAATATAAAATCAATACAGCACTGTAAATGATAGGGGAACACAATAGGGCCACGTTAAAATTAAAGGGACAACATTCTCAAGCGAGCACATCGCCAAAATACAATACTTTATTTCACATTTGCTTTCCGTCCAAAGTCCTACGGGCTTGAATGACCTCCAAGCCTGTAACTCGTTATTCCAGCCTGTAAGACATCAATGAAATATGGAGGTTGGATTCCAAAGTCCTACGCACTTGGAGGTTGAAGCCCGTAGGACTTTATTTATGTTGATTTACGAGCTTGCGAATGTTGTGCTATTAATTCTAAGACCTAACGTCACTTTCACTTTTAATAAAAGTTCAGGATTACTTTTTTATTTGCTTTTAAAGTGCTACGATTTGTAAGTAAACCCTTTGCGACACCTTCTTGGGCCAAGTAATCTGTGGTTCGAGTTTAGCAATTTACAGGCTTAACGGAAGGGTAAATCGGAGCGAATCAGGATTTTTTGCGGCTGCAAGTCTTTCTGCCCTGAAAGATCAAAGACTTTGAGGGAAGTAAGCTGCGATTGAACAAATCGCTAGGAATCGTAGCTCACAGCACGTAACTCGATCGGAGCCGCAAACTGAAGGCAATTGAATAGCAAAGTAGCTTGCGACCTCCATTTGCGAGCATGGATCTCTAAAACGTAGCAATTGAATGAGGCCCACTGTCTCCAAAACCCCTCTTTGGTTCCAATACCCACTAGGGATATGAGTTAAAGAGGGCTCCATGGTGCACTGAGCAGGAGAGAGAACCTGGCTGATTTCACAGAGTCTCCAGGCACTTGTCCATTCTATGGCAGGGAGGAGTCCATGTATTATATTTATATTTGTTGCGCCAGACGACAGCCCCTCTTGTCACTTTTGTGGAGCCTCCTCCTGCATTTCTGTCTGCGTTTCTCCCCTTATCTTTTTTTTTTTGGGCGCCCAGTGTCCAAGAGCAAAAGGGTCAGGGACCTCCTTGTCAATCTGCTCCTGGCAGTAGCAGTGTATAAGTGCAGGGGGTTCCACTGTCACGTGAGATCATGTTCCAGGCACTTGGTCTTGTCCACTGGGAAGATGTGTGAGTTTATCTCCCAGTGGGCTGTAGATGGAGTACTCTGCTCGGTATCCCTGCATCAGGTTTTAATCCCCCTCACTATACTAATCTGATTTTGGTTTATTTTGCAGTTTTTTGTCTCTCTCCTTATAGTTTGACATATTCCCCCCCCACACACACACAAACAAAAAAGTGGGGATGTGACTGATGCCAGATTGGCTCTATAAAAGTCCAATCTATGCCAGCCTGTGCTCAATACACTGTCTCCAGTGCCAGCTTTATCACTAATTATGTCACCGCCAATTGAAATACACAGGGCTCCACATGTGCAGGCCCATGTTTCCGATACAACTGCAGCATTAACAAGATGAAGATCTTGCTAGCAAGGGAGTATTGTTAATAGTAATGGTTGCCCTCATAGCGGGAAATAGAAAGACTAAATCGCTGACAGGTAGTGCTATCGGATGCCTTTAATTTGTTTGAATGTCAATTGAAGAAAATATGTATAATTTGAAATACTGTCTAACAGTATATTTTCTGACTCCAGACCCTTCCAGTTTTCAGACCGGCAGCAGTGGTGGCCAGTAGAAGACGTGGCTGATAATCTAGTCAATTTCGGTTGAGATTTCAGTCAAGTTCCTAGAGTTAGAGGTTTGGGATAGGGGTTAAGGGAGAGGGTTTGGGGACAGAGTTTAGTGTTTGGGATTAGGATTAGGGCATCAATCCCGTTGTGTATACACATGAAATCGCCAGCGCTGACAGCTGCAGTGCCAGCGAGTAGCCGCTAGATGGCGCCCTGTCAGGTTTCAGGGAAGACCTATAATTATTCCCCTCTCTGACGTGGCGCAACACGACTGCGCTGAATCGACAGCGAGGCCATTGCTATGTTCGGCGCGGGCAGACAACCCTCGAGGGCTCTTCTGTGGACGTGCCTTATATGCCATGTGCAGCATTATTCCCAAACTAACAAGAAATTGACTGAAATCTTGGCTGCGCCACCTAGCGGACAGAAAACAGGAAAGATCACTGACTTCAGTTGTGTGTAAAAGTACATAATAATCATAATAATAATAATAATCCATTGCCATTTTGAAAAAAATATACATTTTCGTTAAACTCTTGTTTTAAACCCTCTATTTAACCAACTATCTTATATTTAAAAATAATACTTTATTTTAGTTTTTTTATTTTCTTTGATGAATATAATCCAATGTCTAGGCGGAAGGATGCAGTGCATTTCACTGTAGTTATGGCGCAGGGATATGCACCTGCTAGATGTAGTGCCGGCAGCGTCGCGTTTCTATGGTGACAGCAAACTGACTGACTACCTAACTTGGAACATGTCCCTGGACGATCCGCGGTTAGAATGGATCCGGGACCGGGTGTACGGTGGATTCAGCATCACCGACCCGGCCATCTTCGAGGATCTGCTCAACCGCAATGACGGGGAGCACGAAGTCAAACTGCTCAGGTTCCTCAATGAGACCTCGGAGGAAGAGGGGGCAGCGGCCCTGCTGTTCTTCAAGAGAACCAGGGAGGAGGAGGAGGACGTGGAGGTGTCCATAGGTGAGAGACAGAAATATGTATATAGCCATATGTATAATAATAACTAGGGAGGAGGAGGCTACAGGTGAGAGATAGCAACTTGTGTATAGTATATAGCCATATGTATAATAATAACTAGGGAGGAGGAGACTACAGGTGAGAGAAAACAACATGTGTATAGTATATAGCCATATGTATATAGTGTATAATAATAACAAGGAGGCCATAGGTGAGAGATAGCAACATGTGTATAGTATATAGCCGTATGTATAATAATAACTAGGGAGGAGGAGACTACAGGTGAGAGATACCAACATGTGTATAGTATATAGCCATATGTATATAGTGTATAATAATAACAAGGAGGCCATAGGTGAGAGATACTAACATGTGCATAGTATATAGCCATATGTATATAGTGTATAATAATAACAAGGAGGCCATAGGTGAGAGATACTAACATGTGTATAGTATATAGCCATATGTATATAGTGTATAATAATAACAAGGAGGCCATAGGTGAGAGATAGCAACATGTGTATAGTATATAGCCGTATGTATAATAATAACTAGGGAGGAGAAGGCTACAGGTGAGAGATCACAAAATGTGTGTAGTATATAGCCATATTTATATAGTGTATAATAATAACAAGGAGGCCATAGGTGAGAGATACTAACATGTGTATAGTATATAGCCATATGTATATAGTGTATAATAATAACAAGGAGGCCATAGGTGAGAGATAGCAACATGTGTATGGTATATAGCCGTATGTATAATAATAACTAGGGAGGAGGAGACTACAGGTGAGAGATACCAACATGTGTATAGTATATAGCCATATGTATATAGTGTATAATAATAACAAGGAGGCCATAGGTGAGAGATACTAACATGTGTATAGTATATAGCCATATGTATATAGTGTATAATAATAACAAGGAGGCCATAGGTGAGAGATACTAACATGTGTATAGTATATAGCCATATGTATATAGTGTATAATAATAACAAGGAGGCCATAGGTGAGAGATAGCAACATGTGTATGGTATATAGCCGTATGTATAATAATAACTAGGGAGGAGGAGACTACAGGTGAGAGATACCAACATGTGTATAGTATATAGCCATATGTATATAGTGTATAATAATAACAAGGAGGCCATAGGTGAGAGATAGCAACATGTGTATAGTATATAGCCGTATGTATAATAATAACTAGGGAGGAGAAGGCTACAGGTGAGAGATCACAACATGTGTATAGTATATAGCCATATGTATATAGTGTATAATAATAACAAGGAGGCCATAGGTGAGAGATACTAACATGTGTATAGTATATAGCCATATGTATATAGTGTATAATAATAACAAGGAGGCCATAGGTGAGAGATAGCAACATGTGTATAGTATATAGCCGTATGTATAATAATAACTAGGGAGGAGGAGACTACAGGTGAGAGATACCAACATGTGTATAGTATATAGCCATATGTATATAGTGTATAATAATAACAAGGAGGCCATAGGTGAGAGATAGCAACATGTGTATAGTATATAGCCGTATGTATAATAATAACTAGGGAGGAGAAGGCTACAGGTGAGAGATCACAACATGTGTGTAGTATATAGCCATATGTATATAGTGTATAATAATAACAAGGAGGCCATAGGTGAGAGATACTAACATGTGTATAGTATATAGCCATATGTATATAGTGTATAATAATAACAAGGAGGCCATAGGTGAGAGATAGCAACATGTGTATAGTATATAGCCGTATGTATAATAATAACTAGGGAGGAGAAGGCTACAGGTGAGAGATCACAACATGTGTGTAGTATATAGCCATATGTATATAGTGTATAATAATAACAAGGAGGCCATAGGTGAGAGATAGCAACATGTGTATAGTATATAGCCATATGTATATAGTGTATAATAATAACAAGGAGACCATAGGTGAGAGATATCAACATGTGTATAGTATATAGCCATATGTATATAGTGTATAATAATAACAAGGAGGCCATAGGTGAGAGATACTAACATGTGTATAGTATATAGCCATATGTATATAGTGTATAATAATAACAAGGAGGCCATAGGTGAGAGATACTAACATGTGTATAGTATATAGCCATATGTATAATAATAACTAGGGAGGAGGAGGCTACAGGTGAGAGATAACAATATGTGTATAGTATATAGCCATGTGTATAATAATAACTAGGGAGGAGGAAGCTACAGATGAGAGATAACAACATGTGTATGGTATATAGCCATATGTATAATAATAACTAGGGAGGAGGGAGCTACAAGTGACAGATAACAACATGTGTATAGTATATAGCCATATGTATAATAATAACTAGGGAGGAGAAGGCTACAGATGAGAGATAACAACATGTGTATGGTATATAGCCATATGTATAATAATAACTAGGGAGGAGGAGGCTACAGGTGAGAGATAACAATATGTGTATAGTATATAGCCATATGTTTAATAATAACTAGGAAGGAGGAGGCTACAAGTGACAGATAACAACATGTGTATGGTATATAGCCATGTGTATAATAGTAACTAGGGAGGAGGAGACTACAGGTGAGAGATAACAACATGTGTATGGTATATAGCCATATGTATATAGTGTATAATAATAACTAGGAAGGAGGAGGCCACAGGTGAGAGATAGCAACATGTGTATAGTATATAGCCATATGTATATAGTGTATAATAATAACTAGGAAGGAGGAGGCCACATGTGAGAGATAGCAACATGTGTATAGTATATAGCCATATGTATATAGTCTATAATAATAACTAGGGAGAAGGAGGCCACAGGTGAGAGATATCAACATGTGTATAGTATATAGCCAAATGTATATAGTGTATAATAATAACTAGGGAGGAGGAGGCAACAGGTGAGAGATAGCAACATGTATATAGCCATATGTATATAGTGTATACTAATAACTAGGGAGGAGGAGGGCACAGGTGAGATACAGCAACATATATAAAGTATATAGCCATATGTATAATAATAACTAGGGAAGAGAAAGCTACAGATGAGAGATAACAATATGTGTATAGTATATAGCCATATGTATAATAATAACTAGGGAGGAGGGAGCTACAGATGAGAGATAACAACATGTGTATAGTATATAGCCATATGTATAATAATAACTAGGGAGGAGGGAGCTACAAGTGAGAGAAAACAACATGTGTATAGTATATAGCCATATGTATTATAATAACTAGGGAGGAGGAAGCTACAGGTGAGAGATAGCAACATGTGTATGGTATATAGCCATAAGTATATAGTGTATAATTATAACTAGGGAGGAGGAAGCCATAGGTGAATAATAGCAACATGTATATAGTATGTAGCCATATTTATATAGTGTACAGTGCCTTGCAAAAGTATTCACCCCCTTGACTTTTTACCTATTTTGTTACATTGCAGCCTTAAGTTCAATGTTTTGTTAATCTGAATTTAATGTGATGGATCAAAACACAATAGTCTAAGTTGGTGAAGTGAAATGAGAAAAATATATACATAAAACTATTTTTTAGAAATAGAAAACAGAAAATTGACATGTGCGTATGTATTCACCCCCTTTGTTATGAAGCCCATAAAAAGCTCTGGTGCAACCAGAAGAAGTCACATAATTAGTGACATTATGTCCACCTGTGTGCAATCTAAGTGTGAAATGATCTGTCATTACATATACACACCTTTTTTGAAAGGCCCCAGAGGCTACAACACCTAAGCAAGAGGCACCACTAACCAAACACTGCCATGAAGACCAAGGAACTCTCCAAACAAGTAAGGGACAATGTTGTTGAGAAGTGCAAGTCCGGGTTAGGTTATAAAAAAAATATCCAAATCTTTGATGATCCCCAGGAGCGCCATCAAATCTATCATAACCAAATGGAAAGAACATGGCACAACAGCAAGAGACTGCCGCCCACCGAAACTCACGGACCGGGCAAGGAGGGCATTAATCAGAGAGGCAGCACAGAGACCTAAGGATTATCTGTACATAGGAGGACAATAAGCCATAGGCTCCATAGAGTTAGGCTTTATGGCAGAGTGGCCAGAAAAAAGCCATTACTTTCAGCAAAAAACAAAATGGCACGTTTTGGGTTTGCGAAAAGGCATGTGGGAGACTTCAAAAATGTATGGAGGAAGGTGCTCTGGTCTGATGAGACTAAAATGTAACTTTTCGTCCATCATAGAAAACGCTATCTCTGGCGTAAACCCAACCCAACACATCACATCACCCAAAGAACACCATCCCCAGCAGCCGGGACTTGGAAACTGGTCAGAGTTGAGGGAAAGATGGATGGTTCTAAATACAGGGATATTCTTGATCAAAACCTGTATCACTCTGCGCGTGATTTGAGGCTAGGACGGAGGTTCACCTTCCAGCAGGACAATGACCCAAAACACACTACTAAAGCAACACTTTAGTGGTTTAAGGGGAAACATGTAAATGTGTTGGAATGGCCTAGTCAAAGCCCAGACCTCAATCCAATAGAAAATCTCTGGTCAGACTTAAAGATTGCTGTTCACAAGCGCAAACCATCCAACTTGAAGGAGCTGGAGCAGTTTTGCAAGGAGGAATGGGCAAAAATCCCAGTGGTAAGATGTGGCAAGCTCTTAGAGACTTATCCAAGGCGACTTGGAGCTGTGATTGCCGCAAAAGGGGGCTCTACAATGTATTGACTTTAGGGGGGTGAATAGTTATGCACATTGACTTTTTCTGTTATTTTGTCCTATTTGTTATTTGCTTCACAATAATAAAAAAAAAAAGCCTCTTCAAAGTTGTGGGCATGTTTGGTAAATTAAATGATGCAAATCCTCAAACAATCCTTGTTAATTCCAGGCTGTGAGGCAACAAAACATGAAAAATGACAAGTGGGTGGAGGAGGTGGCTTTAGAGTAGAGATAGCAACATGTACATTGTACATAGCCATATGGATATCGTATATAATAATATCCAGGGAAGAGGAGGAGGTAGACATAGGTGAGGGATAGCTATATAGTATATTTGACCATAACCAAAGGAGAGGAGGAGATGGCTTCAGTGAGAGACATTTCCATATAGTAACCAGGGAGGAGGAGAATGGAGTGGCATTAGATGAGAAAGAGAGTCATAGGTATATAGTCTATAATATTAACCACGGAAGAGATGGCTTTATGTGAGTGATACCAACATGTACATAGCCACATTTATATAATATATAAAAAACGGGACGAGTAACATATTACATAAATGAGAGATAACCATATAGTATATATGATCATAATCAAGAGGGAGGAGGAGGTGACTTGGAAGAGGTCCGCAATTTAGATAGGGGGGAAGAGGCTCGCAATGAGTGCCGAATGCACTCATCACTAGGCTCGCAAAAGTGACTCCGACCCAATTCCGAGTTACAGGCTTGAAAAAAAAAACTTTGGCATTCTTTTTTCAAGCCCGTAACTCGGAAGCTGTTGGGAGGCCGCCAATAGACACCAATTGAATAGATAATTAGCTACCAACCCCACTTATGGGCTCCCTGCCTCCTTTTGAGGCAGGGAGTCTATAAGTGAGGATGAAAGCTAATTTGCTATTCAATTGGCGTCTTTTGGTGGCCTCCCAATGGCAGCCGAATTACGGCTTTGAAAAAAACTTGCGGTGTTAAACCTGTACATTTTTTTCAAGCCTGCAATGCTTGAAACAGTATTGATTGAAGCTTCAAGTCTTGCAGGCTTGAAAAAAAGTTACAGATTCAACCTCCATCAAGCCCGCAAATGAGAGAGGGAAGGGAGGGGGGGGGGGAGGGGGGCTAGAAACACAGGAGTGAGAGAGGGGGGAGAGACAAAGGGGATGGAGATGGGGGAAAGAGACACTGGAGAGGGAGAGGGGGGATAGAGACACTGCGGAGGGAGAGAGGGGAAAGAGACTCTGGGCAGGGATTGGGGGAAAAGAGACACAGGGGAGGGAGATTGGAGCAAAGAGTCACAGGGAAGTGAGAGGGGAGCAAAGAGACACAAGGGAGGGAGAGGGAGGTAAAGAGACACAGGGGAGGGAGAGAGGGGGAAAGAGACACAGGGGAGGAAGAGAGGGGGAAAGAGACACAGGGGAGGGAGAGAGGGGGAAAGAGACACAGGGGAGGGAGAGAGGGGGAAAGAGACACAGGGGAGGGCGAGGGGGAAAAGAGACACAGGTGTGAAGAAAGGCTCGCAATGGGCCGCCATGAGTGCCTGTAAAGTAGAGAGGGGGAGAGCCTCCCATTGTGTGGCAAACAGTTTTGCCAGGCTTCAAATTTTATTGCCGTCATTTTTGACTGGCAAGTTGCTAGTAGTATATAATCAGGGAAGAACCAGCAACCCACTCCAGTATCTTTGCCAAGATATCTTGTGGATAAGCAGAATCAGAGACATAACGATATGGCACAAGAAGATGAGCCCCTCCGATCAGAAGGTGCCTACCAAATTACTGGAGAAGCAGGGGGCAAGTACACGTAAAACCCAATCTAATGAAGTGGTTGCACCAAAGTCGAAAGAACACACAGCTGTGGGTGTGTAAGGAGGGTAAAGGAAAGTCTGCTGCTGCATAGAACAATTCAGCATAGGAACCTGGAACATTAGCACAACCAAGGCAAACTAGTGGTCAAACATGAGATGACAAGATTAAACATTGATATCCTTGGAATTGGTGAACTCAAAAGGACTGGAATGGGACATTTCATATCAGACAGCCATCTGATATGGTTAAGAATCCAGCAGAAGAAATGGAGTAGCCCTCGTAATCAAAGGGTTACCAAGCAGTGCTTGGTTACAACCCAATAAATGACTAAATTTGTATTCAAGACAAGCCATTTAACATCACAGTGACCCAAGTTTATGGTTGAACTGAAGAGGTTGTTCAGTTCTTTGATCTATGGTAAACACCCTCTTCCAACAGCCTCAGAGACAACTCTACACATGGACATCACGAGATGGTCAATATAGAAATCAAATTGACTATATACTTTGTAGCCAAAGTTTGAGGAGCCGTATACAGTCCGCAAAAACAAGACCTGGAGCTGACTGCGGCTCACATCATGAGCTTCTTATTGCAAAACTTAGAATTACAGTGAGGAAAAGAGAAAAATCTTCAGTCCAAGTATACGTGAAATAAATAATATCCACTGTGAATATGCAGTGGAGGTAAAGAACAAATTTAAGGGACTAGACTTGGTAGATAGAATGCCTGCAGAACTTTGGACCGGATTTTGTGACATTGTTCAGAAAACATCAACAAAGAATATCCACGAAAGAAAGAAAAATAAGAAGGCAAACTATCTGATGAGGCTTTGAAAGTAGCCCAAGAAAGAAGGAAAGTGGAAGGTAGTGGAGTTAGGAAAAGATTTGTTCAGCTGAATACAGAATTCCAAAGAATAGCAATAAGGGACAGGGGGACATTCTATAATGAGTGATGTTAGAAGATAGAAGAATATAACAGAATTGCAAGTCAAGAGATCTCTTCAAGAACATTGTGGATCTCAAGTGAACCTATATAGAAGCTATACACAGAAGATCTATACAGAAAGGATCTTAACTGCATTTATATACCTCAATAGTTTGTCCAAGAGTGGAGTGACATTTGTCCTAGGGAGCCTTGCTGAATACAAGGCTGCAGGAGTTGATTGAATCCCTGCTAAACTGTTCAAAAATCCTAGAAGATGATGATGTGAAAGTGTTGCTTGCATTATGCTAACAAATTTGGAAAACTCAACAGTGGCCAATAGACTGGAAAAGGTCAGTCTATATCCCAATCCCAAAAAGGCAGTGTCAAAGAATGCTCCAATTATCAAACAATTGCACTAATATCACATGCCAGCATGGTCATGCTTAAGATCCTGCAAGCTCGACCCCAACAATATATGAACAGAGGACAATCAGATCTGCAACATGGTTTCGCCGAAGTAGAGGCACAAGAAATCAAATTGCCGATATCCAATGGAGCATATAGAAAGCAAGAGTGTTCCGGAAAAAAACATCTACCTCTGCTTCATAGACTATTCTCAAGCCTTTGCCTGTATGGGGTCTTAAAGAGATGGGGGTACTAGACCATCTAATCTGCCTCCAGTGGAGATAGCTTTGTGTGAGTATAGAACAGCATACAATCATAGAAAGGAATCTGTATGGACCAAGAAGCCATGGCCAGAACCGCACATGGAACAACAGAATGGTTCAAGATCATAAAAGGACTGCTACAAGATTGTATATTGTCACCTTATTTATTCAACTTATATGTGAAATATATCATGTGTAAGTCTGAGATGAACAAATTTAAAGTAGGAATCAATATTTCTGGGAGATCAACAATCTCAAATACGCAGATGATACTAATTGTGATGGCTGAAAGTGTGGAAGAATTAAAGGGCCTAATGAAGACTGTGAAAGAAGAGAGTGCAAAAGCTGACCTACATTAAAAAGATGAAAATCATTTGCAAATAGCAATCTCAGTTCTGGTAAATAGATGGGGAAGAATTGGAGGCAGTGACAGATTTTATTTTTTGGGGCTCTAAGATCTCTGCAGATGGTGACTGCAGCCTAGTGACTGCAAGCTATTAAAAAGTATAGATATTGAAAGGTTTGTACAAAAAGCTCAAATATTTTGGCCATATCATGAGCATACAGATATCCCTAGAGCAGACACTGATGCTGAGAAACACTGAAGGCACACAAAGAAAGGATGGTGATGGGTAGATGTGGTTATTGAAGCAATAAACATGATGATGGAACACAATACAGGAAGCTATAATTCTTTTTACTAAAGTGATACAACAATAATAAATCAAAACAAATAAAAAAAATAACAAGCTTAGCTTCCACTGAAGCACAACCATTTAATGATAGATAATTCCCTCACTATCTAGCTCTCATCTAGCTAAGCCTGGTTGGAGAAAAAACAAACAGTCCAATCATTTTGTTCACAATCACTGGCCTGTATTCTTCAAGGCTCTCAACTCTGCTGCAGAATGATATTTTCCAAGCTGCTGTCTCCTTGTCTGTGTCTTTATCGAGCTGCAGACATCTGCACACACTCTTCTCTCTGTTCCTTTCTTTTCCCAACTCAGACTTGCTGCACACACTTCTGTGTATGTGTCTTTTCTTCCATCTTTAGACAATATGCACACTTTTCTAATGTGCGTGTGTTTTTATTCCAGGTTCAAACAAAACACGCTGAGCCCTATTAAATTAGCCAAATCACAGTTCCAGAAGCCCGTAAAGGAGCCTGCAAAAGTTACGGCTATCAAATTGGCCTCTTTTAGCTGCCCGCAAATGATCTGCGGGTTACAGCCGAACTCCGACCCAGCTAAGCCTTTGATCTTTCAATCCTGTTAATGTTACAATCGCAAATTGCTATTAAAATACTACAAGTCCTCAAGCCTGCAACACACTTGTAAATGGCAAATGTAGCCCAAAATCATACAGTTTCTAGAGAGGACCCACAAGGGGGTTAAACTCCTGTCTGTAGAGCTGTAAAATCAAATATAAACACACTACTGTATTTTAAATGATAGGAAAAGCGATGAAAGGTATTAAAATTAATAGCACAACAATGTCAAACATGCAAATTAGCAATAAAAAATTATAATTTTTAATTTCTGTGTTATATCGAACCCGGCAATCAATCTATTAATACATATAATAGAACTCGCAGTGACTAGAATATTATATTTATTGATTTTTTTCATATTGCATTATTTCTGGAATGTGGGTCCAATCGCAACTCAGACTTAAAAACTGTAAGTGATTGAAATTTAACCTCCGTGTTTTAGTGACGTAATGATGACAGTCTCTTTTACTATTGGCTCTGTCTAAACCCGTAACTATGGGTTTAATCACTTGCTACGTGCCGGGCTTTACTAATTTAATTGCTCTGTAACTCCAGCAAATTTCAAGCCCGCAGACATACGGGCTGTACAACGGGCCCTTTCTGTGTTTTTCTCTCCTTCTTAGCCGACTGTACACTCAGTACATCAACAGCCCCACATATACTGCAAAACTCTGTCTTTTAGCAGCCTCACACAAACTGCAAAACAACAACACCCAAATTCCAAAAGCAGCCCTAAACCAGGTTTCTCCAGCCGCATCTAATCAACTGTTCAGGAAAATTAACTAATTCAGACCGCCTGGGCAATGGGAATATTGTAAAGTCTGTGGTTTACACAAACTACTTGTATCACTCTGTCACATACTATTAAGGAAGAATCACTATTAAGGAAGTACATTGCCATATCCCAGTATTAATAAATGACGGTCATTCTACCTGTCCCTCCTCAGACCGCTGTCCTTCCTCAGTCCCCCTATGCCTCCCAGTCCCCATTAAATTGTTATAGGCTTTAATAAAAATGCTTAATTTTGTTTCTTAGAACCAAATGAACTTGTACAGTTTGCCAGTGAATCACGAGATGGGGTTTCCAAAAATCCAACATCAAACTTGGAACCTGAAGAGCAGCAGAGCAAGGATTCTACAGACTTGATGTCAATCCATTCATCTGATGACAGTAAGTGTTATAGCAGTGCACCATAGCATACATAGCAATACTAAAGGGAGGCTGGAATTCCACATTTATTAGGTTCCCTCCTATTTGAGAAGAAAAATACTCACATAGGAAGAGGTCTTACAAGACAACTGTGTTTATGAACCATTGTGCATAATAAGCTTTACAGATTTTCTATATATGAAACTTTTTAAAACAATTTTGGCAATTTATTACCATTTTTAGTACTTCAGATAACATATTGAAACTAATTAACTGCCCCTAAGAGGGTCTTTTTAAGCTATTTATCCAAACACCTTGTCCCAGTTAATCTATGATGTCATATATATAATTCTCATATTTTGTATTCTGTGCATAGCAGATGATTTTAATTCAGTAATTCATGCTTGTGTGAAAAGTGTAATCCAATTTAAACCTTACTGTCTGTTTTCTCTGTTTAGAAAAGGAGCAGACATCTACCGGAGATATTGTAACTCGTAGTGAAGAACCAGACACAAAGGGTGTTGGGAAGCCATATACTTCTATCCTTTTAGACACAGGAAGTTTTGTCGAATCATTTAATGGAGAAGGAATTCCTGAAGCTCCCAGTACTTTTACAGTAAGCATGTTGCTTCAAGTTGCTGTTTGTGAGAGTCTTCCAGCACTAGTACTAGATAAGGAAGGGAAACAACATCACTAAATACCACAAATATACTGTATCCCAGGGGAAAAATATCTATCCTATGGTAAACAATTACATTTTCAATGAATGAGCTAATATTGTTAAATTCATGTAAGGGGAACTATCACCAGACAGAAGAAAAACTTTTTTTACAATTGTAAAAAAAAATGTCTAATTGCCTTTTTTCCCCCAGAAAATTATTAAGCGCAAAGTTCATCGCACCCTTCTTTACCTTTCTTTCAACTGTGCACCTCAAGAGTTTGCAGATTCCAGTGCATTGTTTTTTCTCCGAAATACTAAAGGTAAAAATGTTGTATTAATGGTAAATTGCTCTGCAAATCATGTCAAGCAGCAGTTCTGTTATTTGACTTCTCCTTGTGCTACAATCATGTTAACACTTATGCTAAATTACCAACAGGAGTAACAGAATATACCCAATAACCCTATCATCTGTTACTAAAAGTCTTGTCTGGCCTTCTTAACTCTCATTACTATGTTTTATAATATATAGAATTATTTATTGCTCTTCTTGATTAACATTTGACTTAAACCTAGGACCTCTTTGATGGCTTCCAATTCATCTAAAAACTTTTCATTGCCTTTGTTTGCTCCTTTAAAATATTAGTATTTCTTATTGTTTCACCATTAGTTCCTTGTGCAACGTTTCCTGAATTATCCTCTCATACATGAATCATTTGCTTCGCTATTCAGCAACACTCAAAGGCCATATGACAGTTTTCTCTATTATAAATCTACACAAAACTAAAATAAGAAGCATGTCCACTGATGCTGCCATTCTACAGCATACTGTGTAATGTCCCATTGTCAGATATGTTATCAATGGTGGAAAGCAGACATGCTGTTTGTCTCATTGTTTTAATTATGTTTCTGGCAGTTCGGAAGCAGGCATGTTTCTATTCATAAATGTAATATATGCTGCATCTTTTGATGGCCCTTTTTGATGGAGTCTTTTAGATTGTCGGCTCTGTCCTTAAGTTCCCCATTGTAAGTCTGTATACTCTAGGGTACAGGGCCTTCATGATTTTAGAAGATGATGTGGCGCACCCTAGTACGAGAAATACACCATTAATTATAATATTGCAGGTTGCCAGAAAAATGTATATTTTTTTTAAACTTATTGAAAAGGGAAATATATACTTCTAAATTGATAGCATATCCACAAGATTGCTGATTGCCATCAACTGTTCTGTATTAGCACCCACTTCTACCTGATGATGGTACCCTGGTGGCCCAGTGGATTGGATGCAGGTGCTTTCACCTCAGCATCCTGGGTTCGAATCCAGCCAGGGAACCAAGAGGTCACACTGGTCAGTACTTGGATGGGAGACCACCTGGGAATACCAGGAGCTGTATGCTGTGGCCCACTGGAGAAAGAACTGGCAACCCACTCCAGTATCTCTGCCATGAAAACCAAGTGGATCAGCATGGTGTGTTGTCTATGAGGTCACGGAGAGTCGGACACGATTGAGCGATGCCATTTAAATCTACCTGATGAAGTGCCCTCTAATGTCACAAAACACTTAGCACATGCTAACAAGAAGTGTTGGAGCTGTTGCTCACTGCATAGGAGGTGCATATTATTATTATCCTTTATTTGTTGCTTCCAATACGCACTACTGGGGAAATATTGGGGCAGAGTAAAGCCATCCAATGCTCTAAAGACCCAGGTACTGTTTGATAAATTTGCTACGCGGTACAAACTTATAAATCCTTTCTAAAGTGGATAATAAGGACACCAGGATCTTTACTTGTTGTAGTATTTCTAAAATATTGTTTGTGAAGTGGTTCTTTTTTCTTTACTTCGAATGCTTGCATGGTTTTGTAATATTTACTTATATACAGTAAGGTAAATAACAACTTTCAGTAGTGACATAAAAATAATTGTTTTACAATAACAAAGGATAAACAAACAAAATTCGTGTTTTCATGCATTGTGTGCTATTTTGAATTTACCGGAATTTGCATTATACAATAATATCATGTACTAACTGAAGAGGTGCATTGCGTGCCATGCTGTAAGAGGGTTCATCATCTTTACTTTCTGAAAATGGAGGCTAAAAAAAGCAAGTGGTTTATGAAAAACATGCAGTCCTGAGCTATTCTGCTTAATTACACCTATAATGCCTGTTTTTGATTTCTAGAAACTATTCCTGAACCCAATGACATACAGGAGGCTAATGATGTCATGCCAATGTTTTTGGAATATGGGATGCTGAATGGAAATACCTTACAGATGCTCAAGCAGGTTTTCTCTCAGGTATCCGCACAGTCACATTTCAGTTGTTTTAGTCCAGTTATAGATTCTAGTTAATAACATGTAAGTTTGGACACGCGACACATAACTATTTGCTTCCATCCACTTATATGGCCTTCTAATGTGTATGAATGCAGTACACAGCAATTTAACTTAGAAACAGAGATTTATTTGTAAAAATAATGCATTAAAACACATGGCTATTAACAACCTGGTTAGTATAAACAAGCAAAATAAGCATAATTCCTATAATAAGAAATATAGTTTCAGAATAGCATAAATACTTAGCATGAAAGAATCAGCAGAATAAACACTTGTTCATGAAATATAATTTTGCTTAATTCCCTCCTTTTATATATACATGTTAATGGTGTATGTATAAACAGACATAATTTTCACCAATGAGCCATGACTAGATACATTGGAGTTCTTCAGGTATATAACTTTTTTAATAAAGTTAAGAGGGTATGTGCTGTTGGTTCTTGTATTGTAAAATGGCTATATTAAATTAATCAGATGAGCAATACAGTTGTGATGATTTGGTGTCTGGATACAATATGACTGTTTGTTTTATAGGTTTTCATGCCTCTTCTTTCTTACAATCAACATAAAAATGGATACAGTTCCTTTCAAATCGATCAAGTGAAAAATACAGAGCCTGATGAAGATCAGAAAGACTCAAAAACCACCAAACCAGCAGAGCCAGAATTGGAATTACGGAGTGTTCAGCTAATTAGAGATGAATTCTTAATGAATATGCAAAAGTTCCTGAACCATGTTCAGCAAACTATACAGCAGCTTGAGGGTAAGCTCTTTAAATAGTATTTCTGTTTAAAAAAATGTGCTCATGAAGAAAAGCTATATTCAGCATTAGGTTAATAGTCTCATTTAGCACTGTGCTGCCGAGAAGTGTTGTAGCCTTCAGATGGACTGTCTACCAAAGCTTAACAATGTTCTCCAGTTTTTAATTAATTAGTATACCGTACTTATGTTAAAAAAACAAAACATATATGTTTATGTTGTTCTTTTCTGTAACCATTTAATGGTTTATCTAGGGTACACAGCACTTTATAAATAGCATATAAATAACATATAAATGGAATAAAATTTTGTGCAAATTGATCAAATCCACTGTTAGGAAAATGTAAAGATACCTACCTTACAGTATTTAAGATTAGATCCTTCTTTAAAAAAAATAATATTAATATTTTATATGTTAGTTTGTTTATTCCTCCTTAATCATTAGAAATGTATAATTACAAAATACATTATCAATAACTTTTTTTACTATATATCTGATTTTATATTTAGGAGAGATAAAATTAGAAATGCCCACAATAAATCTTGACATAGAACCAAAGAAACTGGCAACAGATGCAGCAGTAGTTGAAAAACTTGAGCAATGTGTAATGAATTGGCAAACACAAGTGTCCGCAGCTCTCGAGGAACAGCTGAAAAGAAAACCTCAGGTATTAATCGGTTGTAAACTTGATTTAATATTTCTATTTCTAAAGTGTATATAGTTTTAAAAATGTGTTGCTCCGGTACGTATAACGTTTGAGTTGTCTGCTACAATGCATCACCATATTAAAATATTACTAAATTGAAATATAGAGTAGAGCTGTACAGTGGGGAAAATGTATTAGTGAGAGGAAAATTATATCAGTGAATGTTTAATTGAAGCGTTAAATGGCATAGCTTTCATAATTATGAATTAATAAAGATCGGTATAAATATCTTTTTAGTTTATTGTGAGGGAAATGGGATATTTTGCAAGAAAACTTACACTGAAAATAACTTGTTTTCCCACCATCTCTAGCTGGAGATCCTCCCATTTCTATCAAAAAAGTTCGGAGATCATTTTCTTGCAGCTGCCTAACTGCTGCACAACGTTTTGTGACAGTGTAGGGAAATGTGCACTCATCTCTGCGACAATTCGTAAACGTTAGGAGGAGCCCCAAACATAAAATCAGAGGAAAATCATCTATTTTCATTGAAAGTGTTCTCACAAATCAACACAATAATTTGAAAAGCTGTTTATTCTGATCTTTATCACTTAAATATTTTGAAAGTTTGATCAATGTATTAGCCCTTTAAATTACCAGGAAATATTTTTGTAATGATTGCGCTTTTGCAGGGAAATGGTCCTTTGGCAGAAATAGATTTTTGGCGTGAACGAAATGCCACACTGAGTGCCCTCAGCGAACAGCTGAAACTCCCTACAGTAAAGAAAGTCCTGACTATCCTGTCCAGTGTTGACTCTAATGTAGTTCAAAACCTGGAATTAGCAGTCAACGAGATCGCCAAATACCACGTGGAAGCCACCGATAATGTCCGATTCCTTACAACTCTGGAACGCCATTTGAAGGTCAGTATTTCTAAAATTGACACAACCTAAAAAAAATATTGTTAAAATGTAATAATATTTCCATAGCCTTTAATGCAATTTCAAGATATTAAGGCAGTAAAGTACTTAAAGGGACACGGATACTTTTAAGCTAATGAACATAATCAGTGAGGGACGTGTTAAAGGAGATCACATATAATAGTTGTCGTACTGCAAGTTTGTCGGTAGCTCAATGTTAAAAGTTGCTAACGTGCGTGCGCGCAATAAGCATTGCATCATTGCGCGCCTTGTGATGAGCGCAGTAGCCAGTAAAGTAGAGGGGAGGATAAGCTTGCAATGAGCGGCGAAGGTGCTCATTGCGAGGCATGAAAGTGTTGGGTTGCTCGAGCCCTGCAATGAGCGGCAAAGCTGCTTATTGCCGGGGCTTGTGATGAGCACCAAAGGCGCACTGCGTGAGCGCCGTAAAGTAGACGGTGGGAAAGGCTAGCAATGAGCGCCAAAAGCGCTCATCGCAAGGCCCGCTAGTTACAGGGGGCGCTCGTTGCAGCCCTTGCAATAGTGCCTTTTCAGGGTGCCTCTAAGGGTCCTCTGTCCCGTCATAGCTGTCATTTGCCCGAGGACGCTCCACCAATGAAGGATGGATTGAAGGCGCCCATGGCGATGCCCATGACGAAGGCCATAAAACTTTGGCAATGATTGCGAGGCACGCAAGTCTTTGGAAAAATTACGAATTTAACGGACTAAAATTGTTAAAGCGCGTAATTCGAAAGCTCGCCCAAAAAAGAAAAATAATTAACAAAATAACTTAAAAACCTCACACACATCTCTGGGGGAGAGCCAGAGAGCCTGTGAGTGAGGTAGCAAACTAATTTGAACGTTAATTGCCTTTTTTCAGAGATCGAAAATTGGCTAAGCAAGGAAAAAAATGGCAGCCGTTAAAATGTAAATTCTTTTAAAAAGGATCAAAACGAGGCCAAATCACGTAACACTTAGCCGAAACCCCCCAGGCACGCAGTACTTCAAAAATACAAACAACGTCGCTCATCACAACCCAAACACTTTGAAAATAAAAGCAACAGTGATCAGTGCGAGCCTTGCATGACTAAAAAAAGATAGATAAGCGCTCAACGGGAACCACACAAAACGACCAGAGACAGAGAGGAGAAACACACAGGGGAAGGAGAACAAGGGAAAAGAGACACAGTGGAGGTAAATAAGGTGGGGGAAAAAACAGAGCAGAAAGAGGGAGGAGGGAGAGAGGGGGAAACAGACAAATGGAAGGGAGAGGGGGGGGAAAAGAGACACAGGATGGAAATAAGGTGGAAAATAACAGAGCAGAAAGAGGGGGGAGGGAGAGAGGAGGAAACGGACACATGGAAGGAAGGGGGGGGAACAGACACGGGTCAGAGAGTGGGGAGAGACTCGCAATGAGTGCCGAAGGCACTCATCGCAAAGACCGCAAGTTACATGGGGGAGAGCCTTGCATTGTGTGGCAAATAGCATTGCCAGCCTTCACATTTTTATGCCATCATTTTATCGACGGGCAAGTAGCTAGTTTGTTAATTTTGCTTTGCAACATCAAACAGACCACTAAGAAACAAGTACAAATTATTTTTTTTATTTTTCCAATTGTATTATAATTTACTGTTTTATAATATTTTTGTTATGTAACCCAGTTAATCTTCAAAAATTTCTAGCTAATTGCTGTATAGTACTTCCCAAAGTTGATGTTCTGCAAGGACCAAAAATCACACTTAAACGGCAATACACCCTATTGGCATCAAAAATGCCGGCTTATTCGTTTGAGCTTAATAGATATTCTAATTTAAAGTAAAACTATGTGCAATTTTATTTTGGCAGCCAAGACAGTAAACGCATTTTGTCCATTCTAATACTTTAAAGAGCATAATGGAAATTTGGGATTCACTGTCCAATGAATTATAATAATATTCTATATCTGTCTATCAATCTATCTGTCTACATGCATTTCATGTTTATGAAAGGGAGCCATATTGATGAAAATGTATTAGAAACTGCAAAAAGCCCAACACGCTTTGATAAAGTAGCAAAAGAAAAGTGGGGGAGGGATAATATCTTGCAAATGTTATTGATTATACTTGTTTGCGTTTATCAATTTCCTTTGCACCAAACTTTCTTATTTTTTTACAGCATTACCATTTTTAACAGATCAAGATCATTTTGCTTATTCTTTTTTTCCACATGAACCATTTATTTTAGACATTTTAATAAAAAAATGACTGAATGTAAATTCTTTGTTGCTAAATAACATTCTTCAAATATTTTGTTTTCTGAAGAATTTAACACATGGTACCGGATTTAATGTTGTCCTTGATACAATTCCGCCAATGATGAATGCTTTAAGAATGGTTTGGATTATCTCCCGACATTATAATAAGGATGAACGGATGGTGCCATTAATGGAGAGGATTGCCTGGGAAATAGCAGAAAGAATTTGCAGAGTTCTCGATGTACATACTTTGTTTCAGTAAGTTACTTTTCAATAATTGCCACTAGAGGTATCCCATACATATAGTATATATAGTATAGGCACAGTAATGTTAGCAGTATGTTAAATTAATTTTATAAATACATATTGTAACGGATCTACTGGCACCCCGACCGGGTACCTCCATTGATAGACGCGTCCTAGTTTGCGTCGAAGCCTACAAGCACCGCACCGGACACCACAACCACCACAGACTCGTTACAGCTCAAGGGAGTATGCAAAAGCATAGCAATCCCCAGTAGGATATAGCGATCCCCTCCAATAACGAGACAAGGCTACGTTTTGAAGGGTCAAGTAGTGAACTGACTGTATTTTGTTGTGCAGAAATATTTATACACATCTCTTCCCACAGGCAATACACATGCCCATATTTGGCCACACAATACACATAAAGAGAACAATAGGTGTGGTCACACCTCCCCGAGGCTACCTGGCAACTTTGATACGATCAGACATTGATTCAATTACACTTCTTTGTTCTTATCTGAGAATGAAAACACTTTATACAATAGACTTCCTTTATCTTATGCAGAGTCTCTGTAACAGGATTATCTCCCATGCCAAGGTCTGCACTAGTCTGGGCCAATATTCTGCAGAGCATAAACCAACATACATCCAGTATAATAGTAGGATCATATTTTAACCATAATAATCATAAAACAGGGTAAAACAGTGATGGGTTCCGTTACACATATATTTGTAGCTATCAGTCTACCATCTTTCTGTCAGTCTTTCTGTTATTCTGCACATTTGGTTTTATTTACTTTTAAACTTTTGATGTTATTATTATTATAATTTAGATATATGTTCATAATAGCCAAACAATTCTTGAGACCTTGATCTTTTTATTAATTTCTTTAATAAATACAAAGTTGAAAACATAATATGTGCCAGTGGCGCAGGACTTGGGCTGCATTGAGCGCCTTTGGCGTTCATTGCACTGCGAGCCTCGCAAAGCGAGGCAAGCAGTTGAGGCACAGGGCTTCGCCGAAAAACTTAGCACTTTGCCGCTGACCGCGAGGAACACAGTTTGCTAATTTAACGGCCAAACTTAGTTCAAGTGTGTAACTCGAAAAACAGGAAAAACAAGCAAAATAATAAAAAAAAAAACACTCACACACAGCACAGGGGGAGAGACAGGAAGCCTGGGAGTGCGGTTGCAAGCAAATTTAAACCATATTTGCCGCTTTTCGGCAATTGAAAATCGGTTAAGCAAGGAAAAAAATGGAGGACGAAAAACATAAAAAATCTGAAACAGGATAACAAACTAGGCTGAGCAAAGCCAGGCATGCAGGGCTTAGAAAATACACAACGGCAAAGACAGTTACACTTACTCAAACAACGGCAGGCACGCAGGACATTGAAAATAAAACAAACGGCATTCAGCGTGTGACACGCAAACATTCAGCAGACAGACAGAGGAGAAAGACACAGGGAAGGGACAGGGGGAGATGGTGGAAAGAGACACATGGCATTCCCAAACACAAGACTTGAGCTCATCACTTGTGCTCACCAAAGGCGCTCATCACAGGGCTCGCGATGAGCACTGTGAGCGGGAGAGGCTTGCAATGAGCACCAAAAGCGCTCATTGAGAGCCCTGCGATGAGCGCCAAAGGTGCTCATCGTGGGGCTCGCGATGAGCATCGAAGGTGATCATTACAAAGCAGGAAAGTTTAAGTACATGCGGGGAGAGGCTCGCAATGAGCGCCAAGGGTGCTGAATGCGAACCACGCGATGAGCGCCAAAGGCGCTCAGCGCAGGGCTTGCGATGAGCACCGAAAGTGCTCAGAGGAGCAAAAGCCTCACATTGTGTGGCAAACAGCATTGCCAGCCTTATAATTTTATTCCTGTCTTTTTTTGACGGGCAATTTCCTAGTAATATATAATGTTATATTCGTTGTGACAAATGTTAAGATTAAATGTAGACATCAGCTTCATCTTATTTTACGTATCTCACAGTTTTCACTGCTCCTTTATATTTTCAATAGAGAGAACAGAGAAATTGCAAAAACCAAAGCACAAGAAGCCAAAAGCACCCTGGAGTTGTGGAAAAGCTCATACTTTGAAATTCGTGCCAAAATTGAGGCTTCTGGGAGAGACCAGCGGTGGGAATTTGACAGAAAACGATTGTTTGAGAAAACTGATTATTTGGCTGGTATCTGCCAGGATCTATATGATATTCTGCAGGTACTGATCTGTTTTTTTATACTTAATAATAATAATTAATACCCCATTTTAGAGGTATTCTATTATCAAACAAAATACAAGTGACTGCTCAACACTGAAAACTGTCATTCGGTTTTCTATCCCAATGGCAACTCAACTTTGTTGGGGGAGTAACAACAATTGCTCACTAAAAGAACATTGAAAGTTTATAGTATGTTACTTTAAATATGTTACTTGACTTTATAATGGGTAAAACATTTTTATTAAATTTTATATGCAGTTATATGTCATCTGGGAAGGGCTTATATGCAGATAAGAAAATAAGATCTATTTTTGCATATATTGAAAGTGAGACTTATAATAGTGTCACTTGTATTCACAAAGTAATGCAACTTACAACAAAGCCATCCTTCCATTTGAAACTCCAAGTTAAGTGCACAAACCAATGGCCGCCACAAAGGAATCATTTCACTTAGTAATTCATGTTTTTATTTCTTTACTTTCGAGAAACATTTTGCCCATATATTCTTCCAAACAGCATACTATAAATAAAATTGATAGTTTTTACCCTCTCATTTTTGGGATTCCACTGTGGTTTTCTCTTCTGCTAATAAGGAATAAACAGTCAATTCTAAATCAATTTATTTATTGTTGATAGCACAATTCATTTTTATGTTGTTTCAAAACATATTTACGTTTGACACAGTTTTAATGACAATCTAAATGGAATTATTTCTGATGTTTGAAATGATCAGGTTCTTGAAGAATTTTATAACATCTTTGGTCCTGAACTGAAAGCCGTCACAGGAGATCCCAAGCGTATTGATGATGTCTTGAGGAGAGTTGATGGGTTGGTGAAGCCAATGGAAACCTTGAACTTTGATCCTTTCAGTATAAGATATGCACAGCAGTGGAAGATTGTCATGGAAGATTTTAAAAATGATGTGCAGGTAAGTTTGCCCTTTTCACAAAATTATGAGCTACACAAATAGAAAAGCACAAACCAGTGGTGGTGGTGAATTTGGCTGGACAACCAGCGGTCTAGGATTTATGGATTTCTCTGCTTCTGTAATTTGGTTCTTTCTTCTTTAGCACACATTTATTATTAGATAATATATATACTTGACTCACTTAGCTTGCCTCTCTTTCACTTTAAATTATCTTACTCTTTCTTATCATGGCCTCAGTTCATACTCATTTTTCCTAGTATTTTCTGCTTCTTCATAATTCTCCCAATGTTCGATTAGTAAGACCACAGTAGAATGTTTTCAGTACTCTAAAGCCCACTCTATTGAAAATTTATTTTATTTGATATATAAATATATGTAGTATGATGAAATGTTAAGATAACCTAGATAGACAACATAAAAGAACACAGATCTTTCATTAAACCAAAATATTCTTTATAGGTGTTTGTATGTAGGATTCTTTTAAATTGCTCTTCTGAAAGGTGAACTATGGGCTGTTTAAAATGGTACTAACTATAAATCAACTATGCAAAGACTTGTCTCATATATCTGTGGATTCCCAAGATTTTTTGTTATGCTTTGACATAATGTTTTTTTAATTAAAATATAGGCTATTGAAGGAGAGGCCATTAACTTTATAGATGAATCATTTAAGACTCTTCGATCTGCGGAAGCGGCGTTTGACATGCTATTGAAATTCAAACACATCCGTTCGCGTGATGCCATCAACAAGCAAATGATGATGAAATTTAATGATATTCTTGAACAGTATTGTAAAGAGGTAAGAATGAGTAATGACTATATGTATGTATGTCTGTATATATATATATAT